>CAJQUW010013833.1:0-600000 GCA_907163375.1 Prostheceraeus crozeri | reverse complement strand
GGTACATTGGTATGATGGTCTACATTATTTCATTGTGGTTCAAATTTCACCCAAAATGAAATGATGAATTTCCCTTTAACGCATAAAAGGTGTTTATTAAAATAAAAGCATGGAATTAGCTTTGAACATAAAAAGGGTTCGTAGAATAAAGGAGGGCATTATCGAGAAATGAGCGAGCGAGCGGCATTTTTCGATGATTTTGAGCGGTGAGCGAGCGAAAGGGCGAATATGAGCAAATGAGCGATGAGCGAGCGAAAGCGGTATTTCGATCCGCTCAAAAACACTGCTCCTAATGGAATACAATATTCAAATGTTGTTCTGATTATCACCGCTGTAGCTTCATTGTACAGTGGCAACGGTATCAAGAGTTAACGTCATCGATTGCTACGAAAGCACTGTGCTTTATATGTCTTACTCATGGTTTTCACAAGTGGCAGAAGTAATTTGTGAAGTCTATGAAGCTGACATTTTTGTTTCGATTATCTAGGTTCTTGTCAAGGCTCCGACGCGGTGGGTCATCTTTGTTGAAACTTCCAGCCTGTTACTCCTTCCAGAACCAATAACTGTATGATGGGGAACGTGGATTCAACGTTGACATAATGAACACTTTTCAGCAGTGAAGAAATCCATGGAATATTTGTCGAATGGATAAAAACTATCATGAAAGATAGGCAACTGTGTCATAGCAAGTCACTTGCACTGCTTCATCAAAAGTTTACAATCATGTCTTCAGTTATTGAGAAACTTCCCTTCAAAGTAGCAGTGCAGTGCTCTCAGATCAAGTTTTGTACTGAAACTGCCTGCAACTTTCAACTTTGTTTTGCAAGCTTTCTTGCCAAAAGCTCTGTGGTTATCAAATTGAAAAGTTTTAAAGAAAAATTCTGCTTATCATGGTCTTTGATAAATAAGTGCAGTTTTGAAAGGAAAATCAAGCGAATCTTTCGAGATGTCCCAAGCTGTCTCCGCTTGAAGTAGCAAAACGGAAGTATGCAACTGTTACCTCTTCGTCAGTTGAACGTTGTTTCAGCATATGCTGTGATCCGCTTTCCTTTCGATGATAGCCATTCACACTAGAATGTGTGATGAAACACATGATCGTCAAAAGTAGCTGCCAATTCTGATTGTCTGCGATTTATATTTCATTGCATGCTGTTCTATCGTTTTTCATATTTTCAGTTACAGAATAGCACGAATATCAGGATTTTATGTGTTAAATTAATCATTTCACTACTTTCAATCTTTCTATTTACTGGGCGATTTAACGATAAATTATTTTTCTCATAAATATTTTCTTTACATGTTTTTTAAATCGGAAAGTATATAATTCAAGCCCCAGTAATCATTCTGCTGTGTACTAAGAATTTTTCATTACTAAGTAAAATGCCTATTATTTAGGAAATATAATTCTGATGATGCTCATTTCTTTTGGTCGAAAAAAATTGGTGTCTTTATTTCTGCTACTTAGTTATCACAGGCATTCAATTTTCCTGTGCAATCATCCGGAAATATTTTGATGACTCCATGACTACTATGTTATTGAATAAGCCTTTATATACTAGTATGTGTTACACTTAACCATTGAGCAATCAGTTGAAATGCTATGTTAACTAATGTTCATCGATAATTTCATTAAACTATTTTCAAGCGATCTTCTTTTGATCGATTTTTCTACCAGGTAAACGGTAATATGCCGCCGTCCTAAATCCTAATCATGATATTTAGTTGCATGTCTCGACTTTCCCAAGTTCTATTTGTGTGTGATGCATCATGATACATACCTGTGACAAACGTTCTGCCCTCCCGACTGCCTACTTCTGCAGATTGTATTTATGCCGACCAATTGCACGGTTTACTTCGAATTGTGTGTTGAAATTCTTCCCAGAATTTATAATAATCATTCAAATTCCCATTTAGACACGAATGGTCACTATTGATGTTAGAGATGCGTCTGTATTCAACAAAGTTGAATTGATTTTCATCGTAGATCTAAATTGAAGACTGAGTCTGCTTGATTTATTATATTTTGACGTTCAGTTCGAATACTGACTTCGATTGCTCAAAACTCATCTCACATCGGTAAGGAGCGGCAAGAATTATTCACTTAATTTTATTGAAACTTGGTATTATTGAACACAGACTTGCATTCTCATTGCACTCATTGATTTGATATCGAAAAATCTAGATTTCATTTTCAAATATCTTCAAAATTGCTTTTTTGCGGAATTCGCATCTGTATAAGTCCACTTGTGTAGAGGAGGAGTATGGAATACAATCAGATGTTTGTAAATCCTTTAACGAGTCGGTCATCATATTCCTGAACTTCTCTTTTAGACAAGATCACAGATGGATCAATCCTTCAGTCACCATGCAGCAAAAGACCGGTGGAACTACTTTCGCGGGCCCGACAATCGCTAGTGGTCCAACAATTAATTGGAATGCACCCACTGCGGTGCCGTCGTCGAGCATGCCAATGAATGTAAGTCATTTTCGTCTTTCAATTTTCATAATTCGTTGACAATTTAGTTTTAATGATCAAGAAAGAGCATTGATATATTGCATTGAAAATTTCCTTTTTCTTTTAACCGGAAATTTCATCCGAATATAAGCACGGCAATGTTTCAAGTTCTTTGGATATAATGGTCTGTTTATGCGCAATCACTTTTCCGAGCGAACAAATTCAGAAGATTTTGATTCATTACCAAGCGAAAAGCGATCACGCATAAAACCCCATTGGTCTAACATTTCTCCGATCTTTAATTAGGCCTACGCTTAAGACTTATCAGCCTACAATTATATAGTCCTACCTGCCGCACATCTTTAGTATGGCAATTAGATTTATCATTTATCTCATTTCATTCATTTTCATTTATTATCTTTCATTAGACTGTAATCTCGGAATTGAAATCCATGAAAATATGTGTTACATCTCTATTTTGATTCTAAGCAGTTAAAAATTGCATGTCGGTGACTTTATCAATGTCACCATTTGTGGTACATATCAATCTTATTGAATTGGCTTTAGTCGCTCGTCGCTATGTTGTTTGTGACTCGTCACTCTTCCTTTTTCCCCGTTGTCAACATTTACTGTTTAGAGCAGCAGTGCGATATCCATACATCTTGATCGTGTTTCCAAACTACCGTAATATTATATTCTTTGTTTCCTCACTGATATCGCAGCGTTCAGTCTTCCTTTATTGCCTATTTCATGCGTCTAAAAATTTATATGAAGCTTCGAAATTATTGACAAAATTGCACTACTTTTCACAGAGATTCAGTCATTCGGATTCAGACTAATGGGAAGTGACATAATGCATAATATTGAGTACATACTAGATCCATTTTCCCCACTCAGGAGGAAGTTGTATGTCCTTAATTTCTGTCATTGTGGAATGCAAACAATTCAATCGATTACTTAATAATAATAATATTTAAATAATTTATTTATAATATTTACTATGCTTGCCTCTGTATTTATAACGCATTTGATAATTCATCACTTATTGGCAATGATTTCTTGGTAGCCTGATCTGAAACTTCAAGTTCTTGGTCATAATTAGATGAAATGGAATTGAGATTGTTTTCAAACTCAGAAATTAAAATTAGACATCCACCCAGAAATCCCTGCTCTAATGCTCCTGAATAGATTTTGGCCAGACATATAAAATATAAATATTTTGGAAAGAGCCATTTTTTTATCGTAAAATATTTAATTATCGATTGCGATATATTTCAGCTGCCACCAGCAGCTATCTTCAGTCAACTGTAGAAGGAATATCGTTACAAGCAAAATTTGAAATTTACACTGATTCAACTGTTGGATAGGAAATAGAAAATACAGATTGTTTCATAAAAAATGGATCACCCTTAAACATCGCCTTAACTTCAACTTTATCTAACTCCGCCAAACTTGAACGAATTTCTCTGAAATTTGGAAGATATGTCAGTTGTGCTTACTAATATCATTGTTGGAAATTTCAAGCATGAATATTGAGTTGTTTTCCTGTTATAGATAAAAAATTAGTAGATAATTTAATCTTCATTTAGCAATGTGACACAAAATCATACCTCACTCTTATAAAATTACATTTGTTTCCTTTGTTATGTAATATGTTGTTCTACAAGCCAAAAGCTATCAAGCAAAACAAAAATAAAGAAAATCGGTCAATCAGAGCCAGTATAGCACCATTATTCATCAACAATAATGTAACTGCTACATGTGATTAACTGGACTTCATGTTCCATAGCTTCCTGACTTCGTTGCGGTGGTGTTGGCAGCACTCCTGATTGCTTTCAGCTAGAAATCTATCTCTTACCGGTTGAAAACAATACAAAGCACAAATGAACAATAACGAGATCGCATTCACAAAAGGCAAAGTGTCAGCCTTGCTAGAACTAGGGTTTTCTTTGCGAGCTACAAGCAAGCGACTAAATGTCCCTTACACAAATGTGCATCGATGGCATAATGATGATTTTCGACTCTGTCGTAAAGAGGGCTCTGGCCGTCCTCGCAAAACATCCAAACGTAGAGACCGCCTAATTTTGAGATTTGTTAAAGTTGATCCAAGTCTCTCGTTAACTGAGATGGCTGCACTAGACTCGTCTATTTCTAAGTCCACTATTCGTAGAAGACTTATTGAGTCGAATTTCAAGAGCTGTAAGAGGCCCTCTCAGATCGAATTATCAGATCAGCATACAAAAAGACGTCTCAGATGGGCAATGAGTCATTGTCACTGGCGAAATCAATGGGATCGGGTTGTCTGGTCTGATGAGGCATCAGTCCATCTGAAGGATAGTGATGGTCGATTGAGATTATGGATAAAATCTGATCAGGAAATTCCGAGACATTTACATCGTCCCCGGGTACAAGGTGGTGCGACTCTACTGATTTGGGCTGGCATTTGGACCAATGGCCGCTCTGAACTTCACATACAGCAAGGAACCATGAATTCTGAACGCTATGTGAATGTTTTACGAATGAACATTGGCCAAATGACAGATCAACTTGGTGATCCATCGACTTGGTTATTTATGGATGATAATGCTACGTGTCACAGGAGTAGTAGAGTCAACTTATGCAAGTCTCAATTAGGGCTTAGGACATTATCTTGGCCAGCTCGTTCTCCTGATCTGAATCCCATAGAAAATGTATGGAGTATTCTAAAACGTAGCGTTCGTCGTTCACTGCTACCTACAGATGGCGTATCACAACTTACATCACTGTTAAAAAGAGAGTGGAGAAAGTTAGATCAGTCAAAAATCAACGATATCATCGAATCAATGCCTAGACGAATTGGTAATGTCATTGACAATAAGGGTAGGGCCACAAAATATTAGCTTCTTAAGAACCGTTGCTGTATCATAGCTTATCAGATTATATAAGGACATTTAAATACATTAGGGACATGAACAACATGAAAAATGCTTTCTGTATCATACTTATGTTTTATTTAGTCAAATTTTAGGATGATCCACTTTCTATGAAGCGGACTGTAGAAGATTGAGATAGATATAGAAGTGTAAGAGAGAGAAGATAAGAGAGCTATGTGGTAGGTAGTATCGGGTTACATAGTACCGATATCAAAAATAGTCATAGTTTTGCTATCGGTACTATGTAACCCGATACTACCTGCCTCATAGCTCTCTTATCTTCTCTCTCTTACACTTCTATATCTATCTCAATCTTCTTTTTGCTTGTAACGATATTCCTTCTATAGTTGCCTGAATATAGCTGCTGGTGGCAGCTGAAATGTATCGCAATCGATAATTAAATATTTTACGATCAAAAAATTTGGCTGTTTCCAAAATATTTATATTCTAATGCTCCATTCTGTCTATCTGCTAAGTCACATTTGCGAATCTTCTTCGGCGCATTTTGTTAGAAAATAATTGCTATCTTACTGATGCTGCTAGTTGTCTCATTGACATTCCTTTCCACTACTGGATGTCGTCCATTCATATTCTCCCCTCATCTTACTAGATTGAAAAAAGTTCTTGCTCTTTGTCGTCATTCTTCTACCTTTCTCATTTAGAACTGACGCGGTACTTTACAACTCCTTCCAAGTAATCTGTTGCAATTTTTTGTGACTCTTCCATAGCTTTTTTACTAGTGCAAATAACGGGCTTTCATTGTCCGAAAATCTGGTGAACCAAAACCATCGGAGAACACTCAAAGAAATGTGTGAGTCTGGGATCAGCTGTTGGTGGGAACATCTTAATTATAATAAGTCGACCATCGGCGAATTGCAATGAGTCTCCTGGTATCACTGTTGCCTTCATCTGTCACCTTCGATCCCAAATACATATGATCTGACATGCTCTACATGCTTGCCAGCTCTGCTGATGTGAAATTTAAGATAACGTCTGCTTCACGTATCCAGGTAAATTGTCTTTCATTATAATCGTGACACCTTTGGTTGCATTGACCTTCAGTTCATACGTGTAAATGTCTTCGCTTGAACACATGTCTTACACTGATGCGCAATTGACTTTAAGCAGCATCTTCTATTGATAAAATTACCTATAAAAAGTTTTACCGCTGAGTCATCTGTCTGCAAACAGGCCGTCACATCCGCGAAAATTAAGAAAATATAAATTTTAGCATCTAACATTAGTTTGAGGCCTTCTTCTGTCAGTTATGAGGTTATGAGTGGGTGATGCCATCAGCATCATTCTTAAATGTTCATCAGATTCATTCGTAAATCATGATCCTTCCAGTATCCTCCCGCAAGATATTTTCATAATACATATCGACTAGCGTTGGCATTATTCAGTAAGCAGTAAGTGAATTTGCTTACAATTACTCAATACTCCTAGAAGCGAGAGGGTCCAACTTTTATCCCGTAAAATGAAATTTACATTAATTTTAAAAAAGTAGAATTCTTCGTTTATGAAGAAAGTTGTACGAACCTACAGTTGCAGTGGTCGGATTCAGGCACGAATACACGGAAGACGGGCCTGGGCACGAAAATTGAACCTCCTGTAATTCGTCCCCTTCTTTTTATGAGAATTAGTTGAATTTCGAACGCGATCTATGTTAATAGCTGCATGCCTCATCTATTGATTCATTGTATGTATCAAAACTACTTTAGTCGCTGCTGATTCTGGAAATCAAATGTTTTTCATATATGGATGTTTACATACACATACGGAACCTGCGCACACAGATGCTTCAGTAGACCAAAACCGATTCTTCTGAGTGGGAGAAAATGCTCAAAGGCATCCAATAAGAAAAATTAGTAATTAAACAGACTATCTCTAAAGTTTATGAAAAGAAATATCAGTGTTGACCTTGACAGTGACGTTGATAATGTTGCTCCTGATGAGAAATGATTATTATTTACTTCTCCACGTAATATATGCACTAGGCCCTACTAGTACCCAAATACAAAGTGCATTTCTAGGCATTTCGATATATTTTCAGATGACGAGTTACTATTGCACGTATATGTAGTATTGTGCATTTACGGGCTCAGAAAAGCAAGAGGAAGATTATTCAATCCAAATACAATGCGATTTATAGTCATACATGTAAGAAGCAGCAAGCTCTTTGAGCTGGTGGGACTGGAACGAATTTCGAGGGGCGGGCACAAAAATTCTAAATCCGACCACTGCACTTGTATATCTCGTTTTGTCACAATCCATTGCTCATTAACTTTAATCTCCCATCGTCTCCAAAATCGATTTAAATAGCATTCCTGAAAACATTACCAAGATTAGAAACTTTTTCCACATATGGCACAACTCGGTACAAATTTCTTTAGAAGTGTCTGAAAGGTCAGCTGAAGCAGAAATATATCTACAGTTCATGCCATTTTTCCTCCTGTGTATGAGGATCATTTCCCCATAACGTCGCCCAACTTAAAAATACCATATTTTTCGAATAATTGCAGCACTCACATTGTAGCTGCACTTATAGCTGTAGATGTGGATCTAAGACGGTTGAACGATGCCGTATGTACCTAGGTATGTAGACCTTACCTCTACATACCATAGCCCCTCCTTGTGCTACTTTTACAGTCATTCAAGTTCATTTTAGTTTATTCAATCAGATGCATCATTTCGCGGATAATCAATAAGATTAATTAGAATCATACGCACGGCATACACCAAATACAATAAAATTGAAAAAAACGAAAAATAACACTGAAATGTAATAAACATTCTCTTTTATTGATTAATATAAAATTAGATTTCAGCATGAATAAATATCACATCCACAAAACTTTCGGCTTCTCAATCACTAATATAGTATTCATCAAATTTGCCCTTAGCGTTTAGTGGTAGCTGCTCTTGAATACTAGTCGCAACCAATATCTACAATTTTTAATGATAGCCACGGCTGCCATTCGAATAAGTCATATACCGGCACATGACTGCATGTTTGCACAATAGACATTTTTAAAAATCAGGAGTGGTGATATGATCATGACTATGCTGAAAATCACATAGACTTACTGAAAAAGTGATGTATATTGTGCGTGAGATTAGTGGAGTTTTACACACTCAATTTTATTTCGAATTTATGTGGATTTGATTTTTCCGCAGTCGCCACCACCTGCAGTCTACAATGCAGGCCCTGGATTTTTTCCAAACTATTCAACCAATATGGCTCCTGTGGTAAGCTCGGAAGCTAACTTGCTAACAACGCTTAATGTCTCTAATAATTGTATGATGACCAGATTCGTTGATTTCTCAAGGTAGACGGCGAGTGAGATGTCCATGTAACAGTTATATATATATATATATACAGCCGTGGCCACTGGATTAACATCAAGCTACGAAATTATAGTAGATTTAGTTTTTACATGTATTACTTAGTTTAGATTGCTCTGATTGACTGTAGCAGCTCAATTCTGATTGGCTCAACGATCTGAAATTCCTGAACCAATGAAAAAAGGCGTGATTCGATACTGCATTCATTTAATTTGATTCACAAGTGACAAAGCGTGCGTGTCTGCATCCTGAACTTTTACGTCTAAATGGGTAAATCCAAGGATATCCCGGCGACTAAAGTTGTGCAAATGGTAGCACTTCATGATGAAGGACTCACACAGCGGCAGATTATGACCAGATTGAATATTAAAAATCAGTCCACGGTTCAACGTTGTCTCAAGCTCTACCAAGAAACGAAGTCATTCGGTGCCACGAAGAGGCCTCCTCGAAAGCGGATAACCACAGCAGCCACTGACCGCTGGATTCGTCGACGTGTGGTTGCCGATCCTCACTTAACATCTTTTGCTATTCGTCATGAATTGTCCACGAGCATCCTTGTGAGTTCAAGAACTATTCGCCGCCGTTTATCAACTGAAATGGGCCTAAAATCGTATAAACCAGCTCTCAAGCCGAAGCTGACAGTGAAAAACAAAGCTGATCGGATAGAGTTTTGTCGGCGATACGGTCATTAGTCCCCTGAAGACTGGCACAAGGTAATGTTTTCTGATGAGACAACGGTAAGCCAGTTTTGTAATTATCAAAAACGCGTTCGTCGTCCTCCTGGTAAAAGATACGATGAGAAGTACACAGGTTGCACAGTTAAATTTCCAGCAAAAGTCATGATATGGGCCTCTATCACGGCGAACGGAAGAGGCAGTTTGTGGATAGCACCGCCGAAAACCACCATAAATGCCGCCAAATATCTGACAATCCTTCAGGAGAAACTTCCAGTAATGATGCCCTTACGGAATTGCACGATCTTCCAACAAGATGGCGCGCCATGCCACATTGCACGCGTGGTGACCAGGTGGTTCCATGAACAGGACTTTTCGTTGCTTGAGGGTTGGCCTGGCAATTCACCAGATATCAACCCGATTGAACATTGCTGGACGACTCTTAAGAGGCGTGTGGCAGAACGACAGCCAACAGGTAGCCAAGATCTTATTGAGAAGTTGAAATTGGTATGGGTTCAAGAAATCACGCCAGATTATTGCCGTCGCTTGATTGACTCAATGCCGTCCAGGATAGCAGCAGTGCTGGCAGCAAATGGAGGACATACACGGTAATGACCAGTAAATCATTTTAAATGTGTCTTCCGCCTCTTTGAAATTCTTGTTATCTGTTCCCAACAATAAAGTTGAAGCAATTCAGAAATCTAAGTTCTTCTATTACGTAAAACTCAATGTATATGGCAATTATGTTATTTGATGCTAATCCAGTGGCCACGGCTGTATATATATATATATATATGTGTGTGTGTGTGTGTGCACTTCTTAGAAGCCTATCTTTTAGGAAGTAAGATTGTTTGGAATACCAGAATCTAATGAGTTAGCTCTCACCTTATTTTACTGTTAACAAGTCTAACAAATCAAAGATGGTATCTGGAAATTGAAGTTTTCTGTGCCGTGTACTCTTCTGACGAATATTACTCTTAAAATGCACTTTGTGATAGAATTGGTCAGAAAGTGACGAGTTACCGCTGAAAATTGCATACAATGATGTAGCTACTATGGAATAACCTTTAAAATATGAGACATAGACGGCTGGATCAAAGCTCTAAGAAGTAGGCAATAAAGTCAATATTGATGCGTGTGTGTGCTTTCTATTTTGCGTGCAGTGATTTTGAGAGTGAACAAATGTATTTTAAGATCATTCAATTATGAGTTCTTTGGATGATTGATTATATGCTACTTTGTTATCATACCCACTTTGCTTGTTTTTTTAGATATATCCGGCACTGGGTCGGCTTCACAGCATCTATCCAAATTTCTTCTTTTACCAATCTTTTTCACTGAATTCATGCTAAAAACTTCATCCGAATTTTTAGACTCACCTAACCGATATACTATCGCGTTCTTATTGCAATACGATGTGTCGTAATCCTGAGGTGATGCTACAATTCGACGGAATGTAATGAATCAACTAGAAGGAAACAGATAGTCAGTTGGAATATTCAGTTCGAGTGGGGAGACACTGAGATTTGTGAATTGGGAAACGACTGCCGGTAAAGAACGGGTATATCACAGCTGCATGGGAGTTAGATGCCACCAATTCAGACGACCAAAATATGGTTAGCACAATTTGTGGTGGTTTGAATAATGAACTTGTTAGAATAAAAGCAGGTCTTACAAGAGTTATTTTTTTTTGTGGAAATTGTCGAAATCGGTTGTTTTTTACATTACCTGAGAAACGTAGAACCATAGCAAGTATAGTGATAGTATATAGCATAATAAGTATATTAGGTAGAGTAGCAACTCAGTATTTATTGATTCCCCAGTGTGTATACAGTTTCGATTTTATTGAATTAACTCGAGTTGAGACCCAGTCACTCAGTACCAAATGTGAGATATGCAAATTTTTTCAGTTTGGGAGAATTCTGCAAGGATTTAACTGATCATGATAGCAATACAGAAGGAATGATAGTATCTTACAAATCCTACGTGTCGGGACAACCTTGGAGGGGGCACTGTTTGTTAAATTGGGAATTCGATGGGTTACTATTACATCTTACTTTAATGCTCAGCCTTATTAATAAGAGTACTTTCTTAAGCGCGATCACTTCACATGCTACCTTCCACTGGAAGAGCAAAAATGATCACAATTTACTTGGAAAGATGTAAATTGGTCCACATTACTATTCATATTCAAGGAATGAAGCTTTAATTTAGTGGATCATAAAATGATGCCGGTGAAAATTGAATTAAAAACTTGAAATTTCAGCCAAGAAGCACGATGAGATCTCAACTTTTCCGTGAAGACTTGTATTATGATTTGGTTTATTTTTTATGATATTATGGTTTCACATCGATAGTATACAAACACGGAAGCAATTTGCAAAACTTAAGCTTCTTAAAAATTGATCAGATGTTTTTTTAGACCACAGGAACGTGATCTCTGCAAAAAGCTGAATGTTTTGATGTAAAAATTTTCACTACATGCAGACACTTTTTTTGAGTCGACACTCTACCTACTAGTACTTACTCTATGGGTAGAGCATCGATGATATGCATGCTCACAATTGTCGGAATTTAATTTGAATCGTTGGAGAAAGAGGGAAGAAAATTCAAAGATATTTTTTATGTATGAAATCTCTCTTTAAAACAGAGGAATGTTCTAAAGCTGTGTTGCGCAAACGTGAGATATGGCATCCCATAAATAAGAAAGCGATTTTTTTCCATGACTGCGGGAAGCCCAAAACGACGATCTTTGCGTATTACTATATATACGAGGCCTTTCGGACGTCACCGACGACCATCGTCAGGCACAGGAAAATGACAGAGTAACTCGACAATGTCTTGTGGAGTAGCAATCATGATCACATGACAGAAAATAGTATCATTCAGAATAAAATTTCGCAACGATAAAATTAACGAACTCTAGAAAGAATTACAAAGAGTGCATACTACTACATGAAGAAATTAAGTAAGACCGTTAACTGTAAAATAACTAATGACAGAAAGAAAAATAATGTAAGTTATCGCCATGCACTGTCGACAGTAAAGCTGGTTTTGTTGCAGGAGTTCAAAGTCTTGGTCCATAGTGCTTCCTTAATCAGTCTCTTGTGCCAGTGAGACTCCCGGTCGATGGTTACCATCTCCATATCCACATTATGTCCTTCTTCGTGTACGTGTTTGTCAACCTCCGATCTTGCCGTATCAAATGTTCTGATCGACCTCACATGTTCTCTTCTCCTTTCTTCAAGAGTCCGACTGGACTGTCCCACGTAAGACGATGAACAGCCACTTTCAGAACAAGGAATCTGATAGACTACTCCCAGATCAATTGCAGGGCAAGGCCTTTTCTTCACCAGACATCGTTGTAGGGTAGTCGTTGGTTTCTTGTTGGCATTCTTGTTACGGTGGGAATCGATATCGGACTCAAACCAACGACTACCCTACAACGATGTCTGGTGAAGAAAAGGCCTTGTCCTGCAATTGATCTGGGAGTAGTCTATCAGATTCCTTGTTCTGAAAGTGGCTGTTCATGGTCGTATGTGGGACAGTCCAGTCGGACTCTTGAAGAAAGGAGAAGAGAACATGTGAGGTCGATCAGAACATTTGATACGGCAAGATCGGAGGTTGACAAACACGTACACGAAGAAGGACATAATGTGGATATGAAGATGGTAACCATCGACCGGGAGTCTCACTGGCACAAGAGACTGATTAAGGAAGCACTATGGACCAAGACTTTGAACTCCTGCAACAAAACCAGCTTTACTGTCGACAGTGCATGGCGATAACTTACATTATTTTTCTTTCTGTCATTAGTTATTTTACAGTTAACGGTCTTACTTAATTTCTTCATGTAGTAGTATGCACTCTTTGTAATTCTTTCTAGAGTTCGTTAATTTTATCGTTGTGAAATTTTATTCTGAATGATACTATTTTCTGTCATGTGATCATGATTGCTACTCCACAAGACATTGTCGAGTTACTCTGTCATTTTCCTGTGCCTGACGATGGTCGTCGGTGACGTCCGAAAGGCCTCGTATATATAGTAATACGCAAAGATCGTCGTTTTGGGCTTCCCGCAGTCATGGAAAACAATATTCCTAGCCCTCTATTTCCTGAAATAAGAAAGCGAGCATCGAGCGTCCCAGCTGATAATGAACCATAATTTGACTAAAATCAAGCAATATTTACGGTATTTCTACACTTCTATTTCATTAATATTGGATGCAATAACATAAAATGATGCCATTAATTAAGTTCTGAATCAATTGCAAGTGCTTGTTTTTGGATCTTATTTTTAAATTGACTTCAAACATATGCAACTGCTTGACATCTGGCTGAGAATAAAGAACATTTCATAAGAGCACCTCGACGTAGGATGTTTATTTTTACATAGTATTTTATTTAATCAATTTTACAAAAGTCTGCAAAATTCAGAATCATACTGAGCATCGTCATTTTAGGGAAGAATGAACTAACTGAAATATTCTTAATGACGTTGATGCGACAGAGGTGTCATAGTAAGCCACAAAAGTCGAATCAATCAACGCATCTCACTTTTATAAGATCGCATCTCACTTGAATACTAATGTGTCTCTCAGAGTACATTTGGTATAGACTCGCCTAGGTGCGTACATGCAACGTCATTGTGACATCCTTAAATATAGTGAAAATTAGATTAATGAAAGTATTAGTTCCGGAATGGTAAAATGTCCTGCACAGAAAGAGTTACGAATGAAATACAGGTATCTCAACCAGAATGCCAGGTTTCTCAGTTTGTCAAACCCTGTTCCGAAGTGCTTCTCAGCTCCTCAGCTGAAATCACTTAACGGTACTGAACCCCACTTATTTACTGTCTTACCCATCATCAATTCAATGATTTATTCTCCCGCGCCTTTTTTACTCGGTGGTCGATTAAATACTGAATATGAAATACTGCAGAATGATTCCATCGTTCAAGTATTCCAACATTAAAATAGTTATATATAGTCTTTGCAGCATTAATTGGTTTCAAGACTTGCAATGTACAACTTTCTTCTATCTTGTGTGTGAACTGGCGGATCCTTTAACATGAGTATTATCATCACTAGATAAGATAGGAATTAAATGTCAGACATTTTTTCCTCCATACAATAGACTCACTTATCCTCCTACTTTCCATTCTGCCTAGTTTTCTTAACATTATCAATGCTTTTAGTTCAATTATGCTCAGCATTGATCTTTCTTATCTTCGCGCACTTTGGTTACTTATGATTACATGCATGCCATGGTGACAATGACTGGATATCAGTTATCTCAGTGGTTAGACATTTGCTGTTGACACAAATTGCCATGTGATAATCATCGGTGTGTCGTTCACTATCGTTTAAACTTATTCACATCGAAATATGTTAATTCGTTTTCATATTATGAGTAGAATTATCCTACATTGCGATCCACTTCGTGCGTAGTTCAAATTCCATATTCCAATCTAAATATCTAAATTGGAGAGAGATTCATTGGCTCATGTGCTCTTCAAAGGCGATATTGAACAATTATTCAACAAAGAAGTAACGTTTATTTCTCTCGTAATTCCACCTATTTTGAGATATCTATAGTTCATCCCTGCTTCATCTTTCCCAGATACAAGTGTATCATCAGCAGTTTGCCATCTCAATTTCTGATGTCCGTTTCAAGTTCATCTTTCAACACCTGCCATATTTCTCTTGTTTTTCTATCTCGAACACCGTATCAAATTATTTTTAGTGCTTTTGTGAAAACTGATCATTTTCAAAAAAGTTAAATTCGTCCTCTAATTTTCGTCTTCAGAATATCGATGTGCAGCATTCTAATAAGTACAATTATCATGAGTAACCATAGCGATGGAGAAGCGTTTCGTGCTTTATTTATCCAAACATTTCCATGCAAATTCGATCGAAGAAGCAATTATGATTTTGAAGTGATAGTGACCGATGTCATCCTATATGTAGGCCTACATATAATATTCGTACATATTGGATTGCACATAAATTCATGCATAATATTAATTTTTGAAAAGTTATTTCATGATCGAAATTAGTTTTTATCAAGGAAGTCATGAATCAATTATGAAGATGAAACCTAAAGTTGGCTTTAGAGGTCATCTTCGTTAACTCTCGTGCAGAGTTGTAGCATTGGTGTGATTTATGTGTGGATAAACGAATTTATGTGTTCACTGTCACTTTGCATGGTAAAACACCACAAATTAATGATTAAAGAGATCAGCAGAAATTCATTCTGTAAAGAGACAACAAGGAAAGTGGTTCATTATCAATATTTGTAAAATACTGGTTTCATTTCGGATCGGTTCATGGATCCGAAAAGAAAAGAGGATAAAGGCTTTTGAAATGTGGTTGTGGAGGCGAGTATTACGAGTCAGTTGGACTAAGAGACGCACGAATGAGTGGGCAAGAAGAAAGATTGGAGTTTCTGAAGAGAACGGAATGCTGGAACATGTGAAAGAAAGAAAGCTGAGGAAATACGGACATCGTAAAAGAAGAGATAGTTTAGTGTTGGCCACAATCGAAGGAGAAGTGTGTGGTAGAGGAAGACGAGGGAGAAGAAGAGCAGAATGGGTGACGAATATCATGGAATGGAGTGGTGGAATCGACCGCGCAAGGAAAACGGCAATGGAGAGGAATACCTACGGCCGTCGTAGGGCTATGGTGTTACGAACTGAACTGGTTTCATTCCTAAGAATAGCGTATTGTTTCGTTTGGGAGTTTTACCGGTGTGAAATGAGCAAAGTCACAACTGAATGCTACATGGTTAGCAAAAGTCAGACAACTGAAGATGTATTATTTTGTATCTCGCTAATTCGATAATCCATGTGCTAGTTTCTGCTGGTGCTGAAAAGCCAGTTTCTTGTTGCCAGGGATGGATACGCTCCTTGAATTTGAGACGGTTGGTCTACATATTTTCGGCGCAATGTTTGCCCGGAAGACTTGGGCTCAATCCTTGGTCGGGTCAAACCTAAGACATTTTAGTTTTAAATATGTGCTCACTGTATTCTTGTTAAACACTCCGCACAACTAGAATGAAAGTGGGACAAATACAAACTCGACCGCTTGATAGGCGTTAGCCTCACGTGCTTCCGAGTAGTAATGGGGTTAATATGTTTTATTTACATCCTTGTAAGAGTTGTATGTCTGCTTGCCAGTCAAGGAGATGGATTCACTTGTGCCCCTCACAATACGCAGACAAGGTAATTTATGTGTGGTGAATGAACAGAGATGTGTTATAATGTGGGGACGTGATTTGTAGAGAAATAGAGTTAAAGAATGAACGGTTGGTCTGATGATGCATGGTGTGATATTCTTCTAAAGGAGATTTTTATTCGATTTCTGCTATGTGTGTGTCAGTCAACTGTTTGTTCTGGTTTGTTTGCGTGTGGGAAAATTGAATTGATGACTTTCTTGTGTTGTGTGCCGAAAATGTAGGTGTGTATATCTCCTTGGATTATTGATCATTTCATCTATTTTGATTTTAGATCATGTTCATGTGGAATATTTTCCACGTGCATTTATTTATATGTGATTATAATTATGTATTTATTTGCACTGACATGCTAAATTAGATAGACTTCTAGTATTCGTAAATTCTTGTCATCTTCCAATATCATGTGATGCTGCATCACTTGAATTTTAGCTGAGGCTGTTACGTTTCACTGATGAGATACAAATGTACTTACAGGTCGCTCCAGCTTGGCAACCTCAGCCGGGAATGATGTACGCTCCTGGTGTTATGCCACAAGTGAATCCCGGGTATGCTCCTGTTGCCTACATGCCAACCCAAGGAATTCCTGGTATGCAGCAGCCAATGCAGCCCCCAATGGGTGCCTTCACGGGTGCCTCTCCTCAAGCCATGCAAGCTGCCCAATCAGCAGCTTTCCATCCAGTGCAACAGCGGCCGCAAGCTCCACCTACCGAT
This sequence comes from Prostheceraeus crozeri, assembly GCA_907163375.1. Taxonomy (NCBI): domain Eukaryota; kingdom Metazoa; phylum Platyhelminthes; order Polycladida; family Euryleptidae; genus Prostheceraeus; species Prostheceraeus crozeri. The sequence goes on along the minus strand of CAJQUW010013833.1, from coordinate 582,667 downwards.
CCTTTCGGCTTGTGAATGACCATAGACTCCCACTTGGTCATCGTACACGTTTTGTTAATGAACTAAGTTTCAAGATTCAGATATTGGTGATAAAAACCGATTATTCACCGTCGAAAGGAAAGTGCTGCGACAAGGACTGGTTCTGTGAGAGAAAGAGCAAAATTGTAGCTCTGATTGATAAATTGAAAACTCGGATGACTTTCAATCGACTACCGGTCGTGTAGGACTGAATTACTCCTTCACTGACACACACTCTGGCATGTTGGCGTCGTAATGTCTGTATACTTAACGGTATGTTTGTTACTGAGTTACCATATCAGATGAGTGAAATATCAAATTCGACGGTTATGATGATCGATCGTCAAGTTCAGGTCTGGCTTCGATTGAATACCGACACTCAGAGTTCAAATCTGAACTGTGATATTGCTTCTTCTAAGTTTGTAATCGCATTTTCTTTACTTCTACTCAATTGGCTAATCGTGTAGCAGGGACTGTGAAACTATTATAGTGAGTTGAAAAGTAGCATTAGAAGTTTCTTGTCAAGTAATGCGATCGACTATGTTCTGAGAAGTAAAGTATGTCTGTAGATTCCTACGATGGATGTATTCCAGTTGATGCAAGTGCTTTCTTGATAATAACCATGTGTCGATCTGTGTGTGATGATGTGCTCCACCCATGGATAATTTGGCGTTTGTCGCTGAATCTCATCCAGTTTGGGGATGAAATCTGGACGCTGCTGCTACAACTGCTGCACGCTTTTCTACTTGAGTTTCTTTGTGTGATTGTTAATTTCTGTTGCTCTGATTCCATAATTAGCCTCACATTTATTTCAATAAAGATGAACTTGTCACACGTCCTCTACTTTTGTGAAAAGTATATTAATACTAAAATTACAAGTTATTTTTGGAATACATGTTGAAAACATTTTGATAATGACGAGAAACTGCAATGGAAATTGTTTTGGTACATGATCTTTATAAGTCCAACAGACATCACTATTCTAGGATTTCCTGTTATGCAATTACTGTTAGTTTTCCGTTTATGTACATCGCTGTGATGTGATGATGGCACTGCGTGAACACGGAATTACTTGATGGAAATCTAGAACGGCAGACATGACTCGGAAACGCACAATTCAATTTCCGGGTTTCCCATACACGGTGACGAAGACAGTGTCAGAACATTGAAGTGATTGCAAATTGCGTGCGCACTATGATAATTTCACATCATACTAGCGTGCATTTTCAGAAATTGCGTTGAAAAGCTAATCTGCAGTCGGACGTCCCTCATTAAGAAATGAAACATACTTTTTTAAGTTTTCTGAATGGAAAACCCTATTCAAAGAAATAGACTGATGAAAGATCATTATTTTTTCAAAGAAATCATCTTGAAATCATTTGAACTAGATACAATATCGAATTATTGAACAATAAATCAATCGACATGCACTTGAGTAGGCTACCCTAAAATTGTGGAATTGAATTGTAGCCTCAATATCAATTATAGAATAACAGTTCGCCGATCAGGCGGCTTCAGCTATCAGAAAGCACATAGATTCTGTGCTTTAACTGAAACAGCCTGATCGGCGAAATATTATTCTATTGTTGATGATAAGTATATTTTAGGTTGCTCAAGTGCGCGTCAATTGATTTTAACTGAATCATTCCGAAAATTGCAAGAAATAGACTACTAGTAGAGATATATTACTTTTGCTACCTTTAAATTTGTTGGCTCATCAAACGTTCTGCGTCTGTCACTTCGCAATAAAGCTTATTATCAGCAGTGCTATACACTTAAGCTATCATCGCAAGCCTCTTAATTCTTCATTTTACCCTCTTAATTTTAGGTCAGTGGATGCGGCGATCGTACGGACATAGAGTAGGACTACATCATTTCCACATTTTAGTAGGTCTACAGTAGGATCTGATTGCAAATTTGCTCCGAATTCGGCTGCAAAATATTATCGGCGCTGATGTATTGCGATAAGTAGCCCTATATTTTTTGGATTTTTTTAGACAATTTTACTGCATGTCTATGATCGATGATAGAGTGATCTTCACATTAAAAAATCAGCAAATTCGCGTATACGATGTAGGCCTACTAGGTGACATGCTACGCTCAATTACGCGTAAACTACGTGTAGTTAACATGACCCTAAACATTCGTGATGGTTACGCGTTAGTACTGCAACATATGTCAGCAGTCCTGTTGTATAGACTTTTCGTCTCATGACTATGTATCAGAGGCTAAACAATGTGATAGGACCTAAATTTCATGCTCATGATAGACAGAGCATGTATAAGCGGTTCGTCCGTCATGGTTCAAGCAGCAACTCGGACAACCGTAGACGACGCGTTAACTATATAGGCTAAACGCTCGCCCGCGCGCATTCATAAACATCCCCATGTTTTGACAGCATCAGATCATCACGTGATTACTGACTTTTAGTGGCGCGCGTAGAAGTAAACTTCCCTTAACCACGGATGTTTGGGGTGATCCGTAATTGCGCGTGGCAATGTCACAATTAGTGAGTGGAATGAGAGAAGTCCTTTTGAATCGATGAAATACTTTTTTATTAGGTCGAGGACTTTCGGACGCACGCGACCATCATCAGGTGTAAGCAGTCACTAAAAAGCTTCAAAGTGGAAAATCATTCCACTCATTATGTCTGGTCCTTTATTCTCAACAATGTCAATTGGTGTGATGTGACTATGCTATCAGTTTCCAAGTGTAACTCTTGCGCAGCCCGGAATAATGTTGAGTCCGTTTTGCTCTTTAAATCCGGTTCCGGTCAGATTTAAAATTGTCAAATCCAGTGCATCCCTATTCACCATGACAAATACAAACAACTCATAGAAAAATGTCCAGAATAGATCAATCTAATCAAGAAATTCCATAGCTGCGGCGAAACACTGACATAATCGTACATGTGTTTAGGCCTGTTTCGAATCCCAGCCGGAGTGCCTACTACAAGACCTTTTACGGGGAACACTTTGAGAGGGCGATCTTGGAGCATAAAAGTCATGACAGGAAGCACTTGTATACTTAGTCCCACACGGTAAGTTAATTTATACTCACTGAGTCATGATGAGGAGTAAATCAGTAAATGATTGAATGGCATTCTTGGTGTATAAATCATTGAGTAGGCACCTACTGATGTTTTCCAGCATTTGCGCAGAATTTAGAAGATTTTCTCACATTTTGCGGGTTTGCGCAGATTTGCATTTACTCAAAATTTGGGCAGGTGTGCTAACACTGCTTCTTTGTTGTGATCGATCGGAAAGCAATAGCAGAATATGTCTTATTCTGTCGGTGCGGTAAAGCTGAATTTTGTGTTCCTATCTATCAATTGTCTACGTCAGCATAGGAAGACATTAATTTCCAACGTGAGAAGGTTGGGCACGTATGCTCCATCAGTATTGCATGTTCAGGTGGATGACACGAAAAAGCGTCAAGTCACAAGTCGATCATTTTTATGCTGCCCAAGAGACCACGGGTGCAGAAATCAGATTGAGGTTGTACGATTCGTGGAGGAACCTAATATAGAAATGTTCGAATATTCGAAGGCATGGTGGAAAATGAAAGCGCATATTTTTGATAGACAATTGATTCAATTTTTTTGACATGTATTTCGCGCGCTCGCTGTTTGTATTGCGCAATCTGGAGGTTGTGTGATTAATATAATACAAACTACTAAGTTATCCATTTCAATTTTCACAATTTGATGGATCCAAAGGTCTGGCGAGAATAGCAGCTACTTCAGTATGGATATTTTGCAGATATTTATGTAGTTGGACAGAATATAGTAAAATAGAACTACTCATGCAGACGACTCAACATTTCACTGGTTTATAAGATTACCCACGCAGTAAGAATAGAAAAACTGTGCGAAGTCGTTGATCGATCGATGATCGGAGCGTTCTGATCGATTCTACAACCAGGGATGATCGAAACATCGATCGATCGAATTGCCTGGTCGACACCTTAAGTGAAGTAAGAAATGTTGATCTCAAAAAAATGAATTTAGGTACGAATGTATGAAGTACGACCTTCTCGTCATATTTATAGAAATTCAAAATTGAAGACTATTTACAAAACAATATATTTAGAAACATTCTATACAAGAATTTTGGAGATCGAATTTCAAAGAGTTCGTTTCATGGGCAGTTTGATCATTTGATGTTTCGATTGTTGATGAGGATTGGCACGTGTCGCCTGTGATTGCATCGATGGATGTTGAGATGTGTGATGAGCTTGAGGATCTTCTGCATATAATGAAAGGATTTCTCTCTGTCCCAACTCCCACGACTGACCTTGTCCATCCACTGGTCGAACTGACACGTTGAGTTGGTATTCTCCGGCATCTGAAACATGATGGTTAGCAATCAAGCAAAATAATATTATCAGCCAGTCTGAACCGCATAAATAGATATAGTTTTCGCACATTGTTTGGATAGCAGGGTGGTACAATGCAGAAATATATCTTTATTTTTCATCATTTTTCCGACCCACCTGTCTGAGTATACAACAGCAACCTTCAAAATATGACTAGCCTTTGTTAATTAATTTCATCAAACATAAATTTCAATTAGATGAAACTCTTGTTTCTTAATATTATTTTGTATCCGTATATGATGTAATGAAAATCAGAATTCGAATTCTTTTATGTGAAACAAGCAATTCAATCCTGTTCGGACCATCTCCGAGTATCTACATGTACAGACAAGATCTTTAAATTTGATAGGTTTCACTGCTCACAAACCGAAAATATAACAACAAGGTAAAAGTGTCTCATAGACGTCTCGTTTCGGCTTGATCACTTTACTTAGGATTTCATTGATTACTTGCATAGCTGGACACGATAACCGATGGATCAATAACTATACACGTTATAGCGATAACCAAAAAAATCGACAGCTGATGCATCAGTAATAAACGATTTTTTCTGTTTCATCGATGACTGCAGGTGGAAGATCGAAGCAAAGTAAAATCGAGAGCAGACCGTTTTACGTGAACAGGGCGTTTTATCGGCCAAACAGTGACTTAGCTAATCATTTTCATATTTTACACAAATGCAATTATGCTGCTTAAATGTAATTATATTCTGCTACTACAAATGATAAGAAGGTTTAATGATAGAAGGTCGTGTGTTGACCTATCCGGCACTATTGTCAACAGATATCAAAACTCCATTTCTTAACAGATATAATACCGTCTTTAAAGAGATAATATAATTTATTTTGCTCTTTATTCGTTTTCAATCAACTTCTCCCAGTAAGCAATACAGCCGGATCACAGTCATGCACCTGCAACATTCCAAAATATAACACGAGACGAAGCCGGATCTCTCAATTGAATGTGCTCTGCAAATTACTTCCGTCCTTCATGAACCAAATTACAGCGCGTCACGAAATTTCTACTAACATCTCATGAAGATTAGTACAAATGGTCACTCAAAAAAGGTGTTCATGAATTCTGGATAAAGTCATTGTAGATCAGTGTATAACCTGCACATAATGGACTTTAAAATGCTGTAAAGCGAGAACTACAAAGGCCTCAATGTATTGTGTTTTGCTTTGCACGATTCGCACCGTAGGGCCTGGGTCACTACAAATTACTCACCGGACTTCAAACTGACTAATATTAATGCTTCTAAGCTTAACTTTCAGCTGTAATTCATGCATTTATTATCGTTTGTCAAAAATGATAGAAGATGGCCTTACACATAATTAATATATATTTCATAAATGATGCATCTAAAGCTGAACACATTTGTTAAAAGTAAGCACACTGGTAAACACAGTAAACTCACCTTGGAAATGCATTAAACATGCGACTTTGAAGTAATCATTCTGTATTGGAGCTGATTGAGAATGCGAAATTTCAGGCGCATTTGGACACTCCACATGAATGATTACTTTATGAATCTGCCGAACTGGCCGTGAACCGGACCATGTCTGCCGCACAATACCTTCAACTTTTAGAACAATGTCGTGATTGCAATCCACGCGAACTTGTTCATTGTTACTTTTGCTCTTTGGACTCATCGCCAACTGCAGGAAAAAATCGTGAATAGCTTCTGTTTGTCAGGTAGCAATTATAGAGAAAACAAAATTGAATCATATATGTAACAGCTGCAAAAATAGTAGTCAGCAACAGGTCATAGCCTCCATGACACAGTGGATAAAAGATCGGCCTAGAGATCTTTTGGTCGTAGGGTCGAACCCCTAATATGCTTTTGGAAATCGACCAGGGAATTGTCACAATGCTCCAACTAAAGTCTGACAATGTCAGCATCAAGGTACTCAGTTCAGCTTAGACAAAATAGGGACCTGTCCAATTCGTTCAGTTTAGTATGCTGTGTTTCCCACAGTTATTCGGAAAGCTAATTTCTAATCACAGCGTGAGGGAAGAGGACGAACGTAAGCATCAGAGGTGTCCATCAGCAGAAGATCAAAGGCAAAGAGACAGAAAAACGAAGAAGGAAATATGGGATGATAAAGGAATTATTTACTAAACAATTATTGAACTTCATAGTACAACTCAACTGTGTAACTGAGAAAGCTAATCTAACAGAGAAGAAAGTTAGCTGTTGAAGATGCAACTAAAATATGATGATGATGACGAATAGTTTAACGTCACTACTTCCCCACACTGGGGGATTGGACGGTGCTGACATAGTCAGACTTTAATGTGGAGCGCTATGATCTTTTAGTCCGGATGCCCTTCCCGGCAACTTCCAATGACACTTTCGGGGCTCGATCTAGGTCAGAATTTTGGACCATGAGATCGCTAGGCCAAGCACTTAACCACTGCGCCACGGAGACCACTAAAATAACCAATAAAATATGGTGGCATAAACGTGATTAGACAAATACAGGGATGCAAAATGTACGACAACTAGGTACGAGTATCACTCAAAAACTCCTTCACTTTCAAAAAAAGTGGAATTCAAATTTTAGGCCATAAATAATAATCAGCAATAAAAAATCGCAAAAAAATAGCAAAGTAGCAAAAAACGCTTTGCAGCTTGTGATTTACGGGCGAAACCTTCTTTCCATGCATTTGGGTGATAAAATATAGATGTAGACAGAAGCCGCAAACTTTTGACAGATTTATTCGCAAACATGTTTCAGTAGACAAGCTACCATCATCAGTGACAACGATCAATAAACAATGATGCAATATATACAGGACTTTATGAAATGAAAAGTCAATGCAGGAAAAGTGGCTGCGATTGGTTATAATTATTCATAAGATAATGTGAATGAAGAAATGACTTTATGTACAATGATTCAGCAATTTTGTGTATAGAGTGCGTATTAGAATTTTAAAGTTATCTTTATCTGGGATATAATAGATATCTACTTACCATAGAAGAACCGATAAATAACAAAATTAATTTTTCAGATATGAATATTTTCATAAAAAATGGCAAATTTAAAAGCAAAAGGAAGATAGAAGAAACAAATATGTTATTGTATACTAGGGTTTTGAAAACCGATTATCGAATAACCGGAAGCCGGCTATTTTTTACTATTCGAAAACCGGATTTAGAATATTTTAAATCTGGTTTTCAGGGTTCCATCCATTTGATTGAAATAATGTAGATGGTCGACAAATTGATCATCAAATCAAGTCACTGACTGCGAAATACATGCAACTAAATTTCCCGTGAAAGTAGACAGCAACGTGTTATGTTATGTTGGCGAGCACCTAACTCCTTCACTTCTGATGCTTGCAAATATCATGTTAATTACCAAACATCGCTTGTTCGACAACACGATTGACCAATTCGATTACTCACAGAGTGTTGTATGTGCGCTTTGATTTCCAGGAAATCAACCTCTCGTGGGTTCTCTTTGTCTTGGCATTCGTGATGCAGAGAGCCTGAATAACACCTGACAACTGATTCGCTGCTCTGATTATTATTATCTTTTCTTTTATAAGGCCATTAGTTTAGGTGAGATCAGTCTTCGAATCGACATGAGAGCTGTTGTGCATCGCTTGAACCAGTCTATGGTATGGAACTATTTTGACCGTGAAGGCTCGAGTGCAGTATGCAAACGGTGTGGTCGGAAGCTATCAATTAAGGGTGGTTCTATAAGTAGCCTCCGCGCTCATTTACGTCAAGTGCACTGTATTTCACTTACGGATTCGAGAAATAACGATGCTTCGGATTCTGAATTGGGGGAGTCATCAGAGTCTCAGCCTAAAGTTCCAATCAAGAAGCAGAGATTTCAGCAATCCACCATCGAGAAATGTCTGAAAAAAGCCGAATATGATTCTATCGACGTTGTGTTAGCGAAGCTTGTGGCGATAGATGGCTTCTCCATGAACGCCATCGTTCATTCAGAATTTCTTCGTGCAGCATTTCTTGAACGAGGGTCTACCATGCCAAAATGTCCTTCTAGCTTGACTAAAATATTGAATAACCATTCTTCTGATCTTAAGCAACATATGACCGACAACTTCCGAGTGATGATTGAGAGAGGTCAGCGCTTTTCGTTCATGATCGATGAATGGACTTCTCGTCGATGGCGCCGCTACATGTCCATTTCATGCAATGACGGTGAGGAGCTTCATCAACTAGGAATGGTTCGCTTGTTTGGAAGATTAACAGCTGAAAACATCGCCGATGTGTTTAATCGGAAGTTGGAGGAATTTGGTCTCTCTGTGGAAAAGCATGCTGTTGCTGTAGTTACGGACGGTGCCAGTGCCATGAAAAGGATGGGAAGTGTGTTGATTCCATGCTTTCATCAAGTTTGCCTCGCACATGGTATACATCTTGCTGTTTGTGTTGCTTCCGATGAAAGCGACGACTTAGAGACAGATGACGACATTCTCAGAAGTGAAAGTCTTCAACTGACTGGACAGATAATTCTTGCAATCAAAAAAGTGCGACAACTGTCCCGCTATTTCAGAAAATCATCGTTAAAAGATGAAGTCTTGCAAAAGTATGTAAAACAGGAACTCGGTTATGAACTTGGTCTTTTAATCGACATCAAGATACGCTGGAATAGTCTGTATGACATGATTTCGAGATTCGTGAAACTGAAGAACTGTCTTCTCAAGGCGTCACTCGATTTGACAGATGTTCCCGCAACCCTTACAGAAAATGAATGGAACCTCCTTGAAAACCTTGCGCTGCTGCTTGAACCAGTCAAAATTGGCGTCGAAGTACTAGGCAAACGGGATGCAACTCTTCTTACTGCTGATGGCATCAACAGATTCATGTTGAAGAAAGTGAGTCAAATCCCTGGACCATTAGCAACAGCTCTATATGATGAGATGCTAAAGTACATCACGGAAAGACGAAATGACGATCTGACGAGTCTGCTAAAATACCTCACCCGACCTGCCAGTCTTCATGAGACCTGTGAACTTCAGTTTCAGGCGATGCCATCTCGGGGAAATCTAGAGAAGTCGCTGAAACGAATATGGTCGAGGCTTTTCATAGAGAGCAGTAAACAGACAACTGAGATCGAAGCATTCTCACAACATGATCCCGAGGCTGTGAAACCGAACACGAGATTGCGCGATGAACTTCATCAATCTATTGTCGAAGCAACAACAACATCCACAACTTCTTCGCAAGACCAAAGCGTTCTGCGAAAGGAAATGAACCTTTTCGAGGCGACTAATTGCCTACCAAAAAATCTGAAACTGATCAGAGATGCCATCATCACTGTGTCTCCTACTACAGTTGAAGTCGAGCGATCCTTTTCAATCAGTGGTGGATTTGTTTCCAAAGTTCGAAGTCGCCTTGGTGACACTACTATTGATTCTCTACAATTTCTTAAAGGATATTATTCTAAGTGATCGACATCATCTACACAAGCTTTGTTCATTTTGATTGCTTTCCTGGTAATTCATTCAATTTAATAAGTGAAATAGCGATTTGCTATTTAGTGTCATGTTCTGTTGCTGAGTATTGCATTAAATGATTTTGATCAGTGTCCATGATTCTTTTCATTTTACTAAGTTTTCAACCCTCAGCTTCAAACTACGGCATCAATAGATCACTAGAACACGAACACATATGTCTGTTAAAATTCTTGCTATAGACCTATACAACTACAGCCTAATGTCAATATCGAAAAAAGAAAGGCCTAATAACAGTCTTCTACACACATAAATCACTGCTGAGTAAGTGAAGGTACAGATATTTTCTTGTAATATGATAAATAATGAACAACGCCATAAGTATCATGAAATCTACAAAACCGGTTTTCGAATAGTTTTGAAAAAATATTCGAAAACCGGTTAGCTCGAAAATCGGTTTTTTAGAAACTCTATTGTATACTCATGGCGACTCCTACAATCCTGATTCTAATAAGAACAACGCGATTAAAGCCTTGTGCAATAGATCTCAAAAACTGAGGAGTCTCCCTGCCGACAACAAAAAATAAAGTTTTATCCAAAACGGATATCATCCAAATAGAATAAATAAAGTCTTTGGGCGATGTAATCGTCCTAAGCCAAAAATAGAATCTAGCGAAAAAACTGAAATATTTTGGAAACTCCCCTATATTTCTACTCTTCCCTCTCAAATAAAACGTAATATTCGCCATACATAAATAGTGCTTCAGAAAATAGTATTTCAAGAGTAGGCTTAAGCACAAGCTTACAAAACACAAAATATGATAAGGAATAAAGATCCTTTTCCTTTTAGTGAGTTATCCTCCGTAGTGTATAAATATACTTGCGAGCATTGCAGTCAATGCTACGTCGGTGAAACCCTTCGCCATATTTCTACTAGGATGAACGGACACGTGAAAGGTTGACCCCATCTGAAATATCGCTTCATGCTCATATCTCAGATCAAGACAATTTTAAAATTCTGATACGTACTCCATAAAAATTCCTGAATCATTGTGCATGAAGTCATTTCATTCACATTATCTCATGAATAATCATAACCAATCGCAGCCAATTTTCTGTATTAATTTTTCATTTCATCAAGTCCTGTATATATTTCATCGTTGTTTATTGACCGTCGTCACTGATGATGGTAGCTTGTCTATAGAAATATGTTTGCGAAGAAAAACTGTCAAAATAAATATATAGTTTAACACTAGAAGGACCAAGAAATTTCACTACTTAGAAGGACCAAAGCGGTCAAAATTGACCGGCCTATCTTAAATAGTTAATTAAACTATTTGTTTTCATCCATTCAATTATAAATATTCACCTATGTTACTACATCAGTTATTATTTCAGTCATAACCCATTATGTCCGATGTCATAATATCAAATCTAAGCCTGTGTTGCATAATATGACATGTATGTTATCATCATGTATGATGATGTGATTACGAGAAATTGAAAAAATAGTGATAGTTTGATGATTATAAAGATTCCATCAAAGTCGACTACCACGGAAATTAGGTAGTTTACATGAAAAATTTCTTATGAACATCCAATCGACTTGTAAAGAATTGGCTAAAAAATGGAACAATGTAAACTACTTCACTTCAATAGCAATGAAACATGTAGCAACTGCCTCTTTTTTACCATTCCGCAGCAACTTTATTTGCACATTCCGCATCATGTTACTGACATATCGAAATAGCCAAGGCCAACATTCTCGCGATTCTTGAATCGACTAAAATGCGTTTGCGGTAGGACCACTTCTGCTTTGTCTTTGTCTGCACATTGTCTTGAAATACAAATATAGTATGTGCTGTCGCTGTGATCAATCGTATGTAGCAGCTGTCATTCGAAATAGTATCGATGATTTTATTCCCGCCATATAAATGAGGTTGAAAAACACCGCCAATGGCAAGCGCCGACTACAAGCTTTGCATGAATGGTATCTCGACATCTGGTCGAAAACAACAACTCCACATTTTGCAGTGTTGTAACATGCAATCGTTTCAGGAATCCTTTTTGGATGCTAATCAAATTCTTGATAAACGCACGACGCTGGATCCGATCATTGTCGAAAGCTTTTCCCATGTCCGAAATCACACGAACAAATATCCATTCAGTCCTTGAACGTGATCCTACAGAAGTTCAGTTGCTTCGTGATCACTTTTACTGTCACTGTCAGAGTAGTCCGCATGCTAGTCACTATTTTGTATGTCTTCGTTGTCGCTAGAATCATTCCAATCGATTATTTGCAACCCAGTCAGCATCTGATTAGCAATGAGCCTGCTTGGCCACTCATTGCTTCGATCACCTTTAGCCATACGGTTGCTAATGAAACAGTCATGATTACTACAGTCACCGACTAATGAATTCCATGACCTTATTCATCATCTCCTCTCCATGGTTCTTGGTTGCTTGTTTGAAGACATCAATCAATGTTGATTGCTGGTATAGCAAAGGAATTTGTGCAAAATTGAAGCATGAAATGATATTCAGTACGTGTTTCTGCATATCAAATTTTCATGAAATTGTGAATATGAGGGATTTTTGGAAATGAATCGCCATGGTTCAGCTGTGACAAAATAGAAGTCGAAGGCACAATAAATTATGCGCAGCCCATGGTTGACCTTTCCATGTGAAGATCATTACTCATGCGATACATGTCACTCACTTTTGAGCAATTACTTACAATGCAGCAATCTGGTTTGAGACTACACGCTTTAATTCCAATTTCTATTCGAAAATTGAATTCAAAGTACAAAAACTCTCAGCAATATCAATAAGCGGTCATTTTTGACCGGTCCGGTCATTGTAGGTAGACACACAAAACAAAGAAAGTAATAGGTCCAATCAAATTTTGATGCGACTAATATGAAACCACTACATATTCACGAAAAGTCAAGACAAACTAAGTCGGAATATCGAATTTCATAGAAGCTATAACACTTCGTAGTTTAGCAACGGTCAAAAATAACCGGTCGGTCCTTCTCGTGTTAAAACATAGATTAAGATTGTTTCAGAGGTAATAACGCCCGTAAGTATAGCATTCAAAATATATGCTACAAAGTTTTTGAAGATAGATTTATCAAGTTATCAGTTTTGCGTGGCTCAGCTTGTTATTCGTGGTATCGGTCAGCGCGATCATCGTAATGGGAGTCTATCCTAGTCACCAGTGTAGTGAATCTGTGTATTGCATCATCCTTTTAGCTGTCTCATGTTCCGCATTTTGAATAAACGCTAAAATTGTGTGTTCTATCCTATCAAAATTAAGAATAAAATTCAGGAACTAATTAAACCACCCATTTTCCAACCTTCTAGAAAATTTAAATCGACGCTGCTAAGCCGAACTAGCTCCAAAAACAGTAAACCACCCAAAAAGTTAAATAACATTCATCACTTCTCAGGATCTATGAAATTAATAGAAAAAATAACTTACACAAAAATGCTAACAGAGCGAAATTGTACGCTGTTTTACCTTAGTTAGCAGCAACTATTAAACACTAAACTATATGGTGGTAAGAAGGTGTACCTTTTATTGCTGCACTTATTCAAATGAGTGGTTAGCAGTTTTGGGGCTTTTTCGGGCAAAGTTATGAGTGGTTTTCATTTTAAAGCATACAAACTTGCCTATGACTTCAATTTGCTTTTATAAGATCCAGCAATAAAAGCTCATGAGAAAAGCACTACTATCCTTGATAAACAAGTAGCATTAATAATAAAAGATCAATAAAATATATGTAAAAGATGATAAATGATAATGTTATAGTAAATGGACGTATTTCTACTATATTCTTTATAAAGTTACCAAACATGTTTCAGTCAACAAACATGACCATCTTCAGTGGAAAATTAACAGTGAACTTATGAACAGAGTCTAATTCTAGCTAGACATGGTTAGATTCTAGCTGTCTACTTAATAGAAATATTGGATAACTTAGTTTTCAAACAACCATAAAGATCACAGTTAAAAAGAAAAATGATAGCTAAATGACTATGAGCATGAATACAGATGATCCGCTCTCAGTGCTACATCGAAAAAACTCGGAGACATTTGCAGAAGCGGATGAATGAACACATGAAAGGCAATCCTCCATCTGAGATATCCATGCACATACATCTTTCAGCAGCCCGAAATTTCAAAATCATGATGAAAACAAATTACCCAAAAACAGCAGAGACACTGATAATCAAAGGCTACAATGGACCATTAATGAACAATCACACCACATCAGAAGTTTTACATCTTTTTTAATGCTTATCATCTGCATTCATGCTCAGGCATTTAGCCATCATATTTCTTTAAAATTTGAAAAATTTGGGACTATTTTTATTTAAAATTTGAGACAATGTCCATAAGTTCACTGTTCATTTTCCACTGAAGATGGTCATGCTTGATAACTGAAACATGTTTGGTAACTTAATATAGAATGAAATGTAAAATGAAATCTCTTCGGCTATTATCTTCAAAAGCTACATCAACGTAAATGGACGTACGAAGTACTCGACGAGACGAGTGACTAAATTTATATACACTCTATGGCTGTCGGCTACATCCACAGAACTGATCATGAAAAAACAGAAGACTGAAATCATGTCAAAATTCAATCGATAATAGTGTTTTCCAGTCGCATATCAACACGCCGTGTTTCATTCGATAGCTCACATCTCAGTTTTTAAATAAGTAGTTAAAATCCTGTGTCCGCTATTGTGATCAAAATATGAAAATCGCTCTATTTGCAAACCGTTATTTTTCCTTTAGAAAACACGTGAGTCATGTGACGAAATTTTCTGAGCTTTCTTTTGATATATTACACATCAAAATCGATGGAGTGGGAGAGAAATAGTGATTTTCACTAAAATCGTTGATTTATCACAAAGTAGTGACGTTTAAGATTTTGTCGGATGGAAGTATCATATTCTCATTTATTTATTAAAAAGGCGGTTTTTGGTCTTTTCAGAATCCCTACGACGAGAGGATTGAGTAGTTATTAAAATCATTTCAATAGTTCTTTTCTAACTTTTTTTCAATGTTTTCCTCATGACCGCAAACCACACAGACATCATTGATATTGCAGGATCAACGGAGATACAAAACTTAAGTCGAGTCTGCACACTGGCGTGTGTCGCACGATTATCAAATTCTTATCTAGCAGATGTTCACTATTCATCTTTTTTAGATTTATTTTCAACTTACATGTATATTTAATGTACATATAAAATCATTATATCAAAATACAAAAAATGACCATTCAGCCAGTACACTTCTAAGCAACAAAAAAATGCGATCAATGATTAAGTTTGATAGAGGCTTCCTCTGACTAAGGCAGGATCACCACGCTGCACGGCAGGACCCAATCGTTGAGTCAGTTAGATCGTTGTTAGAGGATCACCTGACTTGCTTCCGATCTGTCGAACAAGAAGGGTGGCACCTGGTCGGAACGCACCTAGGGTCTCAATTAAAACCCCAAAAGTCGTATGAATCCATGAGAGTTTCATATTTCAAAGACCTCTTCGTCTCTACCTCTTTTGCTGCTGAACCCGCCTTTCCATTGGCAACATGTAAATGAGAGGCTACTAAAGGGTAGTAGTTTGATGATCATAGCATTAAGATGTCAGATAATAGGATCAGAGAACAAGATTCCATCTCCTTCCTTGGATTGGCGGTTACGAAGGACTTGTCATGGAAACCGTACATCCAATCCATTAGCAAGCAGGCAGCTCAACGCATTGGTTGTCTCTATCGTGCCAGCAGCTATCTTCCACCACAGACTGTCTGCTATCTTTACAAGTCCACTATTCGTCCTCTGATGGAGTATTGTTGTCATCTGTGGGCAGGCGCCCCACAAACGCATCTTAACCTCCTTGAACGGGTTGAGAAACGTGTCAAGAATCTCATGGGTGAAAAACTTGCTAGCAAGTTGCAGCCGCTCTCCGTCAGACGGGATGTTGCTTCACTCAGTCTCTTCTACAGGTACTATTTCGGTAGAAGCAGCTCTGCAGTAAATGAGTGCGTACCCAAACCTAAGATCTTCTCCAGAAGCACACGCAGAGCTAATGCACTCACATGCTGTAATGTGAGCTTAGAACGCGCACGTACTGTGAGTCGCTCGAAAAGCTTTTTTGTTCGCACGGCACAGCTTTGGAATCAGCTTCCCCAGACCACTTTCCCTGACCAATACAATCTTGATACTTTCAAGAGGCGTGCGAACATGTTTCTGATGGGGACAGTTTAATCAGATTAGAAGATCTGTTGTTTTTTTCTATTTTTATTTATTTAAAATAATACAATTTTTACTTTTCATTGAGTAACCCCTAGCTTCGTTCATGGCTCATAGCTGTGCTAGGGGTGAAAATTCAGTAAAAAAAAAAAAACATGTGAAATCCCAAACAAGCGGCTTCTCTTTCACGAATGGAATAAGCGACATGTCATCAGTTCGCTTGCTGTCACATTATGTGAAACCAGTAGGTTCAAGAATTGCTGGTATGCTGATAGAATTCAATGTCTTTGACAGTAAATTGTTAGACACATGATGACGATTGGAGCGGCCAGCAGCTCTGGAGGAGAATAGTCCATGTATACCTGTCTTATCAACAGCTACTCCACAAGAACACTTATGGGGCTCACAAGGTGTCCCAAGACGAAGACCTGCTGCAATGCGAATTTTTTCATCATTCGTTAATTTGGTCTGCAGATACTGGGATGGTGGACAGTTCAGCCAAGCTGACGCGAAAGCATCTCTAACGCTTTAAAGGCGCACCCGCACAGAATTAAATATTTTGTTTATCTGCTTCGGTTTGCTAGAAGTGTGATTAATTCGAAATCGCACGCACATCGAGGAACTTGATACCATACAGGGATAGGAAAAAAAGTCGCGCGTCGCTTGCGGATTAATGAGTTCAAACAAAGTGCTTCGATTGCCAAAATTCCTTCAGATTCGAAGAATTCAGATCATTGCGCACAAATTTTCTCCATAATGTTGGCCCTTCCGATGATTACTAAAAAAAAGTAGCAAGCGTATGAAAATTAGTTCACTTGATGATTTCACCATCGTCTTCTCAGCCAGTTCTCATTGCATAGTGCATACACTGAATCGAATGTTACCAGACGATGTGTGCTTTGGTGTGTGCTAAGTGATATCACAGCACGCACGCATCTCTCACTGGCTCTGATGTCCTGTGCTGACAGCTTATTGTTTGCCATTTCCAATAGCAAGCGATACACGAATTATCCATTCGAGAAGGAGCAAGTTGTCTAATTCTGTGATGTGCTATTTCGATATCAAGGTTACATATAACCCTTCCTTTCTAGGAAACCGATGCGCGCGCAGATGAATCTAACTCTGTGCGTACTCGGGACGTAAGAGTATCTGCATTTGCTAAAAGATTATTTTCCTTTACCCTAGATACTGCTTTGTCGAAATCATTTTGTTCATATAACAGAATTCCAACAGACTGGGTTAAGGAACACCATATTTTCACAATTGATTCCAGACACTGATCAACATCACGAAATTCTTTCGGTAAAAGAGTCAAATACATTTCTCTTGATGTACCGGCCGAACACAAGTGCAAGATCTTTGGTTGATCGAACTCCTAGTCCTCCTAAATGTAGGTAGGCAAGCTTTCTCCCAAGCGGTATCATTCATTTTGATATTCAATATAACCTCTAACCCGCTGCGAATGGTGACGTCGATCTCATCGAGGCAGTCATTGTCCATTCATGAACTACAACAAAGGAGGTATCGGAATTTTGGAATTGCAAAACGATCTTTTCAAAGAAAAATGCGCCATGTGTATCCAAATAGTTCAATCGTTCTTATAGTTCCTCGAATTTACTAAAATTGAGACTCAGACCGATTTTGTGACTTTCTCGAATAATCGTATTCAGATCACGTGTGATCCCCGCCGATCGTACCATCATCAAATACAGTGTCATATATTCAATGGTGAAGTCAACTTTTGAATAATTGGACGAAGAGCTAAACAAATCAAAAGAGGGCCTTATGGATCACCTTCTGCAGACGCCAAGTTGTTATCATGAAATATCAAATTTGATGAATTTTGATATAAAGCAGTAATGAATGGTAACAATTCTGGAGCATGTGATTTCACTTCCTCAATGATCACTGTACGACAGACCGAATGGAAGGCGTTTGCGAAATCTACTTTGAGCATAACAAAATTGCTTTTTCCATGCGTGACAAATACTCTTCCGGCATGTGCTGCTGCTTCTGCTCCGGTCAGCTTGCCAAATCCAAGTTGATGAATGTCGAAAAGATCTGAGCATTTGTCTCTCACTGAAAAAGTAGCAACTTCTGACACTAATCTGCGCTTAGTGTTTCCGATTGCTATTGGTCGTACACCCCATTAGGTTTCGATAATGCTGTGAGTCTGGCGCTAAAGTAAAAGGGTGACAGCATTTCCGGAATATTCCCAGCGAGCATAATGTTAACAAAACAAGTAAGTTCCACTGCCAGTTGAGTTCTAACAGCTCCAAGCTTTACATTTGTCAAATCCGTGAGATGTTGAGGTCGCAGACCATCAATGCCTCCCGCTGAACTAACTGGAAATGACCTAATTGCATCGAGGACTTCTGTAATTGACACAAAAAGGATTAAATTTCTCTTAGCAAAGTTAATTAGGGATTTATCGGCAGCTATATTTGTATTTGGAAGTCTGAAACACTTATAACAGAAATTGGGAGATTCATCCAGTGTTGCACACAATTGCAGTCATCATTGATTTTTTGTATAATAGTGCTGGAAGTCTGAGCTGCTAAAGAACGTACACCTTTAGGAACAAAACGATCTACTGGACATTTTGTTGTGAGAATTGATTGAAGTACCTCTTCATTGGTCTCTGGAATGATTTGGTCTAGTTCTGATTGGTTTTTTGGATTTCCATCTCTATTGTTATTCATTGGCATATTATATATACTCTTACTCATCTTCGTGAACACAAATTAGTTATGTTAGAATTAGAAATGTTGTAAAAGTCCCAAAAAGAGCTATAGAGCTGGCATGATTCAAACTAACTACATCGTGAGGAATTTGAAAGGCCCAACGCTGACAATGTTGAACGTCACGATTTTGCGACAAATTAGCGATTTCACTTTATCTTTCCTGATCAACCAATTTCGATTAGCAATATATCAAAAGAAAGCTCAGAAAACGCTCGTTCTCCATGTGCTTGATTCATAATCACACTAACGTGAAAACAAACAAAGCTCACTTAAATTTTTCCAACAGCATGGTCTCCGTGGCACAGTGTTAAGTGCTTGACTTAGCAATCATCTGGTCTAGCGGTCTCGCCCAGAGAGTGTTACTGGAAATCGACAAGAGAGGAAATCCGGCCTTCCAACATCACAACGCTCCATCTAAAATGTGACTATGTCAACTCCGTCCAAATGGCGTGTTCTGACGCTGAAGCTTCATTTTTCATACGTAGTCTTCCATTGCTGCAGTGATTCCTTCTAACGCTTGGGCATCGAACATCTTGATGACCGCAATTGATGAAAAAATGATGGTTTAACGTCACTGCTCCCCATACTGGGGTCTTGGACGGCGCTGACATAGTCAAACTTCAATCTGGAGCGTCGTAATGTTTTAATCCGGATATCCTTTTTGACGACTTCCACAGACACTTTCGCGGCTCGACCTCTGAACCGACAGACTGCCAGGCCAAGCACTTACCCTCTGTGCAACAGAGACCACTCAATTGATATTCAATTCAAACAGCCCGTTTGGGAACTGCACACAAGGTCCCACGAAACACAAGCGTTAAAAGCCCTTTATTAGCAAAACAGTTGTGCAATAACGATGAATAGTGTAACTTACTTTGATCTCTGTTGTCTGAAGTCGTTGAAAGAAAAATCTTGGCAAACACAGTTTACTTGACAGGAAGGAAATTGCCAAAGTCTGCACCTCTTTGAGAACCTGCAAGGTAACGAAGGGAACTTATCTATAGTTGCACTAGTGATGACGCAAATGTCTTTGGATTTTTTATTACACATTGTTGTCAATAGAAAAACAAGACAACTGCTGATATCTCGAAATAATTCTACAACAGTAATCATAAAATTCCACCACAACCAATGCCCTATATGTGTAAAACATGACGGCCAAAAAGTTAATGGGTAGTCTCCTTCACCGCGCTTTCTACATTAACTTATGCGACCTATTAATATGAACCAGCAACTGAGCTTGAATTGCTTCTGCTTTGTAAGCTTTTTGGTGTTTAACTACAATTTCACAAAAATTAAAGCGTGCTCTACACTAGTCCCCGATTATTTCGGATTAATAACAAGCTAGGAAACCAATGAGGTATTTATGTATTTATGAAGTGTACCACAAAATCAACTTTTATAAGCCGAGTGGTTTGGTTAGGAATTCCTTTCTACACATGCATTCAGCTATCACTCATGTCTTCTCCATAAATAGTCTTAGCGAAACTGTTGCATCAATCAAGTCCAAAAGAAATCTTCAAAATAATTAACAAGTCACTAATGTTGAAAAAGTGTTGAGAAGAGCACATGAGGTGAATGGCAGAAAAGCAGACTATTCAGTGTTTGCTTGTCAAGCATAACAGCGAATATTGGGACAATCCCATCATTGCACAATCGCAATGTTACAAAAATAGAAGTTTTGATTCAGCACAATCTACATTAAATTTTACTAGACAGTGAGATTCCGGTATGTCGCGAAAAGTGTCTATTGCACATATCTGTTAACAATAAAAAAGGCTTTAACGGTTTTACAGTAGGCCTTGTATTAAAGACATTTAACTGCTCTATTTGAATGACAGAATCTCGTTGATAGATGGGCAGGCCCCGACACATCCAAGGGTAGAGATTGTAAGCGGGTCAGTGATCATTATAGTTGGCTGAACCAGAAGTCTGGTTAATCTTATCTTTAAGATGTAGATGGTTCAGAGTTAGAGGAACATTTCGTCTGCAGAAACTGTAGACCAAGTCTCAACAGAGAAAGATCTAGTCAGCGTACCAAAGTCAGTTCATCACTAAAAATTAATCGACAAATTTCGTGTTTTTTCACGATGACAGAAATTTGACTAGATCGAACGCTGACTTGATTTTTTCCATGTTAAGATGAACTATTCTCCTTACCCTGAAGCATTTGTGCTAAAACCTGAAGTCAATCAGATGTCCGGTGCAGTCAAAAGTTGTGGATGCTAAGTGTTAAAAACCTGATGGAAATTCAAGAGTACGTTAATAATTTTTATCTTTGAGAGAACCTCATTACAAAAAAACTGTCAAAAGATCAGATGGGATGCTGACGTATAAAACAATCCATCCTTTATTGAATAGATATTCGTGTAGTTTTTTTGCTTTCTTACGTCAGTACCTACGTTTAGTAAGAGTTCCTATTTTAGGAGATGTAGTTTAATTCATTGTTATAGTAACACCACGTGTAGTAGGCCTCGAGAATTCATGAAAGAAGAGTCTGAAAAGTCCATCAAATAGCATTTGCAAGATTTAAGTTTAAGAATCTGCCAATATCGGCATTTGCAATTCTGCTTTAAATCAGTAGCTGTGCATCAAACTCAGACTCGGTGGCTAGAGGCCGGACTCGGTGGTTAAAGGCCGAACTTGGTAGCTAAAGACTGGATTGAAAATCGGTCAAAAAATTGCACGTAGTCAGCAGCCCTGCCAATAATCACTACATGTGCCTAAATATATTACCTTAAACACATTTCACCTAATTAATAGCAATCTAGATTTATGCTCAATTCTTGAAGTGATAGAATATACATACCGTCAAAGCTGCGTGTTCCTCTGACACTGATTTTGATATCACATTTTTAATATTGTCCACACAGCAATTGACTGCCTTTATTACATGGTTACTTTGAGATGTAGATCCACCGGAATAAGCAGGTACACATTCAACACGTTCTTTGATTTTATTGATCAGGACGGCATTGAGAAGGTAAGTGATAACATTCGCTTGATGACACAATCTTGAAGATGTTATTAAGGAAAAATATCAATACAAATGACTGCCAAACAATTCTTATTAAATCATCCAATTCCATCTGCTCAGGAAGTAATATAATATAATTCTCCATTTCGCAATGCATTTCAGTGGTCTCCGTGGCACAGTGGCTAGGTACTTGACCGAGAGATCTTTTGGTCCAGAGGCCGAGCCCCGAAAGTGTCATTGGAAGTCGGTAGGAAGGGGATCCAGATTAAAAGTATCTCAACGTTTCAGGAAAGTCTAACTATGTCAGCAGCGTCCAAGCCTCCAGAATGGGGGAGTAGTGACGCTAAGGCTTTTCAATACATTTACATTGCATTTCGCATTGCACGATGTATTATGGCATTATTTCATCAGTACTTTATTCATAAATGATAGTAGAGTGCCACTTCACCTGGGCACAAGATGCATGTAAATATTATTATATATTATTTGCATGCTGATGTGTAGATCTATCAATACTGTATTGAAAATACCTCACTACTTACTGAGCATGATTTATTTGACTTGCTTGATGATACGTTAGGGATGCACATCAAACAGCAACATTTTTGCTGCCGTGATCGGGAAGGCGACCAGCATCTCGGGTAAGGTCAACCCAACCCGGTCAAGCAAGCATGCGTCCGGTTCCGAAGCTTAAGGCACAATAGTCGCATGGCATCTTTCAATGGGAATGGCATGCATATTTGAATTTATAACCCTGTTTGTTACATTAGCATCTTCAAATTAGATTAGGGAATAATTTTAAATAGAAGTTGTTGCATGCATCGTGTCCACGAGAACATATCATGTTCAAAGTCATAAAACGGCGTGGCAGTCAATATGAATCTGAAGTCCGACTCTGGACATGCCATCTCAAAAAATCAATAACGGCTATGATCAATTTCAAAGCGAAGGATACAGGTTAAGATGATTGAGAGTCCCTTCCTCTGCATCAAGACACAGCACCATCAATCTGCGCAATCCAATCACAAACTCCTTGAAGAGCCCCAAGCAGTGACGTAGCTGCAAGAGCAAGTGAATATAATTCAATAGAGATGATAATATTATGCCTATATTTTACTTGAAGTAGAGACTTTCCGAATTTGTGGAGATGGAAAAGTATTTTCTTTTCATTACGAGATCTGTCGGACTACATCTTCTATCTCAATAAATTAGGAAAGCCTCTTCTACAATACAAAATACATTCAATTTTCTATACTTCAAAGAATTATCATGGATTTAAAGGGATTCTATTTAGAAATGATTTGGAAAGCCAATGCGCACGATCCTGATGCTGCATCGATGCTATACGATTGGCATGGACCCCGTACCATTTGTAGGAAATGAATTGCTTCAAAAATATAAACTAATTATCAATGAAAGTAGCACGACAGCTAAGCGACTAGGAAATCAGGAATCACCCAAGCACACTTTCATAATTATTGTCAATCAACAGAGGTTCATGCTTTAATAAATGTCTTGAGCTTGTCACTATTCTTTATTGGAAATCCCGGAAGTTTGATTTCTTAATTCATCTACCTCACTGTGCTACCTGGGATGCAGTGAAATATTGCAATCGTTTTCACACAATACCTACTCTAGAATCGCAGCAGCGATGGCCTATCGATTTCATATTGAAAATACAAATACTTCAAATCATTGATGTAATTTAATCTAGGCATATGTCAATTCCAAATAACAAAAACAAAGTCCCTACCGCTGTTGAAAAACACTTCTTTTAAAAAATTCGATGAATTTGAACGAGTAAGAAGTTTCGGCCTAGTCACATGCACACGTAAATTGAACAATTGCGCTCAATACATAAATCATTAGATATGCAGTTAAAGGAAAGTTAAGGAAATGACTGCTGCATAAAGCCGTTGACTAAAGTTAGGAGCGATAGCTTCAGTTGAGTAGTAAATAGGACTTTATGTCATTTGAAAACAAGCTCCGCGTGCAGTCATAATTCATATCATACCTCATCAGCACCAAGTTTAGGAGGCTTTTCAATTTCTTGTCCTTGGGTCGCAGCTGTCACATCTTGCCGCTCAGGAAAATGAAGTATAGCCCAAGTAAGCTCATAGATGGCTTTAACCCATTGCAAGCGACCTTGAATGTAACCTTTCGCAAACCACAACTGACCTGAAGAGTTCTGAAAAATAACAATTGCCTTGCATATTTCAATCATCATCGATGAATCATCATCAGCAATGAAGCAGAAAACATTCCAATTCTCTTTGCATATTCACGCTGTTTCTAATAAACAGTGGAGCTTCATTTAATGGGTTCTTCACGATCATATAAAAAAGTAAATTCTATGTATATGTCGTGATTTATAATTACAATTCATTAAATTATAAGAAGATCCATCAGTTAAGTAGAAAAATTCCCATTCAGGGGGGGTCCTCATCACGATTGTTGAGTCCCTGTGTGGCCACTATATTTATACACTTATGGTCGGTCTGTTATGGTATTACTGCTGATGGTCAGACTGTTTTGGTATTACTGCTGATGGTCGGACTGTTATGGTATTACTGCTGATGGTCGGACTGTTATGGTATTACTGCTGATGGTCGGACTGTTATGGTATAAGTGATGATGGTCGGACCATAGAGTAGATATATTAGGTAGAGTGGTAACTCTGCATTTATTAAATCCCAAATGTGTATACACTTCCGATTTTATTAAATGAACTCGAGGGAGATACAGTCAGAATTGCTTCCAAATGTGAGATATGCACATTTTTGCAGTTTTGCGGAAATTACAAAGTAATTGAATGATCATGATTGTAATGCAGAAGAAATGATGGTATTTCACAGATTCTCATGACAGCCTTGGAAATTTAATGTTTGCTAAATTAGCAATTCGATGGGTTCCTATTACTTTCATGCTCAACCCTCATTTTCTTAAGCGTGATCATGCCACTGGCAGAGCAAAATCACATAATCAAAGATAGTAGCTTCATTTAACTTTGAAAGATGTAAATGGGTCCACATCGCTATTCAGATTCAAGAAATGAAACATGAATTTAGTGAATCATAAAATCATGCCGGTGAAAATCGAATTATAAACTTGACATTTCAGCCAAGAAGCACGAAGAATATCGTCACTTTTTCATGAAGACTTTCATTATAATATGGATCATGAAATTCCCTTGATAATCAGCTTAATTTCCTCCTAGTTAGGATGCTTATTAGCAAATATTCATTCATTTTGGTATCCAACTTGTTGCATACTAATATAGGAGAGTCATCTCGGTAGTATATAAATTGGCAAATTTTGACTTTTTTCGAAAGTGCTCAATTAATTTTTTGGACCACGGGAGCGCAATCTCCGCAAAAAACTTAATCTTTTGATATAAAAATTTTCATTGTATACAGATACTTTTTTGAGTCGACACTCTACCTACATATCCCTACTCTATGGGTCGGACTGTTATGGTGTTACTGCTGATGCTCGGTCCAAAGATTCAACAGGATTTGTTTCATATCCTTATTCGATTTAGATTCCATAGAACTTTGTTCTCAGCAGATATTGCGAAAATATATAATCAAATTTTGCTACAACCTGAAGATCGTGATTACTTTTGTGGCGGAATACTAGTTCAGAGCCAATAGAAACTATGCGTATGAATCGTGCAACATTTGGAATAACATCGTCTTCATTTCACGCTGTTAGAAGTCTGAAAGAAGTTGCTGCTAGAAATCCTAGCGCTATGTCGTCAAAATTGATATTAAACGATTTTTGTGTTGATAATTTATTATCTGGCGCTGAGTCTGTTTCAGAAGTCTTAGAATTACGGGAGGACTTGATAAATCTCCTACAAGAACACGAATTTCATCTTCGGAAATGGTCATCGAATTATAAAAATCTCACTAAAGATCTTCCAGGAGATAGATGATAATCATTCAAGGATCTTGATCTAGCGGATAATATCTCTATTAAAGTATTAGGAGTGTCATGGTCACCACTGGAAGACGCATTTAGGTTCGATTCTCCTACTACAAAGTCTTATCCAATTATTACAAAGCGGATTTTGTTATCGGATGCAGCAAAAATATTTGACCCACTCGGTTGGTTATTTACCCATAATTACACTCGTACTAGTAAAGTGTTGGCTGGCAGGTACTTCATGGGATGATCCAGTTTCAGAACCTGTATTTACAGCCTGGATATAATGCAGATCAGATGCAATCAGACTTGCAATCAATATCAAATTTTCAATTGGCTCGATTTGTTTTGGATGTAAATTATCTTACATCTCAGTTGCATGGTTTTAGTTATGCTTCTGAACATGCTTTTTCTGCAGCTATTAATGTACGAGTACATCTTTACGGAAGTCGTTTTATTATGAGATTATTGTGTACAAAGAGAAAAGTTTGTGTCATAAAACGTTTTCTTGTCTCATCTGATTGAAGTTAATGACTTCAAGGCGGGCGGAATGTAGAGTACCTGTGTGGTCACCATATTTATACTGTTATATATCGTTCAATTCACATGCATGGCATATGATGTTTTATTTCTGTGTGATATCGTAGTGCATGTTGAATTGTATATATTTGGTCTATGAGCTCTATGTCAGCTCAGGTCTGCCTGCATGGGCCTTGAGTTTGAGTTAGATTGTCATTGCAATCTATGGCATGAATTTATTTCATATACCTGTCTATAAAAATATAAATTGCTTGACCTTCAAAGTAGCTGGTTGTTTTGCCATTGGGGCATATTTGGTCGGAAAGACGATTGTTATTGCATAAATCCATTAACCTGCTAAGCAGATATGTTTGCAAACTTTTCAAGCGCATGATAAATATGAGTCAGAATTCAAGTCTAAAAACCGAGTGAACATCTGAACTTGTCTTTCATACAACATAGTACAGCAGGCTGCAACCTTCAGAAGATTTTGAAACATAAAGTTTCCTTAGTTTATTGTGCCAACATGAACAGAAAGTGCCTGAAAACTGAAGCAATCAAATATTTTCTTCGATATACAGAAAATAGTTAAAAACATGTAAGATCTCGCTCTTAGCAGACACAGACATCGGACTGAAATTGTCCTCATTAGGCCACAAATTATTTGCAATTTTGAAAAACTGACAAATTCTATCACGACAACAACTCACTGCGATTGTAGCCTTCCCATTATAGCGAATGTCGAAATAGAGAATCCCAAATTCAAGAAATGACAACTGCATAATCAGAAATCAAATACACTAACATTTATATTGTAGTCATCTTTCAACATCTGCACGGGATTTGAACACGGATCGCGTTTGAGAGTAAAGTTCTAATTTCTATGTGGTTGGTTGATGTGACAGGACCAACATTTCAAACTGATTGGGGTATTCAGTGATTAGCAGAAAATGAAAACAGTTAAGAATGCTCAACTTGTTTGTGGTGCTCCTGCTCAGGGCTCCCACTCTATAATTTGCGAAAATTTGCGCAGGCTGCTAAAATTTGCGCAGCTTTTGATTTCAGGAATAAAATTCGAAATTCTTGTGCCTAGACCCCCTTCGTGGTTGTGATTTATTTAATTGCTTCAAGTTATTATCTTATTGCATTTCTAAAATATCAATGTAGACCAAAGTTTGAGCTAATGAACTGCTAAATGATTGTCAATCAATATTTTATTGTATCATGTGATAGTGATCTAAGAGCTAAGTAGGACAGATGTAATTTAGGCATAAGGCCCTACTTGTAATAATGTATGTAATTAATTGTAGGGCCTAGTCAAGCATGTAATTTATCGATACTTACTAGCTACAAGTGATGTATCCAGTAATAGTTTTTTTAAAAACTATCATCATAACTGACTTATCATAAACAAAGGAAAAGTCATGTTTATGATATCTTTATACTATGGTATTCAAACAATTATTTATTTGAAATCTCGATACAATATCGGCAGATCTAGACGTAGAAATCTTACGAAACAGCGAAATATATGAAACAGAATTTTTGGCATTGTAAACATAAAACAAGAAAAAATAACTCTAAAATGAATGTGCATCTACAAAGAGTGGCAGTATACTAGTCGGAAGTGTAGTCGCTATTATGCAGTTTTTAAAGGCGTTTCACGGGCCAAGTTATCGTGGAATTATGTTTAGGTACCGTCTAACATAATAGATGTCGATATAATATTTGTCATACAATTAATAAGTTTTTGTCGATAAAGACAGAAATGTTCTCTATTAATGATGATATCGAGGATGAAATTAAAATGAATTTGTTTCGGAAATAATATGACATTGGAAATAAAAACGTTCGAGACAGTTGATGGCTAGAAGCTTATATTTCAAACTTAAGTAAACATAGCATAATTATGACGTTTGTTTTGCATGATTACTAAAACTCAATAGGCATTTTGATTTATTCGGAATGATCAGTCGATATTATGTTTTGAACAGTGAAGAAGTTCTTTAAAAAACGAATATTATGTAATAGTATAAGAAAAGAACCTATAGAACAACCAAATCGGTGTCATAGAAAAGTATAGACAAAATATAAAAATCGTGAAACAATAATATGAAGTATGATGAAAGAAGCAAGAACTGCACACTTCTATTTCTTATGATATTTCGAAGGCTGTGAATAATCAGCGTCAACCTGTGGTCGCTTTTAAAATACTTTGTCCATAATTTTTCTTGCAGCTGCTTCCTCCTTCTCTGCACTGGCAAGCAATGCCATTGCTTGCTTTCTCTTAGTTTCGGCTCTCGATTGTTGGTCGCGTGCTTGCTCTTTCAAATCTTTTATGTCTTCCAGCGCAGCTTTGTCAGCAGTCTTTCTTGAAGCATCAGCTCGTTTTTTATCTTCCATTTCCTTCAATTCTTCTTCCTCTTTCTGTCGTTTCAGCCTCTCTTGATATCTTGATCGCGCTGATAGACATAGCGCTGTCAACGAGTCAGAGAAGGGAACAGTTGAACTAGTCCATCCGTTCGACATGAGTCCACATTTCGTCACCAAAAGACCATTCAAAGTAAGTGACTTCATAGCACTGCGTTCACTCAAGTTGTGCGACACATACTTCAAAATCCGTTCACTGCCAGCATTTCCATGGGGAAGAGACAAAGTAGCCAATGCCAACTTTGACAGATTTTCATAGCTCTCAGTCGCGCGTACATTCTGCCAAAATTTGCAAATATCGCTGTCATCTTTGAATAACTTGTCTGTCTCGACGTAATCTAAATGAAACCGTCGACTTTCCGTTATCAGACTATCTTTTTCATTTGGTTCAACGATGGTAGGAAATCGATTGGCGACGTTTAGAACTTTTTGCTCAAAACTTTCGATCGTTTCATTTTTTGGATCAACGAAGGCAAATTCGTTCAACATCTCTGCGTTTTCTTCAAGTGAAAGTATTTTATTAATTGCTTCACCAAGGGAATTAACACAGAATTGAATAAAGCATGAGCATTGTCCACTATATGGTCCAATAGATGATGAATTATTCAGGCAACGGTGAAGCAGTGCAACTGATTCGCCGATCTCCGTTTCGTCGTTTGAGACCGTGTTGATTTGCTTGTCGCCTTCACCGAAAATTGGGTCCACGATACGATGCTGTCGGATTCGATGAATTCGTCCCATTCACGTCCATATAATAAGCATGAAAAGGAAAATTTCTTTTCAACGGTATCAACTTCATGGATACCATGTCGATATTAATTATTAATTTAACATTTTTACAACAAAATTGTCAAATTTGCGCAGAAAATTGGAATTTCCTAAAAATTTGCGCAGAATTTGAAAATTTGCGCAGGAGTGGGAGCCCTGCTCCTGCTAAAAGACGGAAGACCAAATACGCACGTTTAAATGACAAGCTTAATCGCTTACGTGAGCGGTATTTGTCAAACAAAACTGCCTCCACGTGGTTGTGCAAGCTCCTTCTCGATGGGCTTCTAGTAAGTGCACGATTATTTTAACCACAAATATTTTTCATTTTTGTTGGTACAATAGAATTACACTGCTGTCTAAGCCACAGGCGAATGTGACGTAATACAACTTGTCGTTCCTTATTACGTTTTCACACAACAACATGCACATACGGATGCAATTTTTGAATATGAATGTATGTGCAAGCAGATTTATATAATGTATATTCGATGATCTAATAAGATAAGCAAGATGTCTGACATTCATCACTTACGAAATTACCAGTTATATAGGCCTGCGAATGGTATATAATATTATTAGCTTGCGAATCCGCTATTTTGACATTCGTCATTATGGGTATGGTAGAAGCCCTTCGATCGATGACGATAAATTGCATAAACCTTTGAATTCAATTGGAGTCAGACACAGGATGACGTCCATGTGTTTAAGTGACTCTAAATTCCAAATAGGTCATTCCTGGGAAATTTTAGCACAGGCGGTTTGCAGTTGTAAAAGTGTGTTGGATAGGAAATTGATAAGACTACTATTGCGTTATTAGATGAGTGACCCCTACCAATTTACACATTCTCAAGTTATAATGTCATCATTACAATCTTTAACTTTATCCGAAATTCAGTCAGCTTACTGGAAGGTATGAGTTGGCAAAAACAAGATGCCTCATTGACTTGGCGATTCTGTCAAGATCAACAGAAGGGCTGAGACAGTCTACGGACCAGCTCAATTCTCGCAGACTTTTCAGCCAACCGTCGAAGCGATCTGATACCGCAAGAGGCATCAAACTTGTAAATAACTGTCCAGCGAGTGAGTAATGACTAAATCGAGCTGCAGCTCTGGCAATCTGTGAACAGATAACAATGTAAATTACACTGGAAAGTGACGAATAACTGGAATAGCTTACCTTGTACACAGTCCAAGCATTCTGAGATTCAGTGAAGTTCAAAATGGCGTTCATGGCCTCAACTGATAATTCTCCAGAACTGAGCAAAAGCAAGGACAGAGAAAGCCCAGTGTCCGTTGAAGCTCTTGCTAGAAGTGGCAGAACAGACTTCAATGATGAATATACTTCAGCTGTACATGAACCTTCATATAATGCACAAAGGAACTCGCAGTGAAGCTGAAGTGGCACCGCTGAAAGATGATAAAGATTCACAATCAGCAACATATGCATATGCAGAATGCAGAAATACAGTAGCAATTAACATCGACTCGAACTCGAAGGAGTGAGCTCAATCTAGAGATTACATTACCAAGATCTCGGCTATTCGAAATTAGCATTTCTCATTGCGAATGCATCATAAAGTTCGTTTTCATGAATTTCATCAATTGCTTCAATTAAATTAGCATTCATTTTTTAGCATTTTCCTCAATCATCAAAATAGTTCACATCCATCATTCGAGCCTACTTGTATGTATGCAGTAGTCATGCACGGCACTGTTATTACCACACTTAGATTATTTAAATCTTTCACTTTAATAGAAGTGAAGAATAATTCAAAACGAAGGCACATGCTGGAACTTAGTAAATGGGCACAAAGGAATTCCTAACACCTATCAGAGATAGGCAAAAAGTCGTAAGTCGCTTGTGGATTGCTCTGAATTCTATCAAAGTGCTTCGATTGTCACAATTCCTTTAGATTCGAAGAATTCAGATCATTGCGAACAAATTTTCTCCATAATGTTGACCCTTCCGATCATTATAAAAAAAATAGCAGGCGCACGAAAATTAATTCACCTGATGATTTCACCATCGTCTTCTCCTCATTCCTCACTCCATAGTGCATACACTGTATGTAGCTAGACGATGTGTGTTTTGGTGTGTGCGAAGTGACATCACAGCACGAACGCCACTCACTCACTGGCTCTGGTGTCCTCGGCTGATAGCTTATTGTTTGCCATTTTCAATAGTAAGCGATATACGAATTTTCCATTCGAGAAGGAGCAAGTTGTCTAATTATGTAATGTGCCATTTCAATGTTAAGGTTAGACACGATCCTTCCATTCTAGAAAACCGAAGCCGCACGCGCAGATGAATCTAATTCTGTGGTTATTACATGGTCAGTATTCATACGTTATCCATGCAGACTAGATGAGAACAATTTCTTTAGGAACACAGCTCTATTTCTTGGATTTCTCAACTCAACTGTAGTATTCACGTTGTTCTGATATCTGTGTTGAAGAGGCAGGGGAAGACAATGAGGAATGGTGCAATTAAATCACCCACTAACAGGCACGAGGCCTCTTGTGTCACTCAATTTTGTTTATGCATTATCATAAACAATTATAGCATTTAAAACAAAACTCATGCGTCGATTATGCGGCACGATTAGCTTTTGATAGCTCGTCCCACAAATTTGGCTTAAGTAATATATGTAAACTTAATTAGTCTGTAATTTTGCTTCCACATTTTGATTTCACTTCATTTCCCATCATGGATGAGCGCCGTCTCTAGATCAACTTATCCACACAACTTTCTCACCCAGTTATTCTCACACACAGCAGTCTGTCTTGCTGTTCTTTGACGAGCACCATATTCTCGATCCCGCATCTGACCGCCATTATTAGACATACAGTCGACTCTAGATTTAAGCGCTCTCGATATAAGCGATCTCTCTATGTAAGCGACACGGCAGATTGTTCCCTGCCGAATTAATAGATGTGGAGCTAGCTTTCGATACAAGCGATGATAACAACCGGTCCCAAGGTGTCGCTTATACCAAAATTCGACTGTATCTCTTAACGTTCCTTCTATCTAACTAATGTTCCTTCTGATTTCGCCGGAGATTTTGAAAAATTAAAAAAGCAGTCAAATTAATCTTCGGTCGAGCTGTACCATAGAAATCATGAACTGTATCTACATGAAATTAGTGCAAAACGAAAAAATAAAGAGCACTAAAAACAATTTATATAACATACTGTACAGTACTATTCAATGTAAAAGATTTCCACATACGTTTTGATACTTTTCTATTTGATACTTTCCAATGTAGTTCACTTTAAGTACAAAGTCATTTTGATACTTCAAGTCCTTCACTGACCTCTATCTGACTATGAAATCATGCAACAATTGGATCTGCTTTATCCAGAATCACGAGTTTAAAAAAATCAACACAACAAAATGATCTTACCTTCATTCATTTGAAGTAAAGGCCGAACGATATCTTTGTGAGGAATTCCTCCTTTCTTCCGATATCGCTGAATAATGCAATGATAGATGCCCTGAAAATGACAGATTACATAATGAAGCAAATTTCTATGTCCATCTGATGATTTGTTGATCATTAAAGCCCCAGTCCCACTGTCGCGATTTTTGAGTGCGAACTAATACGAATTAGACAGAATGGAATCGTCTGCGAATAGTGACGATTTTGGTTGACATCCGCATTAGTTTTTCCTCAAGACAGAATTGATGCGACCTGGTACGAAAATCTGTGCAAATCGATGAGAACATAGCAGGAACGCTTCAATCATCCATGATGCCAAACGTTCATAAAGTGAAGGCCCAGGGAGGCAAGAAGACGAAGATGTCCATGCCCATTGTCACACCGGAGGGCACTTCAACTCCAGATGAAGAAAGCCAGCGTTCAAGTGATGAAGAAAGTCAGCAATCAAAGGAGAATGAGTTGCAAGATACTGGGCCAAAAAGACGAAAGAACGCCAATCCAATCAGCTTGACCCGAGAACAAGAAATGTCCATCATAGAATGGATGAAAGATAATCCTGAATTATTTGACAAATCTGATGTTTCTTACAAGGACTCTGCTAGGAAGAAATCACTGTGGGACACCAAGGCAGAAGAGTTGGGCCATGTCACTGGGACAAGCCTTCTTACTTAGTACCGGTCAATGCGCACTCGATATGGCAAGCTGCTGCAGAGAACAAATAAATCCGGAGCAGGATCTTCACAACAGCTGACGCTGCGCGACCAGTGGATACTCCACAACTTCAGTTTCTTCAAGGCGAACGTCTATGTATGCCCAAAGAGGGCAAAGGGACTGGTAAGTAGGCATATCTGATTGCAACAGCTTGTTGTTCATTCAAGCATTTCCGTGTATTTCTTTGCAGCTGATGCAGAAACTGGATGCAGGTGGAATGACTACTGTGAGACATACGGAGGCCATGTTAGCGGAGGACGAAGATCAGGATGAGGATGAAGAACTTGATTCACAAGACGTCGGATGTTATCCCAAGTCAGATTCGACTGCTAAGATTCGAAGAAGGAAGCCATCCCGCGTGCACTGCGAGTCTCTGTTGCTGAAACAATTGGCTTCAAATGGTGCGCAGTTTGAACGGATGCAGGCTGTAGTGTCTTCTCTGATCAACAGTCAGAACAGCTCTGTCCCCAGGGCATACGGTACATTTCTGGCCAGCTTCGCGGCGGAAGTTCATCCGCAAATCATGTCCAACTTCATGAAGGATAGTTGGGATCTTGTCATGCGATACAAGGACCACAGTGACCGTTTACATGAGGCAGAAAGAATTCCTCATCCTCCAGCGATGATGATGCAACATCCGCAGCAGCCTCTACAGCAGCATCAACAGCACCCACAGGCATCAGAACTCTCTTATCCACCACCACAGTATGGGAGACCTGAGGCCATGAACGCTGATTCCAATGTCGGTAATGTGTCTGGACTTTCATTTAGCAGTCTTCTTAATTCAATGAACTAAAGTGCCGTGTTTTTGTGATGCACCCTAATAAGAGACAATATTTTTGTCATCGATCGTCACAGCTTTGATACATGCTGCTCTCTTTCAAATAAACAATGCTACTTGAACTGGAAAAGTGTGTTTTGCGAGTCAAGTGAATTCCTCTAAAAAAACGGCATCATAACAATTATCTATTGCCTATGGGTCCTACAGCATATCAGGCAGAAGCATATCAAGAATTTTACCAGCAATGTCTTTTTCTGATGCAACTATGATGAGGCGCTTTATGATTTGCTTTTTTCGTGAACAAGCATTTAATGAAACCTTAGAAACAATCCCTTTTTCTACTCATTTTGATTAATCAAGGGATGGGCATAAATCAATGCTAAATGGTCAAATGGGCTCTGTTCAATCCAAATTACTAGTTCGGCTTCTTGAAGTGTCATTATCCCTTTCTTTTGACTTCATTTTCATCTCAGTCCATGTAGCCTAATGTATTTGTCTATCTTTCCTCAGACTACCAAAAAAATACTAATTTCATTGATTATGATTGTTCTATTTTTTCTAGGCCTATTCAATATTATGATTCACTATCATCACAAAAGTATTGCTTTGAAATTCCACAATGCAACATCTAGCATCATAATTCGATCATCACAATCTAAATTTGTAAAAGCTTCCATTGAAAATGCCTTAAAAGAAAATGCAGAAGAATATGATCTGTCGCTTTTCATTTAATCTAAAATAATTTCAAAAAAGACTTCATCAATATACATGTATAGACTCAATAAAAGGACTTTTCATTCAGTGCATATCAATGTCTGATTTTCTACAATTCCCTAAATAGCAGCATTTAAACTGATCAGGCAACCATTCGGTCCTGCCATTCAACACTACCAGCATCAGAGTTATAATAGTTCTTCAGATAATCACGTTCAGCTTTGGCTGCAACGCTTGCTCGGTTCCCACAGACTGGCTTATTCACAGCCGACATCTGCCGACCATCTCTCCAATCACCAGGAACAAATTTGTGATTCTCATCTTCATGATCGACATCGCATAGTATCAAGCCGGTGGACCAAATGCGCATTAGATTGTGTAGGCACACACATGCTTCTACAATTTTGGTCACTGTCTCTGGAGTCTGCTGCATTGTTGTCAAGGGGCATCGGAATCGACTGGCCAAAATTCCGAAACCGTTCTCCACTATTCGTCTTGCCCTGGAGAGTCTATAATTGAAGATGCGTTCATCACGTTGAAGGTTTCGGGTTGAGTAGGGCTTCATAAACCATGTCCTGAGCGCAAATGCATCATCCCCAATCAGAAAGAATGGCGTGTCTTTGTCGTCGCCAGAAAGGGGTGAAGCATCAGGGAAACCAATCATACCATCTTCGATCAGTTCACTGTGATTGAAGACTTGGGCATCGGAGTGGGAGCCAGCCGTCCCGACATCGATCCAAATGAACTTGTATTCTGCATCTACAAGGGCCATCAGAATAATCGAGTGGAATCCTTTATAGTTGTAGTATAACGATCCGCCATTTGCAGGGCATCGGATTGGTACATGCTTGCCATCTAGTGCACCGAGGGCATAGAAGAACTGCCATCTCGCCGCAAATCCATCCGCAACTGATAGCCACTCTTCGGAAGATGTTGGACAGGATGACTTCAGGTGCCAATTCCTCCACAATGGCACAACTCACTTCTCGCACAATCTTCGAGATTGTGTTATGAGCAACTCTGAAGCTGTACATTAGGGAATGATAGCTTTCACCTGCAGTAAAGTAGCGGAGTGTAACAGATAACTTCAGAGCTGGATCCAGTGACTTCCTGTACCAGGTATTCTACTTCCTAATGAGGTGATCGAGTTTCTACAGCAGCTCACAAAATTTATTTGGGTCCATGCGGATGAAGTTGCGGAATCCTGCCACGTCTTCGCGCTCCAATTCTCCCATCAGTTTTTCATATATGCCATAAAGCGGTTTTCTGATCAGCCACTGTCGAACCCAATGCCTTCTCCGCCGTTTCTGACGTCGCATGAAGACCAACCTGACTACACTATGTCAATGTCGTCAGCATGCTGTTGTTGGGCTGTTAAAAGAGCATTCAATAGATGTAATGTCTGAGAATTAAGAAATGCCATCAGCAAGTGGCAACACCAGTGGTTTTCAAGTGTGTTTGAGGCACTGAAGCAGTCATGCTACGAGCGCATATTTTATATCGATTGCGAACTAGTAGGGATGCGCTAGGAACTGACAAGATGAGATAATAACTAATAATAATTAACACGAGCCAAAACGATGTTAAACGAATTAATACGAACATGCTTTCATTCGCAGAGTACCTGCGATTGTTTTGAACATGTCCAAAACAATCGTATCCGCCTGCGAATGTGGCCGATCTAGTACGAAAGTGACAGCGAACTAATGATAATCAATACGATGTCAAGCGATGCACAACGAATGTCGGTTCGTATTAGTTCGCACTCAAAAATCGTGACAGTGGGACTGGGGCTTAATGAAGTCCGGATCTTTAGGCACTAAGAACGAGGGAAAATGGGCAGGCAAAAAGGCAGAATAAAAATTACATATAGAAAAGGATTTTTTTAAACTGATTTACACTATTTCTGCATGCAATCGCCGAGCGTCCAATTAAAACAGCTCATGACAGGTCATAAGGTTTTAACGCAAGTATAAATATTGAAGACTATAGGCAATTTCGAATTAGACCTATTATAAACTATTATTAACAATTGTTATTTCAACTTAAATAACAACAATAAATAATTAATTTGATAACAATTATTAATAAACAATAATTATCATTTTTTGAGATGATGAAAAACAAATCATTGTTGCCAATCAGAAAGAATGTGTTTGCAATTAGAGACAGATCATTCAATTTCCATCGAAGCAAGTGGTGTGTGCTTAGAACAAGCGAAAGTTACTGGGTCAAAATCACAAGAAACTGATTTTTTATTTAAAATGAACGCAATGTTTCTCATCTGATAGCGATCTTGATTGGCGGAAATTGCTCCATCACATTTCTGCTGAACAGAATTAACATTTACGCCGAGAGGTATTTATGTTTCCTCTAAGGTGGCATCAAGCAATGTCAGTGCTTCAAAGAGCTCCATATTTCGTCCTTCGAATTGAGTGATGGTTTGAGATATTTGCACGAAATGTGCGATCATATAGGACAGATGACTACGAAGAGAAGGCTCATCAAAATGTTCTTGAGAAACTTGTACAGTTAGTGAATCTTCTTGATCCTCTCATAATGAGTGGCGTGGTAAGTGAGCGAAAATATGAGAGATGAAAGTGATAATAAACATGAGACTCTGTCCGACATCGATGATGAATTTCAATCCTCAAACAGTGAGTGCGATGACCTACATTCAGATGACATCTGATTCAACGGCGGTAGACAAAGGCACGTTAAAGACAGAGGATAATACGAATGTACTTCCAATAGTGGTGAGATCTGGCGGCGATGTCCTCCCACCAGATACAGCTCAGGATGTGATTGTGAAAGACGTGAGAATATTTTTGAGAAGTAGGCCTGGGAAAACAGCTTATGCAGTTCAGCGAGTTCGAGCTGGCAACGAAATAACAGATTCATGGGAAATCCTCCGTGACAACTCGATGATTCAGACAATCGTAATGGAGACCAACAGACATGGCAGGCATGTGAAACATAACAGTTGGAAAGAAGTAAGCGAATCTGAGATGTATGCTTTTTTAGGATTACTTTACTTGAGAGGTGTTTTTACCGATCACATAATGAGAACACTTAAGAGTTGTGGTCAAATGAGAATGGCAGGTCAATTTTTTTGCAAAACTGTGCCACAATATCGAGTCAAAGAGAT
This sequence comes from Prostheceraeus crozeri, assembly GCA_907163375.1. NCBI lineage: Eukaryota > Metazoa > Platyhelminthes > Polycladida > Euryleptidae > Prostheceraeus > Prostheceraeus crozeri. The sequence goes on along the minus strand of CAJQUW010013833.1, from coordinate 544,417 downwards.
GCGATAATCTTGAAACTAGATCCTCGAGACTATTGCGCGATAAGTTGGCCGCCATCAAGCTTATTTTAGATGGATTTACGGAAAATTCAAGGAAGGCCTATAACCCAGGAGCTTTTGTAACAGTTGATGAGGAGCTGTATCCTTTTTGAGTTAGATGTAGATACAAGTAGTACATGCCTAGTAAACCATCGAAGTATGGTTCAAAATTCTGGCTATTATGCGAGTGTCAATCATTTTTGCCAAGACCTCCGCATGTACACTGGAAAAGAGGACAGTCCAACGCAAAACGAGTTTGGACGTGGAGAAAGAGTTGTTTTGGAAGAATCTTAAAAACATACATAACAGATAACTTTTTTACCACACTTAGACTTGCCCTGACTTTGTTATCAAAAGACTTGACCTTGATAGGCACCATCAGGAAAAACGTAGGGAAATTCCAATGGAGATGAAGAACCGAGAGGTAAATTCTGCTGTTTACCTTCTTACTGAGGACGGAATTTACCTGTTGAGCTATAAATGCAAGTCTAATGATGTCGTCAACTTGCTCAGCTCGTTCCACCGCACTCCTAACGATCATGATCACCATGAAAAACCTGACATCGTCAGTGACTACAACAAAACAAAAGGGGGAGTCGACAAAGTTTATCAAATGCTGGGGACCTACACGACAAAATTCATAAGTCGTCGTTGGAACACTGTTGTCTTCTGCAATCCTTTAGATTTAGCCGGTTTGAACGGATTCGTCATATATGCAGAAATTGATCCCGCCGGGAAAAGAAAATCATCCCGAAGACGACTATATCTAAGAGCTTCGGATGAAAGTTTGATCAAGCCATTCCGTGAAATGACGAACATTCAGCGCTCTGTGACAATGCTATTGCTATTTCAGACAGAAAACGTGTCAGATGCAGCTTGACTACGTGGAAACGAGATCGCAAAACACGTAAAGTGTGTAGTGTATGTCAGAATTGTGAAGAACATTCAAGTACCCAAATATCATGTGAACGGTGTTTTACATGGAAGTTCGTACAAGCATCCTTTTAGTTTATTCTATGCCAAAGTTGAAAACACATGCACATGTACAGTTGAATACATGAACAACTTGAAAGTTACACTGCTGCTATTGTTTCGTTATCAAATTGGCCAGGAAAAAATGACTTTAACTTATCAAATTCATCTCAGCGTGCTGTACATACTCAAGTAATCAATATTAATGGGTCCAAAAGTACCCATGATTTACGTTGAAGGTATATAGAGCTTTCGGCATCCAACGGTTGATCTACAAATGTAGCTTCTAATCTCCCAAAATGTAGGGTTATTATGTTATGAAATAATCAAGAATGTACGACCGTTGGAATGGAGTCTAAAGTCATCACAGTCATTAAGCTACCAAAAATCAGTAAAAGGCATAAAACAGCATTACGTGGAGAAACAGGTAGTTTTAATCAAAAAATCCTAAAACAGGCAAAAAATGTGCCAAAAACGACTGTTGCCAAAAGATCCGGGCTTTAATCATTAGCGACATGTGTAACAGCTAAATGTTCAGAAATCTGCGTGACACATCTGCACAATTTCGAGCTTGTTCTTGTAACTTACCTTAACAAAAGCCGGTGGCGTTCTTACGAAGAATGAATGATCTGCAAAGAGACATGTCACTGACAAGTCTACCTCATCAGCTAACTCAGGAGCAAGACCAGCAAGTTCAAGAGCCACCATCAATTGCAAACCACGAGATTGCAAACATGGGTCTTTGCTATGCGTAGCTAGATGAGTCACACGGGCAACTAGATTGTCATCTGAAACAGAAAACTGTTATGTAATTCTACTTTTCAGGAACGAGACCATGATAATTTCTAACTTATTTCATGAAAACAAGAACCTCAATCTGGGTTATCCCGTAGTCTCTAATTGCACAAAAACATAAAATCTCAGAAATCACAATGAAAACACACGATTCCTTCTCACTGTTCAATAATTGTCTGGACTTTGTGTCAAAGTTTTATATAGGCTAGTCAAAACTTTACCTCCAACTTCGAGGACGGCCTTGAGACTAGCCGTTGCAGCTCCTGAGTCAACCAATTCCCTCAATATTCTAAGACTTGATCCGTACAGCAACGTTGATGCCCGAGAGGAAGTTGATTTCAATGCAAATTCACATAGTGCCTGAAATAAAAGGAATAAGCATGTTACAGAATGAACGTCATAAAAAAGTCTCTTGTCTATGCTATCTCCTGTGATCTGCGTGATACAGTGGCTAAGCGCTTGGCCAAGCCATTTTTGGTCTAGAAATCGAGCCCCGAAAGTGTCATTGGAAGTCGGCAGGGAGGGCATCGAGTCAAAAGCATCACATCACTCCATGAAATCCAACACGGCTTCAAAATTCCTCTCTTTGATCTTCAAACACAGACCTTTGATATGGGCAATTCCACGCGATGCTACGATATTTCGCACGCATTTCAAGACATTGGAACAAAGTTTTCATCAGAAGTAATGACATTTCTTATTATCTCTGAATGGATTCCGATCACGCTTACTGTCAAAATGAACAATACATCGTCGGAAAAGTACAAAAAGTTAACGATCGTAAGCGATAAAACATTTCATGACAAATTAACGACGTTATGCGAATGCAACATCGGGTTTTTTGACATGTTGCACAAATCTATTTTTATGCATCAGTTTGCGATGTCAGCTTCATTGAAGGACAGAAAATTACTAAAAGGCAATGAACGATTAAAATTTTTTCACATCAAGACTTCCACACTTTTTCACACAAAATATTCCGGTAAATAAATAGACTCTCACCTGAATATGAGCAGGCATCCATAGATGTGCAACTTTGCGAACAAGCAAACGAACATCCCGTAAAAGGCAAGCTTGGACAAATGGTCTATGAACTTCGGCATTTAGTTGTGTCACAACGACCAAGTCAATTTGTTCACTGGCATGAATCCTTGCACGCACTGCCAACAAAGTTAAAGTATGAATGATACTTGTCAAAAACTCTGTGGACTGGTGTTCCGCTAGCAATGCTAGAAAGCAATTTCGGATCTGTGCAACAGAAAATACAAGATAATAAATTAGAAGAATATCAAGTGATGTCGTAAATATCAAGGTCAAATTAATTCAAATTTCCCAGTGAGGAAAATTTTCAGTCAGAAAGAGAGAATCATGAAATTCTTAGAGAGGGGTAATTCATTGCTACTATTAAGTGCCTTCAAAATACATGAAGTGATCGTTTTATCTAAGAATTAATATGTTAACACTGTTTACTTCTTCATATACATTTGTTTATGAATTCGACAAGCAGGCATACCGATCAAATTCATAATTTTGTAAAAATCCTTCAAGACTTTCCTGCATCCTTAGACTCTCTAGATCCCTACACTTTCTAGATCACCAACGAAATCCACAAAAATTATCCAGCATGCCTTATTAACTAACTATAAATAATAATAATAATCTGTTTGCCCAGATCTACGATGTCAAATGCACTTTCCAAATATTTTGCTACTGTAAATGTCCATAAGATTGAATGCATTACCTGTTCTAGCGCTTCCGCAGAATGATAAAAGTGCTGAGCAATAGTTAACATCTTCAATTTCACATCAGGATCCATTTTTAAAGACTCCAACATTTCAATGCACTTCGATCGTAGCCCATCACTGAACATGCTGCAAATTAATACTAATAAGCAAAAAATCCTTATATCTGCTGTGAATAATCTATAAAACTTACATTGAACGTGCCGCATAGCGCTCCGAAGCCCAAAGAGCAGCATCAACTTCTACGGGATACTTTGAATCCAATGCAAATAAAATGTTGTTGTGAATGGTAGCCTCATTCCGTAGTAGTCCATTCATGCAACCTGCGAGTCTTAAACAGGAAAAAAGTTGAACATTCATGAAAATGCAAGTGTCCATCTAGATTTGTTTTTGGGAACATTTCGCCTAATCATAATCAGCAGATAATAAAGTAGGAAGCCGTTGATCCTTTCGATTAAGGAGTCACTCAAAATTGACATCAACATCAGAGAGGGCGCTGAACTTAGTTGATTTTAGAACATGACATTGATATCAGTTCAAAGATGTTGATTTCTCTATCGCTTTCAATTCAAAATATGAACTTAAGCTTTCCTTGATATGCTGCAGTCTGTGCAGCGCTCTTCATTTTATTCCTAAGCACTGCTCTAGGACTTGAGCAAAAGTGAAAGCTGTTCGCTTGTATTCTATTTATAAAAATGCTGCTGACGTTGAAAGACAATTTATGCAAGAGAATGGAGAGAATCCTATCGATCACAAAACGATTGGACGAATCAATAGACAGCTTGACGAAACTGAAAATATTTTACTGAACCTGCCTCAAGTTGAAGATTATTCAAAGTACGAAGTGTGTCACTCAAGACATTCGTCAACTGACCGACTTCTCAAACTACACAAGTGCAAAACGTACACTTCATAGATAAATTCATTAACTTCGAAAATTCATCCACCGTCAAAGTAGAAAAGATTTTCAAGCCTCCTAGAATTTTGCGGTTTACCAATATTCTTCACTAGGGAACTCGTATGAAAGTCGCAAGAGAAGGCGATGCTTTTCACTAAGACACGAAACTATCCGCTAGACGGCTTTGAATGTCTGAAATCCAATAAGGACATTCGCATGAAACCGCATTTTTGTTTTTCTTATATATCATATTATCAATGTCTGTGTGTCTTACTTTGAGATGCATTGAGGCATTAACGACCGATATTATCGCCACCGAAATTGTAACGATGATTATAGCAGGGTGGCAGCCAGATTTCAAGCTTAAAATTCCCGGGCGAATCCTGGGCTGCTTCATCGAATTTCCACGCTAATTTTTAATATTGACCAGATATGTTATTCCAAATATACCACTCAAAAATTATCAGGAAACTTTAAAATATTTTTATCATAACATCTGAGACATTTCCTGTTTGAATTTTTCTACCAAATTGTGAGAGGAACAGTATTTGACTCAATCGACCTCAGTTTTCAAACCTTTTTGAATTCTGTGAGCGGTGGGTACTGATTCTTAAAATTATAAACATCTACTTTTCCTCAATGACCTGCAGCCAGTGAATTGGTTATGGGATCTAAATGATTTCATATCGATAGAAAGGTTCACTTCCTGAACTTTCCAACGATCAAAAACACTCCTTTTCATCATCTGATTCATAAAATTCTATAAAGTTGTGTTTGGTTGTGTTTCTATTTAGTCATGCTCATGCTTAAATTTCCAAACATGTTAAGTTGAGGCATTATATTTTGGAACACGACATTTTGAACTGCAGCATATTCATACCATGATAGAAAACCATGATATCAAAATGCACATGTTAATCGAAGGCACGATGACACCAACTTAGCAGACTATCGACAAGAGCAACCAGGAAAACTGCCACAATGGACGAAGACCGTAAACACCGAAAGAATTCCTAATTATCATCCTCTTTTTATCACTGCGTACAAAACAATGGGCGCATGGTAACCGTCAGTCATAAAATTTTTGTATGATGTTTCGAGCAAAGTCAGGTATACTGCTGGAGAATCAAGATCTCGATCTTTCTTGATTCAGAGAATGCGGTGCAACGAAGCAATGCAACCTCAATATTGGTGACATTACCAAACCATAGGATTAAACCGTGTCAGAGGTTTCTTTATCTTGCTTAATTTGAATAATATTTTGCATTCCTCCAAATCAAATTATTCAACTTCCTTCTTCTTCACATTGCATGATTAATTCCGTCAGTTTCTTGTTATTTATTAAAATAAAAATCATAACATACCGAAAAATTGAAAAGTCAATACAATGAACACTTATCTTTTGAAAATGTCACATCTCAGATGGCAATTTGCTACTTTAACCTTGAATGCTAGAAAGTTGAAGTTTGAGAAAATTACTAGAAGAAAAAATCATATAAAAAAAGTTGCAAAATTATGTGAATCGGTTGATAAAAATGAAATATTCTGTGATCATTAAAAAGTACGAGACAATGAACCCTTCTATCGTTGCAAAATCATTCAGATCTCATAAATAGATCACAGGCTACAAAACGCTGAATAAAGGCATGATCATCTGCGCTTGTTTAAAAAATGGTCAACCGGCTAAATGTGCGATTGAGTGTGTAGGCATAATTAAGTTTGCTCAAAAAACTTTCATGGTTTCGATTACTGTCAAAAACAATAAATAGGCTTAGTTATATAAATGTCATCAAATTTTTAACAGTCTATCAACCAATCTCGCACTCATGAAATATTTTATTTGACCGTCGATTGGTAATGCAGTGTGTGTTAAGAAATACATGCGTGTATATCGCGTTTAACCGGTCAAACACATGCATCCAGGCCTTGAATAGATAGGCCTTATTTTTCTAGGCACATGGCATAGGCCAGTAAAATTTGCTTGATTTGATGCTTAGAAGGCATTTATTGATTTTTTTCGCGTTTCTGGTATAGTCGTGATCGAAGTAGAGAACAAAATCTTTACCTCTAGAAGAACCTCAACATGGTTCCGTATACTAGCGACCCTATTTTGCGTCGCGACCCCGATGCTTGGAAGCGGTGGTCTATACATAAGTCTAATTGGTTCGTGTGGTCTTCCTGTCACGATTTAATAGTATTATATAGATAAACGGATCGATCGACGATGCTAGTGATGTAATTATATAGTCTTTGCGAACGTCGCAATTAAATCAAGCAGATATTAGGTAATATAGAAGGTAGATATAAGGTAATATCTATTCCTGATGAAGGATAAGAGCGGCTGCTCCATTCCTATCCGAAACCGGTAGAATAAACAGTTTCTAGCATCATCTGCTTGATTTAATTACGAAGTTCGCAAATACTACATAAGTAAGTCTCGATTTACTGTCAGGTTTTCGAACTCATTACTTAGCCAGACCTTTATTCAAAACAACAAAAAAAACTCTGATACACTTTTTTGTCCGTGAAGCGTTGATAGAATTCTGTTGACATAATTTTGGATTGATATCTTTCCTCAACTTGGTGTGGGTGAATGAGTGTAAGTAACCTAATGTGTTAATTAAGCTATTCTTGCTCAAATGTTTTATTGCTCTAAAGTTGTGCACCTGTAAAATATCTTACAATTTATGAAATTGATAACGTGAAGATAAACTATCGTTAAGATGTGACTATCTAGTGTGAAAGACTCGCAACTTCAATTACATCATTGGAGGCTGCATATTGTGCCAATTTGCCATATTGCGAGTTTGTTGCGAAATTGCATGCAAGCCCGCTTAGAAACAAAAAAACAAAAACGATTCTTTACCGATCTCTGTCGACTGATTACGAGTTTACACTTGCATATACGAATTGATTTATAGTCAACCCACCGGCTCCGATGTGAACATTGTTTTTGCAAGATGCAACATAAATTATTTGCAAAACTTCATCATCGATTCCACTATTAGCGACGCGTTAACGACACAACCATCGCCTCAAAGATACCATTGACATAGTCATATGGAAACGCAACAAATTCATGAAATCATGAATATTTCATCCTGATGTGTAAACATATTGGTTACTTCAATTAAGATTCGAAGAAATTTAATAGAAATGGTGGGTTCAAAAAAAATCATAAAAACATCAGTTGAAATCAAGAAATTATGCTTATTTAATTCAGTGACAAAAAACACAAAATAGCATTCCCGGGCTATTTAAGGCCTAATTGGCTATTTCGCTAAAATTTAAGGGCGATTCCCGGGCTCCAACAAAATTACCGGGCCGTTCGGGATTCCCGGGCTCGGCCGCCAACCTCCTAGAGGCTATGCGAGTGCTTGTGATGCAAGATAGCAAACTTTTGCAGGTGACTTCGTCTCAAGTAAATGACGAATAAAATTTCAATCAATTTTCCATTTAAAATGAAATAGCCATCGATTGATTCGAAGATAAATTGCATCGGTCGCAATTAATTGATTGATTGATCTGTAGTAGGGCAGCTACTTAATCGACTGCTTAACTTAAAATGCTGTCACCCCTCATCATTGTCGGAAAAGCATCGCTCATTCAAAGACCATTTTGAGATAATGATAAACATATCTTATTTGCAAACTGATGGCTTTCAAGCCTCCACAGTACTGTTATTTAGTGCATATTCTATAAGTACCTCTATTTTACAATACACAATGCTTTATGATAATGCTTTTGAAATTCTACTCTATGTTATCTAGGCGCGTATGAACACATTTCTCGCTTCAATAATTGACTATCACAGTAATGGCACAATAATATTCACGTACAATTAAAACTGTGAGTACCGTATTTTTTCGAATTATAGCCGTCCTCGAATATTAGCCGCACCTGTGTATGAATGTTTGTAATAATAGACGCGGCTACTATTCGAGGCAACGGTTCTGAAGAACTTAGCAATGTCGTACATTTACACATGCACATGCATTTCCTAAATATCACACGCTTAGTATAGATGTACATTATGCCTGTATCTTACCTATTTCTACATTATTAGGTCTAACGGTTATAACATAAAGGCCTAGATTGCAGTGTACAGTAGAGCAAACTACTAACAGCTACATGCGCATGTTAAAAATACATGTAAGATGAGGCCTATTTCATGCCTATTTTTAAATTCAAATTCTAAGCTAGGTATATTGGTACTTTACGTAGGCCTACAAGCATTAATCGGCTTATAATGCATACTTATGTAGTATGTTATGTCGATAGCAGCCGTCGGGTTATCGTTCCATACGCAGCTTTATGTTGTTCTTGGCAAGAAGATGATGAACTATTCGTTTGATGTCAATTTACTGTAACTTTCGGTTATCTAACACACGTGGTTTATAGTCGAAAGCTGTTCTCAATGCGTTGAACTTTCCAATTATGAAGAAACCAGATCCGCACGTACGACTACCAGAGTCGAATCTACAGCGACTTTAATTTGAGAATGGACAAATTCCCTATTCAAAATGTGTTAAGTTCTAAGGCTTCTGTCCACAAGTTCTGCTCATGTAACGCAAAATTCGCTGCATTTCCGCTCTAGTTATCCATGCCATGAGCGCTAAAATCAAAATATATACACGCACATAATTTACCAGTGGTCAGGTGAACAAAGAAATCACTTTTAAGTCAAATTTTCCGTCTCATCGCATCAGTCAAGTTACCGATCATGGGGCTATTTAATAGAAGACGCCCTCGAATAGTAGCCGCACCCAAAATGTGCAGTACTTTATTGTAGCCGCAGCTACTTTTCGAAGAAACACGGCATGTCTATTTCAATTGATTCAATGGATTGCTATCATCAAATAATTGCAATGAATGTTGTCTTGAATTGTCTTGAAATTTGATTGCTTGCTTTGCTCAGAATAGTTGAATTGCAACTAATTTTTAACAATCCCTGCGTACTTTATATCTGCTTGAATACTAGCTTATGACATTAACTTACCTTAAAGTCAAAGCTCTTGTGGTGGGATCAGTCTGACACATTGTCTGATTGATCATAGTTGCATACGTGGACGGCCGTGAGAGTTTATCCAGGTGTTTCGAACATTCGCGAAATACATGCAAAGCATTTGCTCGGATGTAATTTGGTCTGTTGAAAAGAGAAATTTATTACCTACATGAATATAATAATAACGTATCAATTTGTCGACTTTCGTTGTTCTTTGTTAATACTAGTATTGAAATGTCAAGTTTGATTCCAACTAATTAAATATATAGCGAAGTGGCTATAACTCTCTTTATCTTTACATGTATGATTAAGTTTAACATTGTTAGAGGTTTGACCTAGAAAATAAAAAACTATAACTACAAATGAATATGCAGAAGAATCACACAATAAACGAAACTTGTGAAAATTTGCCACTTTGCATACAATCAGATCATTTAACAATATTCATAATTTTAAAGCGGTTGGATAAAAGTGATCAGTTGTGATTAACCGGACTTCATGCATGTAGACAACTGGACATAAATCAAGGCATATGATTTGTCCATGACGTGGCAGTGAAAGGGTTTAACAGTATTGCTTAAGAATTCGTGGGCTAAATTTGCGGTTTCTACGGTGATTGAGTGAAATTCAAGGTTATTTTAGGTTTATGAGACAAAAAATGAAATGAACGGCTTCCACGGTTACCTAGGAGAATCGCCTTTCTGAATTGCTAAATTGAAGAATTCTGAAAATAGGATCGCGGAGTGAAAAGCATCAACCATTCATTAATCGGTCAAAAAGAGATAGAATAAATTGCCGAAATCTATTTCCTGAATAACTAGGAGCGAGGAAAAGAAAACATCTCCATTTAACTCGATCATATTACCCTGATTCTGAACCAATCAATAGTTGCAAATTCGAGACATTTCCAAAATACGGTGAATAGTAGTAGAAATTCCTTAAAATGCAAAGTGGATCTGTAGCATAAAGCCTTTGCTTCCAGGCACCGTAATCTTTCTAGGCAGCGAATCCTTAAAGTTACTTTCTATCACTACTGTGTATACTTTTTTATACTTTCATACTGTGTATGTTATTTTTCTTCGCATGCAAGTAGACGTATGTTTCATATTGATACAAATGTAGCAGATTTTTTGAAGTAAATGATTCGCTACATGAATATCAAAAAGTAATTAATTTCTACGGACATAATCAAGTTTTGTCAATTGAATGATCTCTCAAAAATGATTTTACTGCTTCCATGGCCCATACATTCACACACATTTTGAATAAAAATAATGGAAAATGAACAATTCATCAAAAATAAATGAAATTATTTCATGATAAATATTTACCCTTTGCTGTAAACTTCTGAAATATGAGTGAAAACTGCATCAAGGACAACCGGAAATGGATATGCTTCAACCTGGGCTGGTATCCGAGCTAGTGTATAGCACTGCGTTCCAACATCGGGTGATGACAACCCTACAAATGAATGCGCTAGGTCTCAAAAATGCGATCGAAATGGACATTATTGAATAAAATAGGTCGCGATATATTCTGAGTATTAGTATCACATTCACTACAAGTTGGTGTAGACTGCGTCAAAAATGTACAGTAGCCTTCAGGTGGTGTATGTTTATTAACAGTATTTTAACTATTTAAGTATAATAGGGTTGCACCGAATTTCAAATCCGGCCAGATCTAGGCTTCTTTCTACTCCAATCGGAGCAGGATGTTTGGAGTATGAAAGGCATGATCAGGCATCTGATGCCATGAGTATTGTAATGTAATAAGGAGCAATACAGAGTCATTGTACAATTTAGTATAAAATTCATATTATTACTCTTATTATAACAACAGCATTTGGACGATTGGAACAAATATGCTAAGATTGAAGAGTGCCAGTTCACTGAGCAAAGAGTAGAAGTATGTCCTCAGACTGAATACATTTAAGCACAAAATTCCTTGACAGCCGTAGACGCTGCGTTTCGCCTTAGGAATCGTCATCACGGCTCAGAATGGCCCAAGCTTTCTCAAAATATCTAGAATGACTAAACAACTTCAAGAATTGCACAACAGGCAGCTCTGCGCATATTTATCCTGGCTTTGCCATGTGGCTGATAATAGCATAGATTACAGAGTGCCGATTCGCCTGGGCATGGAATACTATCTTTATGATATATACATGCATGTTGAGGGCATCCAGGTGTCCTTGAATCCAGGTCTATTTGTATTTGTATGTATGAATACAATATTCCAATTTTCTCAGATTTTATCAACATTTCGCAAACGTGAGATCTTCTAGAGCCTGATTAATATCAATATCGTAGGGCAGCATGGAGTGATTGCCGTTATGATGACTCTGAGAGAAAAATTGAAATTTCATCATCGGCCATCCCTATTTGAAAGTCAATTCTGCATCCACTATTCCTGAAAAAAGTCGTCCATGGTTTAACTGAATGAGCCGAAGTTAAACCAACCTAATCGCCCGTAATTGCTGAGATTTTATAAAAAGAATAAAACGAATTTGCACATGGAGTTTCGCTTTACTCTACAACTCCGGTAAATCCGTCAGAAGTTCTGGCCTCAGAAGTCCCCATAAAATTATATAATATTCAGCTGACAACCAACGGAAGATGGCACCGGAGTCGCGACTGAAACCGGGAAAATCACATGCTTGACCATGCCTCTTACCTCTGGTTATTTCACTAAGCATCATGGTTGCATTTTTATTGACAGCCGCAATTTGACCAAGATCCATGTTTATCTGAAATGATAAAAGGTGGATAAGTCTACCAGATTTCGAACAAAAAATTGACATTTACGAGGGGCGTTCCAAAAGTATCCGGATTGAGCCCATAACTTAAAGAGTAATTATCTTATGCCTCTGAAGTTTTGATATGTTCAGCCCATTATCATCATTAATAAGCACAAAAAATTTCATCCCGATATCTTCATTAGTTACAAAGCTGCAAATATTTTAGTAATGTCACTACTTGAAATTTAGTGAGACCAAAAACAATATTTTGTCAAAAAAGAAAAATGGATATTTAAACATTTTTTATCAAAAAAGAAAAAGTGATACACGTTACAAACTAACAGTCTTCTTGTGGCAGAGCAACCTTCTCAATGTAGTCACCTTGCAACATGATACACTTCTTCCAACGATCTTCAAGTTTGCGAATGGCAGACTTGAACCATTCAGGTGAGATGGACGCCAACACTGATCTCGTCTTCTGTTCTAGCTCCTCCCTTGTGTCGAAATGCATTCCTCGAAGAATGCTTTTCATGTGAAGAAATAAGGCATAATCCGATGGTGCCAGGTCTGGGCTGTATGGCGGATGCGGTGCGATGTTCCAACACAGTTCATCCATCCTCTCCATCGTTTTCCGAGCGGTGTGGGGTCTGGCGTTGTCTTGATGGAGCAGGATCACTGTCGATTTCTTCCCTGGACGGCGATGTCGAAGATGGTGATGGACTTCTTGCAATACTCCACAGTAGTAATCCGCATTGATTGTAGTGGAGTCGGGAAGAAAGTCCAAGTGGATGATGCCTTGTTCATCCCAGAAAGCAGTCAACATGATCTTCTTTGCCATTGGAGAAGACTTTGCTTTCACAGGGGGGGGGGGCGTGGAACCCTTCGTCAACCACTGCTTCGATGCTTCTTTGGTTTCGGGAGAGAAGTATGGCATCCAAGTTTCATCAGTTGTCATGAAGCGTGCCCAGTATCCATCAGCTCCCTCGGTCTGAAGCGCCAGCACATTTTCTTGTGAGCATTCCACCCTTCGAGTTCTTTGGTCTGAATTCAGCAGTTTTGGCACCCAACGAGCACACAGTTTACTCAATTGAAGATGGTCTTTCAAGATGCGGTGTACAGTTCCACGAGATAAGCCGAGCTTGATGGTGATTTGAGAAACTGTAGACCGTCGGTCTTCCATTATCACTTTCTCGACATTCGCGATTGCATGTTGGCTAGTGGCATCCGCTGGGCGACCCGATCGACTTTCATCGCTGATGTTCTGGCGACCTTCACGAAATTTTTTTGCCCATGCAAAAACCTGAGTTCGTGACAAAGCAGATGAGCCAAGTTGATTGACTAGCCTCGTATGAATTTCTGTTGGTGTAGACCCCTCGAATGTCAAAAAGGCGATGATTGCGCGCTGGCTCTCCGGTTTCTGAATACTCGTATCTTCCATCGCGTGACTGTATCGACGATTGATTGAAAAATCATTAAGTCATTAACTTTAGTGTGACAATTCGTGAATCATGAACATCGAACGCAGCTCAGTGAAATCCATGAGACGAGTGCAATTCAATAACAAACTTTGCATCTGACTAAATCAGTCAACATTCTAAAGCAATAGAAGACATCAAAGTCGTGAGAAGAATTCATAAGAAAGAAAAAAACAATAAATGATATGATCTTACGATTCTTAATAATCAATTTGGTCGTCACTAAATTTCAAGTAGTGACATTACTAAAATATTTGCAGCTTTGTAACCAATTAAGATATCGGGATGAAATTTTTTGTGCTTAATAATGATGATAATGGGTTCAACATACCTAAACTTCAGAGGGATCAGATCATTACTCTCAAAGTTATGGACTCAGTCCGGATACTTTTGGAACGCCCCTCGTATATTAACACTGAAAACATTTCTATAACAGCTTGCATGAACTTTGTTCGGCTATCGTTGAATTAATTCTTATATAAAAGTTGCATGGATATATGGTCTTACTAGACTAACTTCGAATAGGGACTGTATTGATCTACTATTTTTGTCATATTCAATCGTCCACTCTTCTAAATAATAATTAGAACAAAATACGAAATGAAATACTATGTTGAATATCGATATGCGATTGCTATTGCTGATACGAATCATCGGAAAACAACCGTCAGTCGTGTTGATATTAAGGAATGTGAACTAGGTTTGCGGATGATTCTTAGCATTGGATGGAATGGCTGATATTTGCTATTCAGTTCTGCAGCATATTTGTCAAAAGGATATAAGGTAAGGCTTTGAACCAATAAATTGAATGGCATAGCTGCAATATGAAGAAAGCTGAACGAGGTTCTGATGGATTAGAGGAGAGGATCTGCTTGTTTTGCTTTCATTAAGCTAAAATAATTGATCCTTTTCACTGAGCAACCCGTAGCTTCGTTCATGGCTTGTAGCTATGATAGGGATGAAAATTCTGAAAAAAATGAATATCGTCGATAGATGTAAAAAAAGCTGATCAAACATAATCATACCCACAATTTTTTCAATGTAATGACAAGTTAACTCTCACTCGCTAGCATATTGTAAACGATCATGCTCGGTATCACTTATGACCATAATTTTTAGGTTCGTTCAATTCGTCCATCAAGATCTATAATAAAATATTGATTTAGTCACACCCCACTTAATTAAGGGAAACGCTTTCATTTAGGCTTGTGCCAGCTTTACTACAACTTGAAAAGATTGCGAGATCAATTGAAGCCCTCCTGATTTTTAGAATTCTAGTCATGAACCTCCGATGCATTGGACGCAACACGAAATGAGTGACGCTTAACTAGTATTTCATGTTTTCTAAAATGGGATTTTTGTCGAGAGAAGTATGAAAACATCATTCAAATTGCATCCATTTCTTATTAGTCCGGCAGCCAGAACGAGTTTCTGCAGGGAAGGAGGCCGAAAGTTAGACTTTCACAGAATGATGTACACCCTATGCCTACTACGAATCTCCACGTCTGCCGAGTTCTAGTGAGTTCCTCTTCTTGTCAAACAGGATCAAAGAAAAACACATACAAATCCAATGGGACGCAGATTGCAGTTTTTGGCTAAAATGAAATTGTGTATGTTTTCTCTGATTAAACGAAAAGTACTAAGCCCAGAGTCATAATCTTTGGCAATGAATGTCTTCAGGTCATTTCCTATTATGTGCATGTGCCTCTATCATGCATCTAATCGGCAATGTATGCGAGAATGTGGTTGAATGTGGATAAAGTTGCTCAAAATGTTTGTGTTTGCCGACATTAAGAGGCTCGCCAAATCTAGATGTGTTTAGCTTTATAGACAGGGGTGCATGAACATGATAGGAAATGACCTGAAGACATTCCATGCCAAAAATTGTGACTCTGGGCTTAGTACTTTTCGTTTAATCAGAGAAAACATACACAATTTCATTTTAGCCAAAAACTGCAATCTGCGTCCCATTGGATTTGTATGTGTTTTTCTTTGATCGTGTTTGAAAAGAAGAGGAACTCACTAGAACTCGGCAGACGTGGAGATTCGTAGTAGGCATAGGGTGTACATCATTCTGTGAAAGTCTCACTTTCGGCCTCCTTCCCTGCAGAAACTCGTTCTGGCTGCCGAACTATATACTTGATGAGACGTGATGAGCCTTCTCCTTTGACTGGCTATGTTTTCGAAGCATGCTATAATGCGCACCTTAAGCTTGCAGATATTAACTCTGCGTCTCAGAGAAATTCCCTTGGGCCCGTGTTTGTCAGAACTGGCAACAAATCGAGAAAATTCTTCCAATCTCTTCTTGTGAGAGTAGTTACCATAGTCTCCGCCCTCCGGATCTCCCAAGCACGTCTTCTAAGTGGCAATAGTCCTCTGCAACCTCATGGGAGTTGCTCACAAATGCTGTCTCGGGGACCACAGTCGAGTTTTCCTTCCCAACGCCGGCACTTAGAATTAGGACCAGCACACATAACTATGATCTATGATCCATTCAATTTTTAATAAAGTCAATCACTAGATGAAGCTCATTCCCACAACCTTTCTGCAAACATCACAAAGAACTTTTACTTCCTCTTTCAGTGTCTGAAGACTCTAGGTGATATAAACTTTGGGACTTTTATGTTGACTGCTGCAGCTAGACTTCTCGCTTTCAGATTTGCCTTCCTGTATTGAAAACAGGCACTTAAGTTATCAACTGAGTCCGACGCTATAAATAAGTCACACGAGTTGAGGATCTCCATCGCACATCCCAGACTGCAGTATCGCGAAACAGCCTCCATGACGATGGTGAATGCGCTTGTATAAAGCCCTAGTGAAGTCAAGCATTGTCCATGAAGTTCTTACTAATTGCATTGTCAGAGCTCAACGTGGAATCCAGGTGCTCATCCAAAAATTGAACGTCTATGATTGCATCGCTAGAAAATCATTATTTTTCTTTTTTTCGCTCAGCATGCTTATTCCGGTCTGGTAAAATTGAAATATAAATGAAAAAAATAATGAGTCATTGTACTTCGGCTCTCAAAGCTTTCAATATGCGGTCTTCTTGCTTTTTAATCTGCAATGACGCTCCAAGGATCCTATTGGTAGTAGCACACTTACCATTGGTGATGAGTGGATAGCTAGCTAGTTCTTGCTTGCAATTGACTTTTGGCTTCAAAGACTATGTCCCTCTAGCTTCTGCAATAGATTGTTCTCTTCGCGAGAATTTCAATATCGCACATGTTTATGCAAACATTCAGGTCATGATCAGTGGTGGGATCAAAAACAGTCAATTCGAGGATTTGTAGTGCCAGTAACCTGTCTTTGAGATTCAATCCAAGGGAATTATCAACAAGTCGTTCCTGTACGCCTTCATGGGCTTTTCAACATCAAGTGAACGTACCTTTTCCTCCTATGCTTTCCATGACTGGATCTATGCACAAAGGTTTGTCCATATTGTGAACGCAGCTCTTCAAGCCACTTGAGGAGAAATTTTTCGTTATGATATATCAAAGCCTCTGTCAAGTTTGCCGATTTCATCTCCGATTTGGATCTATTCTACGTGATACTTGTGGTTTCTATTGATGTGAGTTCCCAGTTTACCGAAGTCTCTATGAAACAGCGTCCCGCTTTAAGTCCTATTCCGTCTAGTCTACTCACGAAACTGCTGTGTTCCAGTGTTTAGTTTCTTTTTGGCTGAGGCTTTTAAAAACAGTTAGAATAAGTGACCATTTGCAGAGCTTGACGTTCACTTTTGCCGATATTTTCTTCGATCACAATCAATAATTTCCTAGTGATGCAACCTATTTGTTAAATCTACGCTACTCTGATGAAACTTTTTGTCGCTCCTCAAATTGAGTGCAATGCCCATAAACTGCATGTGCTTTTCGACGGACCAAATCTGAAAAACCTCAAATTTTACATCGATCAGATCTGGGCTCCTTGGCTATGCTTGGGATATTACCACATGTTGATATCAGGGTTCCCACGCTTTTTGAAAATCGAAATTCCCGGGTTTCTCCCGGATTTTTCCCGGGCAACATTTTGTGCGTTGAAGTTGTATAATACGAAATTCGCGCAGCAATAAGCCTACGTACATCAACAGCCTAGTCGACGTGGCTGTTTATTGCAATAAATTTTGCCATTGAGTCATCTATCATCTTCGTAGTGAATAGTGGATTAATCACGGCAATGACGTTTTAACGTACCGGTATTATAGTACATTTCAATTGCTGTTGATAATTTTACCCCATTTGCTCAATATAGCACCAACACGTAGAAAACTATAGTATCGAAAAACTGTATAGCCGTAAAAAACAAAACAAGTTTCAAAATCTCAACTCTTTCTAGAAAATTACATCATGAATCTTCGGAAATTACTGACTTTTAATCGCATTAAAACAATGATTATTATTATAAAAACAGATCTTTAAGACGGTTTCCACACCAGCGTAGCATATAGGCTACAGCATACAGCTTGTGACAATGACAGCATCAAAAACAATAGCAGACGCGGCATCGGAACAAAGAGCTGATTAATGAATAGACTGCATGATTTAGATCGTATTAAGCATGCTGCTTGCCAGAATGCCAACAATGAACATGCTCGATAAAAAGAAAAATCATGTAGCAAGTTTGAAGCATCATCAAGCAGCAACTATACAAGTTGGTCACCTGAATAGCTGTCTGAATAGATGCTATACGGCAAATACTGTCAGTCACATGCTACATACCACGTCCATGGTGTGAAAGCCGCCTAACGCAACTCATCTACACTGCAAAAATGAAGACTGTTTCTTAGTTTCAGAATAGAATAACAACTTATACCGGTACTTGATACATATAAAAAACAATTGCAAACTATATCGGAAGAGCATTGGTCTAGACTATCAAAAATAACTATTACCCGAAACTTAATATTGGAAAATCGAAGCGGTGAAAGTAAGCAACAGCACGGTATAAACAAATCACTATGTGTTCTTCAGTAGCTTTTCTTTTTCTTCCAAATCAGCAGTCATTTTTCGAATCTCACCTTGAAGTTCAGTGGATCTTCTTCTCAATGCGTTTGCCTTTGTAACCAAAGTTATTTGTCCAGTTCGCTCGGCTTCGTCGTAAGTTATTTCTGCATCACTTTTCAAGAGAGAAATGTTGGCTTCTGTCTTTCTCCGTTTTTCTTTCAGATCCTCTATGATCTTCATTATGATCTTTCGATTCTCACATTCCACTTTCTCTTCATTTTTGTTTTTTTCAGATTCCAATGATCTCATGTATTGTTGTTGCCAGAGCTTGCAGGACTGGATTAGTTCTTTTGTAATCACAAAATTATCAATTCCACCGATGCTCATCATGTGATCCCTAATTATTCTACGTGCCATCAAAGTTCTTTGGGACATATTTGTCGATGAGACCTTTTTGTTGATGGAGAAACCTCGTTCCACTTGGGCTTGACCATGCGACAGCAACAGGATCTCCTTTATGATGCACCACAGTGCTCTGAATTGATCTTTCTTGTTCATGAAGTCATGATACAGTTTGTCAGCTCGCTCATCTTCATCAAAGGTCTGGCAGCGAAATTCGTCTAGCATCCTGCGAAACTGCTCGTGAAGATCATCACATTCGAATGCCTTCACTCGTCCAATATCTTGTAGATATGCCAACACCTTTTTGAAACGACGGCATGACTTGTCTACCGTGTTGTTTTATATGGTGTGGATTGAAGCATCGGAGTTCCTTGACTATCCCGTAGGATGCCGGAGACTTTTCAAACAACCCCTTCACCATAGCAATGAACATTCTTTTGCAATGCGCCTTGAATTGGAAGGCGTCTGGAAGGAAGCGTATATATGAAATGAAGAAAAAACTTGTACTTTTTAAAATTTCCCGGGTTTTTCCCGGATATCGTTGATATTTTTCGCTTTCCTAGGCTTTTCCCGTCCGGAAATTTAATTTCATTTAAGAATTGATATGGATGTTCACGTGTTATCAATTTATCATTTAGTTGCCTTAACATACACGTAGATATTCGAGGACTTTTTCGCCTCTTCGAATCATTTTCAGATTCAGATTTACTCTCAAAGGCTCTACAACGGCTCTGCATGCATTATTTTGCTGATCAGTATTTAGCGTTTCCAAATGACGATCGGAAAATTTCCGCGAAAGGATCTAGATTCACCTCTATTGAGGTCAGTTGTTAAAATGCGGAACAAATTTTGAAAAATGAGAATATCTTGAGATTTTTTTTCACGGATGCTGCCACTTCACAGCTGCATGACTGGCATAATTTATACTGTAGCTTCAGCTTTGGGTGGAAACATCAGATACCGATTTCCTTTGTTGATGTATTTCTCACTCGTTATTGTATTGTGACTTTCACAAACATTGCAACATTATTTGAATCTGATGTCTTCAATCGCCTCACACCTTGTAACGCCGCATCAACCGGTTACAACTACTGTTGTCAAAGCGTAATGCGCTTTGTAATGGCTCAGATCTCCCATGGATTAACTCCATCGTCGAAATCAGTCACGTCTCCTTCTCTTCCACTGTTGCACTATACCTAAATACCCAAGCATGGAATGTACCTATAGAAAGCTTGAGCATTGAATAACAGTTCAACGTCAAGACGTTTTCAGACCAAACGCAATCCTATTCACCAATGGAAGCTTGGCTATGGAAGTTTGAGGTTAATTGATGCAACAGACAGCAACGCAAATTGATGATGACAAAAGATCTGACAAGAACATAGAATCACTGATTTCAATTGGGGCATAGTTATATACAACAAATATTGTTCTTGCTTTTACTTGTAACAGAAAGATAGAAAGTTACATAGATAGTTCTTGCTTCTCATGTGTAGAAAGTCATATTTGATTCATCTCATGTTCAAACAAAAATAATGATTGTTTTATATGTGGATGGACATTGAATGGGCATTGATTTTATCTCAAAATTTGTTATCTTCGAGGAGGACAAGTGTTGAGAGAGCAATCTCCAATTTTTTATCAATTTTCCATCTTGTTATTGGATTTGCCATGTGAAATGTTTCTGCGTTTAGTTCGATATAAGTTATTTTTTAGATCTCTTGAATTTTTAGCTGCCAAAAAGTCATGAGTCTTGATCCCAATTTGAGATGTTGACACCAAATAAATATAGATGTCTAAGTATCTTTAGATGAAACTGTAAGAATTTCGCAAAATTTTAGTTCCAGTCCAATAGAACAACAGTAATGAACTAGTAATTGCAAGATCTACTGTCTTGATATCTATTAAAAGTGGCTTCATTCTTATGGCAAAAAATCGTTTTCTTTTTGCTAGTATTGATGTGCGATTTGAGGCAAAAAAGGGACACTGTTTTTTTTTTGCTGTACGAGCATTGGAAATCGCATACGTAATGAAATGATATTGATGCCATATCAATGCATAATTTACGACATGAAAAATATACAAAATTGCATTTGCCGACTATTCGCTGTATTTAGGAATAGTAGTGCATTGTCCTTTGATAGACAAATGGGAAACTAGACCTTGTTTAAATTTGGCAATATTTGAGCAACCCTGATGTAATTAATCCTCACAAGTTATGCTGTAGTGAGGATCGTCTCATGTCTCTGTCACAAGATACCCATGTATTACTCATAATGACATGCATATTCTTAATGTTTTCTTTCTTAAAATATATTCTCTCAACAGCAGCTGGGACAAAATTGGGATAAAGGAATTGTGCAATCTTAAATTTTCTGATCACAAAAGGTTCAATAAAAATTAATGCGCAAATGGTGCCAATTAACACCGAGGTGTGTCTGGTAGGGATTATTCTATCCCTGAATGAGACATACTCGTAGTGTAGTGAATGGTGCTCTATGAAGGCATCAGGATGATTTTCATTTGATCATTGAGACATGCATGCTAAGTACTAAAATGCGAACCAGCCGGACTCAGCGAACGGTCCAGTCATATGCTAACAAACAATCACATTGTTACTATCCCTTTTTATTTTGTCATTAAATCATCAAGAAAATCAACACGGAGCCTCTTGCACTGTATAGCTACTTTCGTGCAACATTCTTCAGCATCAGTTGCAAATTCACATAATTTTACATCCGGCAAACCAACCAAAGAAAAACGATGTTACAGGATCTCTTCTTTCAGAAATGTTCTCTAAACTGATCACCCTGGGCAATATGAAGATTTTATAAACGTACAAATGTGAAGTGCCGCGTGTTATAATCGAATTGTACTCATCCCAAAACTAAAAAGTCATTCACTTGTATTGTCAAGTTAAATAAAATAAGAAAATATTGTACAAAAGTTACCAGGATTGCAAGTACATGTTCAGAGACCTTTCTTCATGACGAGGAACACACTGGAAATATGAAATGGCAAGTTGCAATGTCAGAACATAGAGAGCCGTTACGAGTGAGCTAATAAACATGAACATTAATCTGTTACCACGCAAAGTGAAGTTGATGCGTTTCTTTCAATGCTCAAAGAGCCGGCATCATAGCTTTGATAATGACCCTCTTAGAATTTGTAGTTTGCGGTAATTGTTGCTACTTCCGATGATAGAAAAGTGCAGAAATACGTTTTGAAATACTCTTTACTTAATATTTATATATTTAATTAATAAAAATTTAATTCTTATAATACTTCTTTACGTTTGCTTACGGTACATCAGCAGTTGACCAAACCGAAAGTTGTGCTTGATCATGTAACCATGCAACAATGTTCAAAAAACATATCCTACAAACAGTCTATGGTCGTTACAATATATACAGAGATAGTATAAGTGCATCAAGAGATAGCTACATGAGCTACAAAGAAATCCTTAACAACACTCACCAATAATATGAATCAATCTCTATAACAAATGTCGCAAGAGATATCTACAGGAGAGATGCGACAGATATCGTTGCCGAAAATGAGAACACATATGATCTGCACTCATAAATAACTTCGAAGTAAATCCAAAGAAAAACAAACCAGTGTAATTTAGCCAAAGCTGCTGTATTGCTAAAATTCTCAAATTTTCGCGGACAACCGCCTTGTTCAAGAGTGCACGAGGAATGAACTATGTAAGCGAGCGCGCCAAACACCACTTATCTGCAGAGGGTCACGTGATCGACATCGGCGCAGACAACGAGGCGGCAGTATATGAGTGCAAGCGCACTCATGAACAGCAAAGGATAAATGACAGGATAAGAAAAAGGAAGTTTAAAATACAATGTCCTTCAGCTCCTCACGTTCCTGACGGGAATTGATGCTGGGCTGCCTCTTTTTT
Organism: Prostheceraeus crozeri; assembly: GCA_907163375.1. Classification (NCBI taxonomy): domain Eukaryota; kingdom Metazoa; phylum Platyhelminthes; order Polycladida; family Euryleptidae; genus Prostheceraeus; species Prostheceraeus crozeri. The sequence continues at coordinate 521,499 of CAJQUW010013833.1, read as the reverse complement.
ATTTCTATAGCCTCAAGTATTCTCAGCGATGTCATTTGATGCTCACGGCTAAGTATTTCTGTTTGAAGCTGCTTTTCCAAGTAAGTTTATGTTTGAAGACTGAGCTGCAGCTCGAATTTATGTGTTCACGCACCCTGATGTGGAGAGGCCGAATAGTGCTGCCAATATACAACTTACCACAGCTGCTACACTTCATCAGACTGCAGAAGCCGTGAGCCTGATTTCGAACTGCGTTCCTCCGTTTTTATTTCAAGGATTATCCAGGGTGTCAACTCGATCCTATATTCCTATATTTGTCCCATATTTTTTCATTTATCCTATATATCCTATATTTATCCTATATTTCGTTGAAAGGTCCTATATTATCCTATATTTCTAAATTGAAAACCAATCATAATGGAGGTAAGGCATTTTTCACGATTTATGTAAGTATTAATGAATGAATTGAGCCTTGATGTATAATTGCTCACATACTCGTACTTGTAGGATGAATGATATTATAAAAATTATTCGAATCGATGTTTGTATGCAAATATTGAAGATGTCATAACATCGTAAGCTGTAAATATGCCTTTGCTAAGGGACTATCCGAGTATGGCGGGGATGTTGAGCAGCTAGCCGTGGACTTGTTCAGCTTGTTCAAATACTCTGCAGCAAGAAGAGAAGATTTCAAAGAAATCCAACTCGATTTGGAACTCGAAATTCAGATGTTCCATCAACATACTAACACACGCTGGTTGTCAATCGGTCCAAGTATTCGACGGATCCTCGATCAATGGACTGGAATATGTCAATTCATTGATTCATTGCAGAAAGATTCGAAAAGCACTCCGAAGAGTATTGCCTTTAGAAGAACAGCCACGGCCCTTGGACCACTGAAGCAGGCAACACGTGTTCAGTTGCACTTTTTGGATTGTATTGCGAAGATCTTCGAAGAATTTTTGAGATCTTTTCAGTCAAAAGAGCCAATGGTTCATCGATTATATGATGATATGTGCGCACTTCTGAAAACTTTGTTACTTCGATTCATCAAACCTGAAAAGCTAAATGGAAAAGATGGAGTTGATTTAGCTTCTGTCGATCTTTCTAGGTCTCACCAACTTTCTGATGATGATATTTCAATCGGAGAACCCACAGAAAAGCTCTAGTAAAGCTGACAATGGACCAGCAAGCCAAGTCATTGCTCGGTATGCGGGATTGTTTTTGTGCAATAGCATCATATCCGAAAACCAGGCTTCCCCTCGACAACAGAATTTTAATGTTGAAGATATCGCTCACGTGGCTCGAAAATTTCACTTGTCTGACTCAAACATCGTGACAGTCAAGGATGAATGGAAAGTATTATGCTTGGGTGATGACATGAAATTATTCTCATCCATTAATCGCGTGGACCATTTCTGGCGAGAAATTTTTGTTAAAGCGGTACGATGGTCAGCCCAAATATCCTTGTCTGACTGATGTAGTCAAAACTGCCTTGATTATTCCACATGGAAATGCAGATGTGGAAAGGGGATTATCTGTAAATAATTCATTTGTAACCGCAGGGCGATCTCTGCTCAGTGATACAGTCATAAACGGTGTCAGAGCAACAAAAGACGTGGTACAGTTTTGTGACCCTGAATTGAATCGACCAGAAAAATTGCCCTTGACAAAGAAAATAATCACCGCCTCAAGAGGAGCTCATTCGGAATACGTCATGAGGCTGGAAGCTGATCGCAAGAGGGAAGAAGAAGAGAAGCAAAGAAAACAAAAACAGAAAGCTGAGATAGAGGTAATTGAGAAAGAGCGGCAACAATTGAAAGAAAAACAATCAAGCCTCCAGGAAAAAGAAGAAAAACTTCTTTTAAAGAAAAGAAAACGAATGATGCGCTTACAGCGGCACATGAACTTTTGAGTGATGGAAACAATAAATTGAGAGATGCATTGAAGAATGGAAATCTACAGTATGCGGCAACTGCACACTTGATGATAGACACTGGAACTCAAAGAACAAGAGAATTGACTACTACTCTCGAGGAAGTGAGACATAAGCAGAGAAGCTTAACTAACAAAAAGCGCAAACTCTTCGATAAGAATCTCAGTCTGCTGGAATTGGTCAAAAAGTTCAAACCCGGTAATGCTGAATAATGGATTTGATTGTTTGAAACACAGATTAGTGAAATAACATTTTCCTTTGATAGAGTGTATTTTATAGTGACTTTCTTGACTTTCTATGACTATTTTTCTCAATTTTGTTATTGGTTTAACTACCTGGGAATGTCCTACATTTTGAAAACCTCAATTTTGCATGTAATCGTTTTTATAATAATTTTTCAGCTGAGGAGAGTATCCTGTGGTCACCATTTTTGTTATATACTCGTAGTTATGTGGTCACACCATTCGAAATTTTTATTCAAGATTTGTTAGTTGTGACCTTTTGTAAAGATTTTTTTATCGTTCCATTGTTGTAATTGTTTTTACTTTTATTTGTTAACTAATTGTATGAAAAATATGTTTATGGAGGAACGGGATGGCTGTGAGGGGTATGGTGGAGGCCATCAAAAATAAATAAAACATTTGTGTACAATGATGTGTGTTATTTTCTTGAGATGGTAACCGATTTAGTCTTGACAACTTGATGAAATACTCTACAATTTATGATCATTGACTTATTAAATCGAATTTGAGGTGAAATACGTAGGATATTTTACATTATGCGAAATCAAAAACAAGAAAAATTGGCTATTTTATAATATTGTGTACTGAAATTTCATCCTATATTTATCCTATATTTTTTGTTTCTCCGATCCTATATTCCTATATTTTCTGGATTATTTCGAGTTGACACCCTGATTATCCTTTGTATTGTTTTCTAAATTCATCTGTGTCCTTCATTACTGTTCTAGATGGTAGGGTGTTCTTTGTATGGATGTTCAAGAAAAAAAATGATGATGATAGATCTCTATCACTTTATAAATTTCCAAAGGACAGTATCTTACGTCAAGAGTGGATTCAACGGTCTGATCATGTATCTGTTGACGGAAAATCATGGTAACCGAAGGCTCGTAGTGTGATGTGCTCTATTCATTTCTCACCGGATTCATTTGAACGCGATCTGTATGGAGTATTAATGCCTAATTCATCAGGACGACGTCTGCATAGAAGACTAAAACAAGATGCCATCCCTAGACTTTTTCTTTATAAAAAGCACAGCGATCGGATCATTTGTCCGCATCGTTCAGCGGCTTTAAAATTTTCACAACAGAGTTGTGAGCGAACGTCTTGCTTCTTCGTCACAGACTGAAGCATGAACTGGCTATATCATCTTCAACCGATAGGCCTATTGAGTCTGAACGAGAGGATAATATAGACGATCTTGTAGAATCGGAGCATGCTGGAACTGATCATGACTCATTTAGTGATAATGAATGAGAAAATGAAATCAGACGATGATGCTGAAGAAGAGGATACAACTCTTGCATTCAAAAATTTTCAGAATTTTCTCAATTTCATCATGAAATATATTCCAATTGCTGGCTACCGTATATGCTCTACTCAGCATTCCAATAACCAGACCCCGGTGCCACGCTCTTGGACAGTTTGCTTCAAAATTTAATAGCACATTTGTGAACGTTTCTTTTCTAAAGATGCTAGTTTCCAAATTATTCGTAATATTTATTTTAACATCCAAGAATGCTATACTATTGCCTCCAATATCTACAGTAAATTTTAAATTTTTGTGTTGTCTATTTAAAAATTGGTGAAACCGTTCTACTTTCTTTATATCATCAAAAACGCAAATGCAATCATCTACATATCTTGCGTAATAAAGTGGACTGCATTCTTCATTCATCCAATTTTGTTCCATATGTGACAAAAATAGATTTGCGAGTGTAGGAGAAAGGGGGGGAACCCATACGTACACCATCTATCTGCTTAAACATTTGGTCATTAAATAAAAATTGACCACTCGTGGCAAACAGGCACATTTTTTTGAAATACATCCCTGCCAAACAATGGCTTATTAGTTGAATTCTTATCATAGACTAAATTAGCCGCCAGCTCAATCGTTTCATTTACAGGTATGTTCGTGAACAGTGATTCAACATCATAACTAATTAAAGTCTATGATAAATTAAATTAGTCTATGATAAGAATTCAACTAATAAGCCTTTGTTTGGCAGGAATGTATTTCAAAAAAAATGTGCCTGTTTGCCACGAGTGGTCAATTTTTATTTAATGACCAAATGTTTAAGCAGATAGATGGTGTAAGTATGGGTTCCCCCCCCCTTTCTCCTACACTCGCAAATCTATTTTTGTCACATATGGAACAAAATTGGATGAATGAAGAATGCAGTCCACTTTATTACGCAAGATATGTAGATGATTGCATTTGCGTTTTTGATGATATAAAGAAAGTAGAACGGTTTCACCAATTTTTAAATAGACAACACAAAAATTTAAAATTTACTGTAGATATTGGAGGCAATAGTATAGCATTCTTGGATGTTAAAATAAATATTACGAATAATTTGGAAACTAGCATCTTTAGAAAAGAAACGTTCACAAATGTGCTATTAAATTTTGAAGCAAACTGTCCAAGAGCGTGGCACCGGGGTCTGGTTATTGGAATGCTGAGTAGAGCATATACGGTAGCCAGCAATTGGAATATATTTCATGATGAAATTGAGAAAATTCTGAAAATTTGTGAATGCAATGGTTATACTAAGAACTTTGTTCTTAAAATTGTTTAGGATACAACTCATCCTTATGGAAATTGCTTCGTTATCTATGAAAGTCAGCTAAAAGAACTGATAAGATTTTGTCCTTCATATGCTGCGACCAATGTCATGTACTTTCTCTATGGTCTCGGAGTATTGTCAATCATATGTTGGTGGGCTGCCGAGACATGTGATGGGGATCAAAATATTCTCATTGATAAGTGGCTTGGACTTTTGCATCATATAGTTGATGAGCACGAGTGGTCAAATGGAAAATGCGATTACGATGATTTAACAGAAGAACAGCGCCAGATAGCATGGCTTATTCCTAATTCCCCAGCTTACCGCTCACTAGAAAAAATTGTTACTGCTAAAAAGTTTGTAAGTGATCTTGAAAGATTAAGACATTTCATCCATACGTCAAAGTTCGAAAGCTTTCATGAAGTGATTCTAAAATATGCCCCCAAACGCCGATTCTTTCCGAGAGAATCAATGCGAATGCGGCTGAATTTGGCAGTTATTGACCATAATGTAAATGTTCATGGACAATGGAAAAGAGCCAGAAAAAAGTGGCCGATGTGCAGGAAGGCCACGAAAAAGAGGCTTTGTCAAAATGTACATGAAAAAAAATTATGAGTGGCGAGACATTTTATTTTCTGACACTATCAACCATGTTTATCAGAGAGTTTAAATTTTAATTCGTCCTTTTGTAATATTTGTAACAATACATGCTATGTTCATTCATTTTTACTATGTAGCAGATTAGACAGAATAGTGTTTGATATTATACCACCATTCATGCAGAATACAGATACCAAGACTGATTATTACTTTTTCAAAATATTAGATCTCACCAATTATCATTTATTACATACACCAGAGTGACTGTAATTGTAACTCAAAATTTAGTAATCAACCTACCTGTCGATGAGGTTCCATTTCCACATAAACGGCAAAGGATAATCCTTGAAATAAAAACGGAGGAATGCAGTTCGAAATCAGGCTACTGCAGTCTGAACGTAGTCGAGTGATTTCCGCTCCCGATGTGTTCATGACGTCATCACTTTATTACAATAGCCGCTAGCTCCCTCAGCTGGTCGCTGTCACGTGAGTGGGTCAGGGATTGTCTTAATCAACCTAAAAGGAACGATTTCAGCTGAACATGAAATTTGGGTTGCATGCTCCTTTAACAGCTTCACGCGTGTTGACCTTACTCCAGGAATTCGGGGTTCACAGTGGAACACAAGGGCAAATGGCGATGGCGATGACTGCTTTTGACTGCTCGTGACATTATTCCAGAGCGTACATTCATCGATGGAATTTTTCGATCTCGCCGCCATAGTCTTGATGGTCCTGTGGTTGCGTTCACTGATACCATTTCCTTGTGATCGATATGCACACCCGAATTCCCGTATCTCAGCCCAATAGTCCATCAACCGTCTGACTTCTCCACTTCGGTACACACTGCCATTGTCCGTTAAAAATGATTTCGGAGGCCCCATCTCTGATAATACTTGATTATTATGGACTTCTTTAGCTGATTCATTTCTCAGCAATTTCCTTATGCAGAACTTCGAGAAAGTATCGATAAAAGTAAAATAAACCTTTCCTCCTACATGTGTTGTATCACTGGAAACTCTACTCCATACCTCAGACGCGGCAATCTCTCCCTTTTTGAAATGGGGGTTGATGGCTTGACAAATCTTCGCGCATTGAATATAGTCACCCACAATTTTCTGAACCAAAGATTTAGAAACCTGATCGCCTAGATGGTGTCGCTGGTGAATCCTCGTAACATCCTCCTGTTCGGTGACCTCCATGCCCAACAAAGCAGTAGCTTGTAAGTTGTCATTCTTTCTCACCAACAAATTCTTCGGAACCCGAGTCAACTTATCTGCGATGTTCTCTTCTGATCTGACCAACTCAACAGTTACCTCTAGATCTTCCTGCTTCTTTAATTCCCGCAATACATCGATCCGTCTGCGAATTAATAATTCAGACATTGAGTGAGTACGAACATTGTGGCTATCGGTAAACGCAGCCTTCAGCCAGCCACGAACAGTTGCTGAGTCAGTTTTGATGAGAAAGGACTTGGCATTCCACTTAATAGCCATATTGACACCCCCCATAGCTGCGTCAAGCTCACTGATGTTGATATGGGAGCTATCGTCTTCCTTTCGAAACCATGCCGCGTCCTCAACAACCGAACCACCGATTTCCACCACCACACCAAGCGCCAAATTACTCGCGTCTACCCAAACGGTCATGTGTCCACTTGAAGGTACAAGCCACTTGCCTTTAACAGGATCATCTGTCTTCAGTCTCCGAGAGATCTCCGTCACTTTTTCCATGATTGATTGACCAACTGCATCATTCCATCCAATACCGTCCCGTGCTGTTAACCTTTGCAAATAGGCACAAGCAACCCGTAACCAATTACAGACTGGGAAATGGCCCAACCACTCACCAAGGAACTTGTGGACTTGCCTCCTGGTCAAGACATCTTCAAAAAGATAAGGAAGCTGATCATGTCGACGCCATTCAAATCTCCTATCAACTAGAAGCCCCAGTACCCTGACGGAATTCTCACCTAACTTCTCGACCGTCTTTGCGACGAGTCCAAATTCCTTGAGATGACTAACAACCTCTCCCACAGATGCATTCTCACAAACGAAGATGTCATCGATATAGCTATTAGCTGAAGCTGCCAATTTCGAATTCAAGCTCGACACTTTCTCTACAATTCTAGTCGTTGCTTTAGGAGCTATATTGAGACCAAGCCCAAGTCTTGTTAGAACAAACAATTGGCCTTTCCAGCAAACAGCTTGATATGTGCAAAGAGAAAGATCCATTTTGACCTGCAAATATGCTTTCTTCAAATCTACGATTGCACAGTTTGAGCCCCATCTGCGCCACTCCCGAAGTCGTTCCTGACAAAGTGGGGTCGCTGAATCAGGAAAGCTCACAATGTAGTCATTTAGATACCTGAAATCTAATACCGGTCTGATCTTCACTGTCTCACCCCTTTCTTGCTTACCTGACATAATCGGCAGTACGTTCTTAACCTCGCCGTCTCTTTCTCGATTCCAACGTAGCAAAATCCCTTCGTCAATCCAATCCTGAATTTCATGATCAAACTTTTCAACGTGCTCTTCAGGAATCCTGTAGTTACCCCTTCTGTTATTAAGCTGGGGTGCACTGTCCTATTTCCATGAGACCGGCCAATCTCCGTCAAAAGTAGCATCAAAATCTCTCTCACTGATGCTTAAACCGCTCGCTCCAGGCAAGGCAGAGCAGGCCATATCGGTCCCCAGTATGTTCTGATTCAGCCCGATTCGTACGTCTCTAGCATCTTTTGAGTTTGGAGGTACATACAGACCATGTTTGAAAATGACCTCTAGACCGACTATTAGATCTATGTACATGGGAAGTTTATCAAGTACAAACGCTTTGACAGGTCCTAAGCAAGATTCATTGTCACCAACTACCACCCTCTCCAATATCACACTTCGATTTACTTCAACTATTTGACAATCACTATCTCCAGTCTTATCCATTCTGTACAATCACTCAAATGAACACTACATCCTGTATCAAGTAAACCCATTCCCTTCCGATGGGCGAATGTCACTTCCTTCATCAAAGCAATTGCCTCGGAACCAGCTGTTACTGCGCACTTGATGAACTTCCGGGGGCAACACAATCGCTCGCTGACACAGTCACCCCCGATACCACGTTTAAAGCGACCGCAGGAGCTGCTGTGGATCTTTGCTGAGGACAATTCGATTTTATATGACCAGTCTATCCACATCCAAAACAAGCGGTTCGACAATCCTTCCTCACATGGCCTAACCTTTGTCAACCCAGGCAACGAACGTGAGGGCGCTGAGCATGGTCTGGTCTCCGAAAGTTACCACCGCCAGCTAAGTTTGTTCCCGGCACAAATGAATTTGTATGCTGCACCCGCATACCAGAACAGGCTCCTACCTCGATCGAACTGGGCCAGATATTCTTTGCCACAGTCAAAACCTTATCGTACGTCAAATAATCTCCAAACTGCATTTTTACTTGCTCCTGAATATTTGACGGCAATGCATTTATCAGCAGCAACCCGGTTACAAATTCCTTCGCATTCCCACCTGCACAAGTTATGTTATAATACTTTTGAATCTGGTCCCCTGTCACATCCAATGCCTCTCCTAATGTCACCCTCTTCGACACAGCCGCATTCCATGCTTCGATTCTCCTCATCCCAAAAACCTTCCTCAATGCTGTTTTAATCATTCCAGCATCTTCTTTGCTACTTTCTGGTAAGTTTTTCCAGACATCGCAAGCAGAATCTGAGAGGTACATAGACAGCAACTGTGCTTCCTTCTTTTGCATATCATCTATATCAACTGCTAATTCAAACTTGTCAATCCAACGCTCTATATCGCCTTCACCCGTAAAGATTTCATATCTGACCTTTCAACTAATTTAGCCCGGATAGCTTGTAGAAATACTCGTTCGTTCGTTAGATATTCGTTTACTTACAGTACATCAGCAGTTGACCAAACCGAAAGTTGTGCTTGATCATGTAACTATGCAACAATGTTCAGAAAACATATCCTACAGTCTATGGTCGTTACAATATATACAGAGATAGTATAAGTGCATCAAGAGATAGCTACATGAGCTACACAGAAATCCTTAACAACACTCACCAATAATATGAATCAATCTCTATAACAAATGTCGCAAGAGATATCTGTAGGAGATGCGACAGATATCGTTGCCGAAAATGAGAACACATATGATCTGCACTCATAAATAACTTCGAAGTCCTTTCAACTGATTATTAGAGCAGATAAACAAATATGCAGAATATTACCATTGTCTATCTACAAAGAGCCGGTACATCATAGCTTTAATAATGAGCCTCCAGAATTTGTAGATAGCGGTAATTGTTACTACTACCGAAGATAGAAAAGTAAGATGACGGACTACAATTTTTTTCAAAAGTCCTGCCCTGCAAGATATAATTCTATTAAAGATGTATTATTATATTAATATGTATTATATAATATAATTCCAAAAAGCGGCAATGATGCTAATTAAAAATCAGAAACATTGCCGCTTTTTGGCCCATCTCATGCTACTATTTCAATCCTTCTGTTTTTGCATGCCTACTTGCTGCGAGGCCTGCAATCATGTGTCACTCCCGGACGTGCGACGGGTCACCTCTGAACGATCCCCGTCCAGGGATCTGACAGCCATCTTGTGCTCCTTCTTTCGTTCGTTTGTCTCGTCCATATAGTTCCAATTGCAGTCTTCAGAGCAAGTTGCTCGGTTAACAACGTCAAAACTGTTTTGCTGTAGTCTGTCTCTTGCGCACCAGTAATCTTTCCCAAGGTTGTCGATAGCTTCATTCCCACACATTCTCACATTCTTCAAGACAACACGAACTGTCTCTCACAAACACAATAAGTAAGGAAAAAGAGTCATACAGCATATCTCCTCTGGCAACATGCGATGTCAGACTTATTCATCAGTCCGCCTGCATAGCTGTAGCCAAAACCTCATCGGAACTCCTGAACTCGATCGCATGAAATGATTTTCGAGGATCTACCAAACCCTTGAAGAAATGGGTTTCTTTAGTAACTGTTGTAGCTTCAAAGAGATAAAAAATATACCAAGGATACTGTTGTGAACAGTTTACAGCAGTAAAATATGCAATTGAGCTCTCTTACACTGGTTCCAGAAATTTCGTATTAATTTTAGCCTTGGAGCAACAAAAGCTGTACGATGCTCGGATTTGCCACCTTGTCGCCGGATGCTTTACTTTGCGGAGTAGCTTTGCTTTTGCGTAAACGTGGAGCAACGTCGCTTTCGGCAGGTTGTAGTTATGTTGGAACTGTTACCGCAGGGAATTATAGATAGTGTATCGGGAAGAACAACGCACGATGTTGCGAAATCTGCCTTGACAGGGAGAGGGTTAACATCTCGCGCTGCAGTGACTGCTTACATGACAAAGATAGAGCGAGAAGCTCTCCCTTCCAAGTTCCAATGCATGCGATAACGTGACTCACACCTTTCATTACCTATGTGTAAATGTGTTAGCTGGGACATTGCTTCGTCTTGCTGACTATCAGACTGTCCGATTCTCAACTTCGCTCGCCATAACGTGCATTACCGTGTAACATATATTCTAAAGACAACGTTCAACCGATGGTGTTTTTGTGCTGCGTTCCTAATTGTCGCAGTGGCTATAAGCCCAGGAAAATTAGGTCATTGAGAAATGCTCAATGTTTCAGTTTCCAACAGACCCTGCTCTACATTCAAGATGGATGTCTGCTATCCCACGAAAGGATTTTACTCCTAATGAGAATCACAGTGTGTGTGATTCTTTAACACTTCAACGACCACGACTTCGAAACAACGTCGACCGACTCACGTGAAAGTAGACGGGAGAGTAGATTATCGCAAATTCTTCAGAAGAAACGATTGAAATCAACGGCAATTCCTTCAGTGTTCCCAGAGTGTCCTAAATATTTCACCAAATCTCCAACTGTTCCCCGATCTTCAAATTCGACTGCTGATTCCCGACGGTCCTTTGAGAACAATAGAATTGAGAATTTGATCAGAGAATCTATTGAGGAAGATTCGTTTGATTCTCTCGATGCTCTGCGTTCGAAACTAAGTGATTCTTCATGTCACCCTCTCCCCACCAATATTGTGAAGGTAGATCATCAGTCGTGTTTGATTTTTATGTACGTCAGTGTTTCTAACATCGAACTTATGGCTCCTGTTCACAAAGCTACGGTGATCGTCGACGAAAGCATGAGCGTGCGAGTATTCGTGCTGTCATCAAAGTTAGCGAATTCCAACTTTCGCCATATCTTCAGTGGAGATAAAGTAAAAACTATTTCTCAACTTTGTAACGTTATTGCCTATACGAAGAATTTGTCAGAAAAACATTTAGATAACAACAGTAGCTCTCAGTACCTAGAACTCACTGCTTCTTTTCTTGAAACATTTTTAGATTGTGAAAGTCAATCAGATGACCCCGAATTTGAAATGTACCACCTAGTAAATTTTGTTATTGAGCAGCTACGACTTTGTCAAGTACCAAAGAATGCCAGAAAATATTCATGTAAGACGTTGGCACTTTCTTTTTTGTGGCAGATTACAAGTGCATCTTTGTATAATAAATTAAGAGATATTTTCATTCTTCCCTCTATGACTACGCTGCGTTCATTGTCTAGAGGATCTGCAGTTGAAACCTGTTCGATTGATCTCGAGTATCTGCAAAGGAGATCAAGTTTTTTGGATGACAGAGAAAAAATTGCTACATTGATGATCGACAAAGTCTATACTGCTCAGCGTGTAGAACTCAGTAATGGACAATTTGTAGGTTATACATCGGATGGCATACCCGCCAAGACCGTTTTAACTTTTATGATTCAGTCGTCTTGTTCAAAATATAAAGATGTAGTGTGTTTAATTCCTGTGTTTCGATTTAATTCCGATATTTTGTACAATGAGTTTATGAGTGTCATTCGTCAAATTGATTCACTTTTTCATGTTGTTGCTGTTTCAACTGACAATCATGTGATCAACCGCTCTTTTTTCAAGCGACCATATTCTCACACGAATGTACAATTGTTTGTCAAAGAATGAACTAAAACGAGTGAACAAAAAAGATGAGTCGGCAAGTATTACAAAAAAATGCAGGAAACTTCAGAGTGATTTTTGATGTACACAATGGTTGTCAAATCATGTAAATATGATGTTGTAAATATTCCTTCATTTTCTGTAAATAGTTCTTGCAATATTTTCTTATTTGTTGGATGAATGTTTTAACACGAATTTTTGTAAATATTGCAAAATTATGTAAAAAAACAAGAAACTGTAGAGAAATGCTGCAAACTGTAATAAAATTTCTTGTCATATTCTTCATTGCTTTAATTATTTATATAGTGTATAAAGATGGGGATGTGCGTATATACATGAGTTATGATATGCAATTAATAGTTGTACATAGCGATTTAGTATCTTGACTTAGGTAACATGAGTGGTAGTGTTCTAAACTACTAATGAAAGTAACCCTCATTATGTCAGTAGTGCGACGTTGTTGTTCTTCCCGTAACAAAAGATATAATCTATAATTCCCTGTGTTACCGCTGCCATAAAAATGACAATGAAAAAGATAACTTTCCAAGATGGAAGAGTTTTTGCAATGCTTCCTGGTGGCTCAGATATTTTCAGCTTATGCGTGAAATTGAAAGTTCTTTCTTTGCTATAGAACTGCTTAAAGGGAGATGTGGAGGCCTATCTTATGTTACATGCGGGTCATTCCATGTCAAATCGCCAAAAAATTGAATTTTTTAAATCACCATCTCAGATTTTGTTCATATTTGGTTTTCAGGTAGGGCTTGGTCTCATTAGAAGAAATCCAGATTTGCTTGTTCCGATTCGTCATAGTTGCTGAGTTACAGGGTCTCAAAGTTGCCTAATTCTCTTTGTATTGGACGACAGATTTTCCCTAGGAGACAGACTCAGAACTGTGGGATTCCCAATGAACTCTGATCTTATAAATTTTTCAATAAGAATAACGTAGCCCGTAAACGGAGTTGCTTTGGTCATGTAACCCTATAATTCAAGGAAAATGGACAGTTTTGTTTTGCGATTCTTTAACACTGTACTCCAACAGAGCGAATCATGAAGAAGTCAATTGGTGTGAAATAATATATTTTCATCCTATGCAGCAGAATAGGCATGGAAAAGGCGCGTGGATTCGTGGCGTTGACCATTCGTGGATGATTGATATATAAGTAGCAGTAGAATTCGCATATATCGGCGCCTCAAGGGACAGACGAAAACCGCCGATATATGCGAACTCCCTGAATTTTGAAGTTTTGTGAAATCTACACGAGCTCTGAGATCATGCCATGCATCTACGTGTATTGACTCATGAATTATTGCGTTGCTATACTTAAATACATGTACATATTGACTTATTGTCCAACGTGCAGTACATGTACATGTAATTGTGTCTATGTAATCAATAGATATCTAAAAATTGTGCCTTTCTGAACTGATGCTTGCAGCGTAAGTATCGCAAACCGGATATCACTGTTTGTCAAAAACTGAGTATGCTTTTTGAATCAAGAAGATTGAAGCTTCTTCATGCCTACATGTACATGCTTACCTGCTATATGAAGCACAAAACAAAGAAGAGTATGCATAAATCAAGACGCTGCTACGAGTCACGTGCAGGCGAAGCCAGCCAATCTAAGTCAATCAAGACGCTGCTGAGAGTCACGTGCAGGCGAAACCATAGAGATGGATGGGGTGGCGAGCCGCTTTCTGTCTAGAGAGAGGACATGCATCGAACTCAACAATGTTTTCGACGGTAGCTTGTGCTCCTTTGATGACGCAACAGTCATTAAGTCAGGTCTGACAATAGCATCGTAAGTGAAGGCGTTAACAATGCAATCATCGCGTCGAATGAAAAACTAATTGTGAGAATTATCAGTGAGATACAGTGGCAAGCCTACTTATCTTTCCTCGGCTGCTAGATTCTACAATTTTGATCAAACCCCCAAACATGATCGAGATGAATTGTAGAAGATCTAAATTTTCACATGCCACTAGAATAGTTAGAATCGGATAGTCCTAACAGAATCTACAGCCATCCGCGTCCACATATACTGTCATTCTAGTGACTCTTCTAGGCAAAACACATCGCTTGAGGATTTCCAGGAAATCCGCCGTTATAAACGAATTTTTTTTGTCAGGGACAGCGAAAATGCGCCGATATAGGCGAATCGCCGATATAGCCGAAGCCGATATAAGCGAACTCGATTATATGGAAAAGATAGGAAATTCTGCCGGGACAAAAAGAAACCGCCGATATAGACGAACCGCCGATATAGCCGAAGCCGATATATGCGAATTCTACTATGAAAACAGTAAAATTTTGATAAATGTTTTCTGCCCGTATCTCCCAAAGGAAGTCAAACACGCCAATCTTTTGGCATTAATTTGGCTTGCATGTGCGTAGGTAGTAATGATGACATAAAAATGTTATTGAAGTTTGAGATGATCCTTTTTGTGTTTTAAGTCTCAAAGTTTGTGATTTTCGCAATTTTTGGAAAGGAAATCGCCAATTTTTGAGTGTCGATATCTACACAAATACTCTCTGTATTTCACAAACACCACAAATGTTAGATTGATTGTGTGGGGTACTGAAGCACATCATCAACAATATGTGTACAAAGTTTGGTGAAGCTAGCTTCATAAGAAGCAAATGTAGACGCATTTTAATTGTTGCTAAGGACCGTTACTAGGGAAAATCTGTCGTCCAATACAAAGTGACATGCGGTAGCTTTGAGGCCCTGTAGCTCAGGAACTACGGCGAATCGAAGGTTTTTCTGCATGTTATCAACTAGGAAAATGAACGAAATTTGATTTTGTTTCCGGAATTTACTCATGACAAATTCACACTGATCATGTAATCTATAGTAGGGATGTACCGATTCATGGTTTTGCTTATCGGTCGATTACCGAGTACTTGGTATAGGGTGGCCGATTGTTTCTTCAAATTCATCTGAAATCGATGTATTCAATACACCGCAAGTATCGATTTAGTCAAGAAATGAGTTAATGATAATAAAGTACGGCTTAGTGTTGAATTTTCCATAGAAATCGTTGGGATGCTAGTCTTGTGCTACACCCCGGTCCGGAAAAAAATTTAGTTCGAAAAAAATGCAATTCATTTCCGTTTGCACCATCGTGTAGAGCAGGTCGCGAGAACTTGAAAAAATATAGCATACGAAATAATCCATCGAGCTAATCAAAAGTTATTGATACTTATTGATTTTTCTAATTTTTGCGAAATAAAACTGATTTGCTGCATTGTTAAAAAATGCAATCAAATTTTTTTATATTAGCTTGTTTAGGACGCCAAGGACAACGCGGAAATCAAGTTTGCTGAAAAATTGATCGAGCTAATCAAAAGATATTTACATTTATTGATATTTTTTCATCGATTTTTGAGCTATTTTATGAAAAAAATTGATTTAAGTCACTGAAATCAAAATGCAATCCAATTTTATTCACACTAATTTGTCCAGTACGCTCTGGAGAATACAAAAGTCAAGTTTGCTGAAAAATTGATCGAGCTAATCAAAAGTTAGTTACATTAATGATTTTTTTTGCATTTTTTAAGCATTTTTTGATGTAAGTTGTTTAAGTTAAATGCAATCCAATTTTATTCATGTTGTTAAGTTTTGAGTATAAGCAGGAAAGAAGTCAGTGTAGGAATGTATTTGACGAGCTGATGTTATTGACAACTATTGAAAATTTCTTTCTTATAACTTTTAGAAAGTTTTTGATTCAATGCAGCGATATTGGGAGCAATAGTAATAAGTCGATGATATCTAGCAATACATGCCCGTTTTTTTCAAGTGAGGCGTATTTGCATGAAATATTCTTTAATATTCAAACATTTATTATGAATCATTCGATCAAAAATTGCTCCTAATTGCTAGTAATATAGCCCATTTATTCATCTTACAGAAATTTTTGATGTCATGAACCAAATCAAATTTGTCGTATTTACACTGAAACCTTTGAATCGTTAACCAGTGACTATATAGTCAAAGAAAAGTAGAACACTCATCTGCATATCAAAAATGTTTGAGGAAATGTTAATTAAGAAATCAGTTTTTAAAGCGAATTGCAATATCTGAACAATGTTAACGGAAAGATTCAAATATGCTTGCTGTTAAACTCAACCACCGATTTCAATAATGAGTCAGAATTGAGTCAGGATTGTCAATGTTTTTGACAAGTCGCTTAGCCCAGAAATTCTGGAAAACTGCGTGCACACTTTCGGAAGCTTGTTCCGAACAAGGGCCCAAGCCAGAGTTCACATGCTCACAAAAATCACCTACATGTGCAGTTACTATATGCACTTTTGGAGTAACACTGATGCCGAGGTCACGATAGCTGGTTGTGAACCTAGCCAGATGCTCACGAAAATTGGGATGTAGCTTCATGCCGAAGCAAGACACAACAACTTGATAAAAATTGCGAAGGGATTCCACGAAGGGTACAATCGGCAGTGGGCACATGCTGGCCAACATATCCACGTTGCGTAAAAGTTTCATACAGTCACCACCAATGAAATCCCCACCGTGGTAGCCAGTTTTATCAAGTGCAGACTGGTTGGCCACCTGTCCACATCACTCCATACCTGCAAATAAATAGACATGATTATCAAGTTTTCAGTTGTATAATAATTAGACGTACCTGGTGTATTTGTCTGTAAACATGATTGACTACTCCCATTAATAGATGGAGCTCCGGAGGTGGTACTCTCTCCAAGACTTTAGTGTCGTCACTGCAATTAATGAGTGGCTCATGTTGCACACTCTTGAAAAAACGAGGGTCTGATGGTCCGACTCCTCCCTTCTCCATAGCATTTCTGCGAGATTCCAGCTCCCGAATTCTCCTGAAGGTGCGCAATGGAGCTGTGATCCACTGGTCCCTTGGAGAGCTTTCGCAATAACAACATGGGTATGTTGAGCTATGTGCCCCGATCCCAACGATCAAGTTTGCCAACTTGAGATCGGTGCACAAGAAGGTGTGGTTGAATGGGATGTTGATGTCCTCAAATACGGTCGCCACATTAGCATAGGTCTCACTTATGTTAGGAATCATTGCGAGAATTATCAGACCCTTTACACCACCAGCCGCAGCTTCATACTGTGTTTCTGCCTCTCCCGTGGAATCACATATCGAAAGACAAATCTCAAAAAAGCCCTGACCCCCATCGACTCCAATTTTTATCAAGCAGTCTGATGGATCTATCTCTCTTGCCGCAAGAATTTTATCAATAACATCATTGCAGTCTTTTGCTATGACAATTGGTCGTTCGATTATTTTGACCATACTAGAGCCGGTTGACTCAAAAAACACTCCATCTATTACATGGTAATGGTCCTCCATTTGTCTACCCATTTCCGCCAGTTTCTCACGCGAATATGACTCAACAGACTTGCGTCCAAATCTTCTGCGTATTGTCGAAGCGATGGCGCTAACTTGATTTCCTGAAATGAAAAGTGAAAATATGTCTGTTTTGCTTTACTTTGACTTATTACTTTGCTTCTTTATTTTTTTTTTCATTGAAAATGAATTTATCTGTTACATATGAAATTTGTAACCGAGAGAAACTTACCTGATAGGTTTGCGCCAACCTGAAGTCTGCATAATTTTTCGGAGGACATGACTTCTTCATCTGACCACGGCTCACGGAACAGAGACACCTCAAGATTCTTGCCACTTGTTGTTGCCAAGGGAATTCGGTGCAGTGACCCTTCTTGCCTGCTGCGATCCTTGAGGATTGTACTACACAACTTTTTGATTTTGGGGAAAAGCTTGTCAGCGTGTTTTTCAATTTCGATGTGCGGGAACATCTGTGAACAATTCCTTTGGCTTGAGGCCCGAAGCAAGATGGGCACACCTTGGTTGGAATGTAATCTTTTGTTGGTGGTCTACCTCTCCTATTTGCTGTTGTAGAGCCACTTTTCCCAACGGGATTGGTCCTCGCAGTAGAGCAGATGATGCAGCTCTTAGTGTCGCAGGAACCTCGCGTCCAGTGCGCAGAACTCGAGTAGTATTTGTTGAGGTCCTGGAGCTCGCATTTCCTATCAGTGCTCCCACGTCTCATCTCATAGAGAGCTTTCTGATGAGTGGAGCAAACAGCACAGGGTAGAAAGGGATCGGAAGGATCATATCGAGGAAGGAGCTTTTCTCTAATGGTTTCTATTAGACCAGGAGAAATTTTAGCTGATCCCTTTTCTCCACAGATCAGGCATACTAAATATCGTGCCTCTTCGTGAGTTGGAGCAGAGACCCTGTGACTCATCGTTTAACTGGAAAAATTATAGTTACTCTAGCAAGAGGTAAGTAGATTATTATCAAAAGTTCAGAGATTTCGCCCTTGATCGTAACATAGACTGCACTTGCAAATTGTTTACAATGAACACTGTTTACAATGTTTATTCGTCCGTGATTACGCAACAATTACGATCATCCGTTATTACATAACAACAAAGAAAGTTTGCTGTCGTCAGTTAAGGACTGCGAGTTTCGCTTGTCGATGAGCGCCGCATACGAGAGTATTGTATTCGATATTGTTGAAGATCACACACATACACACTGATACAGAGATCTGTTTTTAAGATATGCGACTTCATGCTAATCAGGTGGCATCGTAGCACGAGTAAAGTTGATGATAGCAAAAACAATGGAAAATGATAAGGGGATGCATTCATCAACTTCACGAACGGTTCACCCATGGGGGAATGGCTGCCAATAAAACAAGTTACTGCATTCTGAATAGTAAACTAGATCATAAAATAGCTCAAAAAGCGATGAAAAAATCAATAAATGTAATTTACTTTTGATTAGCTCGATCAATTTTTCAGCAAACTTGACTTTTGTATTCTCCAGAGCGTACTGGACAAATTAGTGTGAATAAAATTGGATTGCATTTTGATTTCAGTGACTTAAATCAATTTTTTTCATAAAATAGCTCAAAAATCGATGAAAAAATATCAATAAATGTAAATATCTTTTGATTAGCTCGATCAATTTTTCAGCAAACTTGATTTCCGCGTTGTCCTTGGCGTCCTAAACAAGCTAATATAAAAAAATTTGATTGCATTTTTTAACAATGCAGCAAATCAGTTTTATTTCGCAAAAATTAGAAAAATCAATAAGTATCAATAACTTTTGATTAGTTCGATGGATTATTTCGTATGCTATATTTTTTCAAGTTCTCGCGACCTGCTCTACACGATGGTGCAAACGGAAATGAATTGCATTTTTTTCGAACTAAATTTTTTTCCGGACCGGGGTGGCTACATATCGCTAACTAATTTTGAATTTTGATCTATTACTTTTGATTAGATTCCAGTAGCATGCTTAAAGAATTACTTGCAAGAGAATATTGATGACAAAAATATACAGCAAGAAGTTATTTTTCGGTATGATTACTTAAATTCCACTCAACTTCACATCAAATAAGCACGGTTATCAGCATCATTTAAGTGATCGAGACTCCGAGGAACTATTAACTAACCGATCCATTTTCTAATGGGAAATCCTTCCTCCATTTCTTGGGAAGTTGTAAGCGAACGGGAGTCATAGCAATGGTTTGAAAAGCAAGACCGGGTTGCACTTGCATGTATTTACATTATGTATCTATTTTTAATTTAAGTGTATTTATGAATATGTATAGGATATTTATAAATATGAACTCAACTCTGACTATTGTGATTTGATTGCCCACCGTCTTGCCAAAATGGTATTGCACCCTCAACTTCCATTGCGCATGATCTATAGCAATGGCAAAATTTCTTCCTGCTAGTCTTCGTTATGGCACTTCTCATTGTAAAATGGCACTTCTCTTGATTTCTGATAATTGACTATGCAGGCATTATGTGTTGATGCATTCAAATGGTCGCTTATTTGAAATAAGACGGCCTGGACCAGGACTAATAGATAAACTGATGGATAGGGTTCGCTGAAAAAGTGAAAACCGCAACGGGGCCGAAAACTCCGACCCGGTTCCCAACGTGTGAGAGCTCTTCCACCCACTCACGGGAAAAGAATCTATTTATCATAACATGCGAAAATAATGTTTACCAGCCTTTATTATCTTGACATAAAAATGGAGTCTTCGTAACAATTCAGTTGGTTTCAAGTATCTTGTTGATAAAAGAAGTTTAAAATTTGATTTATTAGTTTAGCATGCAGTATGCATGCAAAAAGATTCGATTTTAATTTGAAAATTTAAATCTTGTCTTTCGATCGGTCACTTTCTATTGAAAATCAACGAAAATCTCCAAAGGTTCACTAATCGGCGATTTGTGAGTAATTGGCGATTGCCAATCGGTACATCCCTAAGTCTAATGAAAGCGGCCAGAGTCAGAAGCCAGTTACTGGGGATCAAGAAAAGGAAGTATAACAGTCGACAGTTCATGTCAGATGTGCGTCAGTTAACAGCAGTATCATTTTTGAATCAAAGTTCCGCAATGCAGTCAAACGTTTCTCAAATGTTCATTTACTTTGTAGATGTCTTCTAGAGACGGTGGGAAGAAGAAACCTTTAAAGCAACCCAAGAAGGCGCAAAAATTTGTAGATGATGATGAAGATCAAGTATCAGCGAAGCAAAAACAAAGGGCTGAACAGAAGGCGTTAGCAGAGGCCAAGGAAAGACTTAAAGGCAAAGGGCCTATTGGTCAAGGAAAAAAGAAATTGTCGTGATCGAAAACATTTTTATATTTGGATCAATTGTGTATTCACTTAAATTTTATAATTCAATGAAAGTAGAATATGCATCTTAGCATTTTTCTCTTGTTTTCATGTATCTGAGGCTTCATATAGACAGGATTACTCCGCTCACATTCAAGGAATGTTACATAGTTACTTATTCGGCATATGTTATGAAAAAATCATTTATTGAAAACATAGCAAATTTCGGTAGGCTTATTTGTGAAGGCGGCAGCAGTTGGAGAGACTGATTTTTCCTGGACACCATCATTCTGTATTGAATTAATATAATTATATTTTTTTATTTGCCATTAGGATAGCATCATTGCCCAGAATTGATCTGTATGCCCAAGAAGCTGGCCTTTTAAATGTGCACATTTGGCATCGCTCTATATTTCAAGTCATATTTGCGAAGAAACATCGCACGCTCGATGACTTACGCTTGAAATTTTGTCCAAATATAGGTTTTAATTAATGATCAGTGACATAGAGTAAGTATATATAGGCAGAGTGTCTACTCAAAAAAGTGTCCATATCAAAGATATATAATTGTTTAAAAAGGCTAGATGAGAAGTAAATACATAAATTTGAACCCATCTTAGTGCGGTCCTTATCGTGGCAAAAAGGCATTGCGGAAATGGTGCGAAATTGCTGTTTTTTGTCGGCTGTGCGATGCGATAAAAAGCTTTAGACATAGCATATGATATAAAGCATTCAGTAGTTTCTCTGAAAAAAAGCAATTTAATGCAGTACTATCAATCTAAGTGGAAGAAAAAATATTCACATGATGACTGATGGGGCATCAGTTGATAAACACCTGTAGAATTCATGACTTAGCAATTTTAGTGAGAATCCGAATATAGCACTGAGGAATTGGCTATTGATAAGGCTCCCCATGTCAACAACGCTATTCGAGTTATTCACTTAGCTGAAACTTCAATATGCATCTATGTATTGCAAATAATTAACAGAGGGCATTTTAGGTCCAACTGGAATCGATCATCGCATGTCTTGTTCATTGCATTACATGCGCGGTGTATGTTGCTTGTTTTTATTTGCTTAAGCCAACTTTATATCAAATTTTATGATATTTCATATTTATTTTATCTGTTGTATGATGTAATTTCTTACCACAAAACTGCATATACACGTCAGATTATTGCCAAGCTCGGCAATTGCGTCTGGTTTTCAGTTGTATTTTTCCGATATAACATCCGCTCTTCAGATCTAATAATCAACTGACATAAAAAAATACAATTAGTCTATTTGAAAGAATTGCATCAACAATACTCTTATTTATAACTGCGTTTTGCTAAACATCTGAAAAAAGTAGAATGTTAGACTGGGCCCTACTTGTTGCAATTTGGACGATGTTTTTAGACATATATAAAATGTCTTGATTTATTATTTAAATGCGTTTTAGTTCTGTAATTACTAAAAGAGGTAATGAAAAGGAATATTTGTTGCTCGCTTACAAATATATTCAAATTCATGCAATATCAGCTGATTTTCTCTGGCTTCGTTGCACACAAGATAGAAACAAGTCCATTTCCTATCTAGCCCTGTATAATATTAAGTATCTTTGGTCCGTATACAGTGAAAATTTTGATATGAAAAGATGTTTTTTTGCGGAGATTGCGTTTCTGTGGTCCAAAAAATTATTTGAGTAGTTTTTAAAAGGCTAAATTTTTACAAATTTGTATGCTACCGACACTAAGTCCCTGTATAAGTAGCATGAAAGAAGTTGAATATCAAAAGGAATGAATACTTGCTAACAAGCGTCTTAATTAAGCGGAAATTAAGCTGATGATCAAGGAAATTTCTTGAACTGCATTATCAGGGTGCCCGCGGGTTTGGAAAGTCTTGAAAATAGGATGGTCTGGAAAAGTATTATTTTAAATAAAATTTCTAGGAAGTCTGGAAAATAGGGTGTTCTGGGAAATCTGGAAAAATATTGGATACATAAGTTGGGAAATATTGAATCATTCACATGATTCCAATCGCATTATGTGAGTTGATTGCTGCAAACTGCGCAT
Organism: Prostheceraeus crozeri; assembly: GCA_907163375.1. NCBI lineage: Eukaryota > Metazoa > Platyhelminthes > Polycladida > Euryleptidae > Prostheceraeus > Prostheceraeus crozeri. The sequence continues at coordinate 498,437 of CAJQUW010013833.1, read as the reverse complement.
CAAATGCTTTCCTAGCGCTTCCTTTTCAAATGATTTTTGCTAGTACTTAAAGACAGTTGAATGACCATTTGAGAAAAGCAATGTACCGCAGTTTGTCTCAATGAATGCACAGAATGCGATTGAACTACATGAGCGAAACTTTGATACATCGACAAAAATGAAAGAACCATAGACGCCAAAATCGTAATTGGGAAAACATTTTAGTAAACAGAGTCATATTTAATAAAGACGACATAATGAGGGAGAAAATAAACACAACTTGATTAAGGAAGCCATTTGGTCAATGACGTAAAACGTTTAGAAGTGTTATAAATCTAGTAGATAAAGAGAAGTTAGATGAGCGACTGCAGCGTCCATTCCTTTTCATTATTTTCGATGTTCAATTTTTCCCTCAAAGACCATGAAAAGGGTAGTGTGTGAACTGCTAGTTATGATTTTAATTTGTATAATTTGAAGCTGTCCATGCTTACTTTTCGTATTACCAGGACGACCTTGATTGTACCTTATTTTTGTTTAAGTATGTGTCGTTTGCTAAGTATTTGCTCAGCTACTCTATCTAGTTGCTTAACTGATGACTTTGTTAGGGTATGTAGTTGGTTATTAATGAAATTGACTCACCAAAATAGTCCGTTTCTCATGCGCTAAAAGTTGTGATATTCCAACACAATTTTCATAATTTAATGATACAAAGACAACAGTGGAGCAAGAATAATTGATTATAGCTGCTAGTAGCAGACTACATGCATTTTTACAAGTGATGTGCACTATAAAGATGCTAGTACATGCTCGTTCGTGAAGCACTGTAGTTGCTAAAAGGGTAATATTATATTTTGATAAAATCATCTTAAAAAAGAGAATGCTTTCTTGCTAATTATAGAAAAGTGTGAAAATATGTGCTCAAGATAGAAAGCGTTTAAATGCCAGCTGCTATGTGGTAGCCACTGTAATAATTGTCCACTCATCATAATTGTGAAAAACTTTTGTGACTAATTCAAATTAAGAAGACCATTTTGGTCGCATTTTTCATTATTGCATCAACTGGTGAAGCGCAAACTTCATTTATTAAGGAGCAAAGTTATCATTCCATCAATAAATGCATGTATATTCGAAACTTGAATACAAAAGATCGTTCCAGGATTCAAGTGCACCATTGCATTCTAATAAGGCCATTTATTCAGCTCAATCAGTTCTTCGCTCATTCAGCTATTTTGTTCGTTCACTCAGTTCGCCTGTTAATTTTAATTTTGCGTTCTGCTGTTCAGTTCAACTGAAACACTCAAGTGACTCACTTCCTTTTTTTCACTTAGAAAGGTAGCAACGTTGTGGGACTTAGTGCTCGTTGAACACATTGAGAATCAAAGAAGTATGTATTCTTTATAGTGTGCATCACTCTTTCTTATAAGTCTACTTTGTCATTCCAAATCTCGGATTTTTTCCCGGATTCTTGGAAAGATGGTAACCATATCCTATTAAATTCATCAAGTAGTTGATCGGCCCATATCCCAGAAGTATATAACTCGTAAATATTTGAAACTATAACTACTTGGAATTTTACCACAGTCTTAAATTTGTCACCCTGCAGAAATCGAGAGAAATTTTATGAAATGTTTCATAAGGTGCGCGAAAAATGCTGTGCGACGCTGCCACGGCTAAAATAACCTTAAAAATCCCTGTCTGGTCTTCAATCTACTCATTTACATTGTAATACAAAATGTTCACGAACAGAAACAACAGTATGGAATTGTCTGAGCGAAAGTTGATCTAAACGACTATCTATCTCTGAGCAGCGAAAAGCTGCGTGAGAACTAATTTCCCCTCAATGAAAAAAGACTGAGAAGCATCAGTTTCATGACTAAGAACCTCGTTCATTTACACCAAACATGCACCGGTTAGAACTACTAACTAAACAGACTGTTGGTCCCTTAAATCATTTTGCTCACTTTGCTTGATTAGCGAGGAGGTTGAATCATCCGTTGGTGTCTCAATTGCGCGTTCTGTTGTTTTCTGCCAGTCTCTTCTGTCATCCTTGCTATCACATGTAGGTCAGCTTCTCACCAACCTTAGATGATGTCTGTCCACCACATCATGGATCGGCTCTACGACTGTTAACATGTTGACATTCGCGATACCAAACAGCACGACCCTCACTGGGCAATGATCTTTCATGCGGCAGATGTGGCTGAACAGACTCATTTTGCGCTTGTTAATCATCTACACAAGCCGTAACTTTGGTTCTGCTCTTCTTAGGACTCCATATTTGGTGATGCGCTGAAATCGCCTAACACCTAAAATCCTTCGGAGGCACCGCAACTCAAAGGCATCGAGACTCCACTTATCCCTCTCTCAGCGTCCACGTTTCCGAAGTAAGCAACAGCACGCTAGAAACACACGATTGCAACACCGTGCATTACAGTTCTTGTGCTAATCATGTGACTCCTCCATATTTTTTGAAAACTGGCTAGCGTCCTAAATACTATGTCAATGGGCTGACGAATGTCATTGCACATCCTTCGACATTTATCGTGATTCCAAGATAGGTGAACTTGTAGACTGTACATGCTCTTCAAAATGTGGATAATCTTAGCATCCACTCCGTCTGATTTCAGTACTGCCCACATGGCGTCGTGCCGAATGTTACCGAAAGCCTTAGCGAAATCGATGAAGCAGACCAGATGCACAGTACTACTGTCTCTACGGAGGCCGGTTTGTTCTGGTACCAGGAATAGCTCGATAGAAGCTTTCAGACGCTCTAGGATGATCAGTAAGAACACTTTGCACACGTGGTTTGTCAGAGATGAGATGCGGCAGCTGCTGCAGATGTTTAGATCTTCTTTCGTTGGCAGCGTCACTATAACCGACTTGTTCCATTCATCAGGAACTTTCTCTTCAGACAATGCTTGATTACGTGTAATGAGCAGCTCACTGCCATTTCTACTCCACCTGCATGTAGCATCTTGCCTGTGATGCCATCTGTATCGGGCGCCTTGTGTGGCTTAAGCTTCTTGGTCGCTGTTTCGACTTGACACCCGAGCAGTGGTCCTACGTCTGCGTAAATTTACGCAGCCGCGTAAATCGCAATTTTTTCTATAAACGGGGTATATGTTCTTTTTTCTTAAATGAGGTAAAAATTGAAAGCGCTGCGTAAATTTAATTTTTGATGATTCTTATCTACTTTTTAACCGCAACGTCTTGCCATTTGAAACAATGACATAGATTGTACTATTTGCTCAATTGAATAAAGATGATAAGAGGCTTTCTACTTTCTAGAAATTGAACTTGATTTGATTTATTGCCTCCAGTCTCAGAACACAATAAGGCTCACCCCATTTTATCCAGGAGGATTCAGGATCCTCACTAGACATTCTTAGATGTTGTTATAATGGCGTCATACGAGAAGAAAAATTTCCACTCCCAAGTTTGTATTTGACGCAGTAAATGAATATATAGACGTAATATGACCACCAAAATTTCGCTGTAGTTTGTTCGCGGTGAAGTCCAAATTTGGAAAATCACAATGCTGAATGGCACATAATAAATGTAGACCTACTGTTATAAAGAACTCAGTTTGTGTTGCTCAAAAACTATAATGACCACGATTCTAGTTTTGCGTAACTTGTAGTATTTCTGATAAACTCAAAATTTTATCAAATTTATCCGATCGGAACTTCCAAAATTTGATTTTTAACTCAACGTGCGGTATTTTTTTTAAAAAAAAGCTTTTTTGTCAATTTCACACAAATTTAGGCATCTTAATAAATAGAATTGACTTATAGACCATTGATAAAGAAAAAAATTGAAGTCATGATTATCATGCTCATTCATGCACGAATGTAATTATTTTATGAATAATTTCAATACCAGTAAGCACTGTTTGCAACACATTTACAGTGTAATAATGTCAGTTTTATGCTACAATTAGTGCATCCCAAGTCAAAACATGGATAGATTATCATGACTCAGAACTTTTGGTGCATTTATTTATCTATTTGGATGAGCAGCTACGGATTTGTTCCTGTTCAATATATAGCTGAGATTCTAGCAGACTATCTGTAATTTTCATGCATCTTCAAAGGTCTCTATTTGATTTGTTTTCAACTTGGCTTAACTTTCCCAATTCAATCAGACATGCTCCAACACTTTCTTGATGTCATCATGCGATAACTGATCAAAGCAGCTCGTTCATCCAACTTTTTCATTGACGGATTGGTCGGTCGCGACCAGCTGTGGCCCTCCGCATCATGGTTCTCCATCGGCTCCTATCTTGAGCTAGCTGCGTAGCCGCCAATATAAGCATGCCGCACAGGTAATTCAGTTCGTCACAGTGGCGGCTTTTCGGCCGTCACCTTCCCATTGGTCCATACTCCATTCTACTAAGCAGTTTTATCATAGCTGGTGCTATACATGACATGCCCAATGAACGTCAGTTTTCTTGCTGTTGTCATAATTGTCTGTAAAAAAAATACCAAGATAAGTGACCTGTGCTACATTTTCAGCAGGTTGACTGCGGATTTTTTCTTTGAATGACCATATCGCTAAAATTTCCATTCATATCCCTTTGTTGAGTTTTCATTGTTTCGCTTTCTAGCATAAAGTAGCAAGCCGGTCCTGTCGCTTTCAATCCTTTCTCTGTCCACCAATTCGTACAGTCCCTCACTGCCCTCTATGAGCAATATGTCGTCAGCATATCTGAGGTTGGTTAAATGTTCTCCACCAACAGAGGCACTCCCTTCAAAACCATGTGCCTTCCTCATGATATTCTCTGAGTAGTAGATGTTGAATAAATGGGGAGATGGAAATGCATCTCTGGCTTCGAATACTCGTCCATAATTTCTAAGTGGTAGGTCATTCCCAATAGCATTGGTTTCAAGGGAAGGGTTAAGTGTTCAGGAAAGCCCATGTGTCGTATGTTATCACAGTTTTCATTTCTCAAAACATCAATTTTTTTGGAAAAAATGATAGATAAGATAAGATAATTTATATTTAATGAAAATCATTTAAAAAGAACTTAACATGCATGAACTTTACGCCAGTCATGGCCATGAATGGCACTTAATGACGAGCGTTACACATAGAACATCACACAATGTCATCAAAAAAGTGGTCAAGATCGACATTTTGTAATCTCTTTTTGAAACATTGAATGGATGGAGCACAAGTACAAGTGTTAGGCAAGTAATTCCAAATTTTGTATACACGATAAAAGAAGGTGTTGGACAGACAATTATTAGCTGGGAGAGTAATAGGCTCAACTTGAGATAAATTAAACTGTCGACTGCGAGTGCAGTAAGCAGAGGAACGTTCACTCAAAAAATCTTTAATATCAACATCAATCAGTCTATGATAAATTTTAAAAAATAAACATAAATCTTGTACAATGCGTCTTCTGTATAGTGAATCTAAGTTAAGTAGGCGAAGGCGATGCTGATAATCAGTATAAAAGATATTACAACGTTGGCATAATCTCCTAGTAAAAAATCTCTGTACACGTTCAAGACACAAAATATCCTGTTTTAAATATGGGTTAAATACTTGGCAATTATGCTCAAGAATTGGTCGTACAAAAGACTTGTATCCAACAATTAACTTATCCTTATCACAGAAAGTAAAAGACTTGAGCAAACAACAAGCTCTACCAAATGCGGAGGAAGCAATTTTAGCACAATGTGAACTGAATTTCAAATCAGGAGTAATAAGCACACCAAGGTCCTTAACCGACTCGTGAATAGGCACAACTTTATCATTCAATATATAAGAATTGTCATTATGAAACTTTCTTCCCAAGGATAGCACCATACATTTATCTGGAGATACTACTAATTGCCACTGTTTACACCAGCTATTTAAATTATTCAAAGAAACCTGAAGAGATGAAGTTGACGAATCATGACACGAACAGTAAATTTTTAGGTCGTCAGCAAACAATTTGTAAGATATTCCTTTCTCTATACAATCACCTATATCGTTTATATACATAACAAATAGAATGGGCCCGAGAACTGTTCCCTGCGGAACCCCACTTGCGACGGAAACACGGTGAAATAGAACTGTCAATGATAACAGCTTGAGTTCGATCATATAGAAATGCTTTTATCCAATTCAATAATTCAAACTGAATACCATACGCTTCAAGTTTAAGTAACAGTTTTCGGTGGACAACGGAGTCAAAAGCCTTATTAAGATCCACATAAGCGCAATCCACTCGTTCTCTCTTCGATAATGCATCAGTCCATTCATGAAGACAAGTTATGAGTTGAGTAGTTGTACTTCTACCACTAACAAAACCAAATTGATTTGGTATTAGTAAGTCATTTTCCTTCACATAGGCCACAACTTTCATTGAGATGATTGTCTCCATTACCTTGCAGATGTTAGAAGTCAATGATATTGGTCTGTAACTAGAGGGATGTGAAGAACGACCCTTTCGTTTGTACACAGGAACGATGAAGGCGTGACGCCAATGAGTGGGAATATAGCCTGCCATCATAGAAAATTCATATAGTTTCGCCAAAAAAGGTGCGATTTCCACAGCCACCTGCCGTAAAACAAACGCTGGTAAGAAATCTGGTGTCCTTGAAAACTTAGGCGGAAGTTTCAACAGGCATGCTACAACATCGTCGACCGGGAATTCAACAGAACAACAAGGTGTACCCTCATTTACTCTTCTCTCAAAAAGAGGTGTATGGTTGTCATCTTGTGAGAACACTGACGAAAAATATCCATTCATAATATTAGCTTTGCCAGTCGACTCAGAAATAAGTAAATTGTCTGAATTGATTAACGAAGGAATGGAATCATATGTTTTCATTTTCTTGTTAACATAGGCATAAAAGTTTCTTATGTCCCCATTCTCAATGATGTTACATTCGAAATTAGTTTTAAGCTTCAACACCTCGGCATCATATTCTCTGCTGACATTACGGTAAATTTCTTTATCTCTCTTATACCAATACCGTTTTCTTTTGAGTAGTGTCTTCAAGACTTTTGATTTCTTCAATGCACGGCTATTGTTAAGTTTCTTAACAGGGACAAACTTACTTATGGCACAATACATGATGTTTAAAAACTTGGACCATAAATCGTCCACAAAGTTAGTAGTAATTGAGCAGTTGCCACCAATTAAGTCGGATCAAGATACTTCGGCGAGATAGCTTCGCATTTGGACAAAATCTGTATTTCTGTAGTCCATTCTACTTTCAACTTTATTATCATCAAATGATTTCAGAGAGGCCTGGATTAAAAAATCAATTGCTGCGTGATCACATGAAGTATGAAATGGTGGAATCACATTAAGAAAAGAGATTGCACATGGATGATTAGTTATAACCAAATCAAGAACGGATGAGCAGCGGGTGTTGCTGTCAACAAGTTGAACCAATCCATTTTGAGTTACAGATCTGAGAAAAATGTCATGAGGAACATCACCAAGGTTTTGAGGGACAGTCCAGTCGATGTTTGGAAAGTTTAAATCACCACATAGAAAAAAGGGAGTATTTTGATGAGTCAACGAATCGATGATAGATTTTAAGCATTCTGAAGAGGCAATAGTAGCTCTAGGCGGATTATAAACGGCCAAAAAACGATAAGACAGTGAATTGTGGATATTTAGATCTAAACAGATAGCATCAAAAAATTCGGCGCTTGGTAAGTCAACTTTGGAGGCACATAAATTTCTGTGGGTGAAAATGGCAACTCCTCCATGTCCATCCGACCTGTCACATCGATGTAAGTTGTAGGGAGAGCCACCACAAAACAGGGAATCTGGAGTATCAGCTCGAAACCAAGTTTCAGTAAAAATAAGGGCATCATAATAGTTAGCTAGTGTTGAGCTCTTACACTGTTTACTCTCTACCGTTCGTTTTTTGTATTATGCCATCTATCCACCCCATAAGTGTGGGGCCGTTAGTGTGCATGTAGCTTGGTGTGTTGTTTTAGAACCAGCGTATATTTTTCCCATCCATCCTACTTCGCTAATTCGGTAACTGCAGGGTCTGAGTGTGGGCTTAGCCTACTATTATACTTTCTTTGTTGTGACTGAAATCTCTGAGTGTGACTCCTTTCTTATTGTAGTTAATTCCTTTTTTCCCTCTTCGCATAATGCCTAGAACGGCTAAAGATTCCAAGAGTCAAGCTTCCTCTGATCTTCTCCCTGGTAAATCTACGTGTTGGTGTAATCAGCTTTCCAACTCAACAGAGATTGAGTGTTCCAACTGTCGATCTTGGATTCATTATCTCTGTCTGGGTCTTTCCTTCCGCCAGCTCTCCTATGTTATCAATGACGATCCTGGCCTTTATCTCTGTAAATCTTGTTGTCTCTCTCCAGAAGTTGACTCCATCAAGACCAAGTTACTGGACGGTTTCCCGTCTGATGAGCATGTGTATTGCTTTGACGAGGATTGGTTCACTGTTGCCAATTTAACTAATCCTCCTGTTTGCCAGACTCAGGATGTTTCTCACAGTTGTGTTAGTTCCAATGTTAAGGAAATTTCTCCCAGTTCAGACAGTCCTCCATTGCTTTCGAAATTTCAAGAATTGGAGAAAGCATTTTCGACTCTGACATTGAAGCTGGAATCCATGATAGCCATGATCTCTACTTCCCTCCACGAGAATACAGCTGATAAATCTCCCAGCATTCCTTGGCCTGCTCCTCTTCCCCCCGTTTCTTCCTCCCAGTTTTACACCGGTAATTTTCCTCCTCTCTCCTCAGTAGATGTCCCTGTTGATCGCTCACCTGGTGCTTTTCAAGGTCCAGCTCTATCGAATCATGTATCGAATCCCACTCCGCCTATCTCAACTTCCCGGATGCCTGTCTTTTCCGTGAGACAGACCGGTTCGATCCCGTCCGTCCCTCCAGACTCTGGAATCTACATGCCAAATGAGCTCATCCTGACAAATTTTCCTGATGATAAGGATCTGTCTTTCGGTATATCTTCAATCATTCAGTCTATTAGAAACAGTTCTCCTTCCTCGTCATGTCCTGAACCAACTGATGTTATCCGTATTGGCAAGCCGAAAGTCAATTCTCATAGACTGGTCAGGCTGATTTTTAAATCTGCTTTCGACGCGAAGCTTTTCAAATCAGCTTTCTCTTCCGTTTCTCCCCTTTTTTGTGATTCAAGCCAGGTTCGCATTCGATCAAGCCTTTCGCCTTCAGGACAGGCTCTCCGTCGGCACTGCTTCGAACTGAATAAACAAGCTTCCAAGAGCGACAATGGCTCTTCTTGTGAGAGTTTTAGTCTACGGGACTCCGGGGTTATTTGGCGCTTCGTTCGCAGAGATGATGGTAGCTGGCAAAGAGACTCCTCTTGGTTTGATCGTACTTATTCAAAAAACTGAAGAGCCCTAACCTTGCACTTAAGTTTCTTAACTTGAATGCTCGCAGCATTGTCAACAAGCTTCACATTTTTCATTCCTATATCTCTGACCTCCAACCAGATATTATCTCTGTCACTGAAACTTGGGCAAATAAAAATTTTGATGATGCTTTATTTCAAATTTCAGGCTTTAAATTATTCAGATCTGATCGTCGCAGTGGTAGTCGCGGTGGTGGTATTTACCTTTACATTAAGGACTCACTTCAGTCTTGTGCTTTGGATGTCGCTAACAGCTCGAACTTCAGTGATTGTGTTTGGGCTGAAGTTTATCTTCAGAATAAATCTTCCATTCTTGTAGGTGTGGTTTATCGTCCTCCTAATTCATCAGTAGCTAATGACAGTGTCCTATTCGAGCTCTTCCATGAAGCCTCCTCCCTTCCCCATCAGTTTAAGCTAATAAGTGGCGATTTTAATTTCCCCCACATTGACTGGGAGACACTTTCTTCCAACAAAGACTCAGAAGATTTTCTTGTTTGCACTGTTGAGTCAGGGTTCTACCAAACTGTCTTTGAACCTACACGCGAAGAGCATATATTAGATTTAATATTCTGCTCCACTCCTGATCTTGTTACCCGCGTTGATGTAATTGAACCTCTAGCCTCTTCAGATCACAATATGGTCTTGGCTGAACTGGCTTTTTCTGCAGAAAGAAAACCAATCTCTTCCAAGTCGACTCCTCGTTATAATTTTAAGCAGGCTGATTGGGACTTGTACCGTTCCATTCTCGCTTCCAATAACTGGGAAAGTTGCTTCCAGCACAAAGATGTGAATGAGATATGGGCTTCTTTTCAATCCGCTATTCACGGTGCTGTATCGTCAGCAGTTCCAACCATGAATTATCTTCGAAGTAACAGACCTCCTTGGGATTCTCCAGAAATTCGTTCTTTAAAACTACAGCGCAGAAGGGCGGAACGTATCTTCCTTGACACCAGATCTGAAGAGGCTAGACGTTTGCGCAATCATACATCTAACCTCTTGAAACAAGCAATCCGCAGATCTATTTACAATTTTGAATTATCTTTTGCTAACAGTGACAATCCTAAGCGATTCTGGAACTATGTAAAATCTAAACAAAAGGTTCGAACCACCGTTGGTCCGCTTGTTGACCCGTCCACTGACCGAGTAGTGTATGATCCCCTACACTCAGCTACTATTCTTGGTGATTCCTACAAATCTGCTTTCACCTCTGAGTCTCTTCCCATACCTGCTGTTCATGCACAAACTGATCATTGCCTCGCTGATGTAGTCTTCACACCTGATAGAATTCGCTTCCACCTATCACATAAGAAGAATTTCTCCTCCCCTGGCCCTGATGGCATTCAATATATCTGCTACAAACAAGGTGCTTTTGTTCTGCTTCCACTTCTTGCTCGCCTTTTCCAGATCTTTTTTGAGTTGGGGAATATCCCGCTAGTCTGGAAGCACGCTCTGGTTACTCCTATACATAAGAAAGGTTGTCGCAAGAAGGCAGAGAATTACTGTCCGGTCAGCCTGACTTGTACTGCCTCCAAATTGATGGAGTCGATTGTTCGCGATCACCTGTGGCAGTTCTGGAACCAATATGACATAATCAAGCGCTCTCAATTTGGTTTTCGATCCAATTCGTCTAGCACCCACCAGCTCTTAGAATTCCTCGAGGATTTAACATCTGTTGTGAATCGCGGTCAGTGGGCTGACGTCATCTATCTCGATTTTGAAAAAGCGTTCAATTCAGTCCCTCACTTTCGTCTCCTCTCGAAATTGACTTCCTTGGGCATTGGAGGGAGACTTCTATGTTTTCTGAAAGCTTTTCTTGAGGATAGAACTGAGAGTGTTGTCGTGGATGGTGTGCATTCTTCCCCCTACAGCATGATTTCTGGTGTCCCCCAGGGATCCGTTTTAGGCCCAGATCTGTTTGTCGCCTTTATTAATGACATTGATGACACCTTGACAAACTCTTCTTTATTGAAATATGCTGATGATGTAAAATTGTACTCCGAAATCAAGCGCACTGATCCCCTGAAAGCCAAAGAACTTTTGCAAGCTGACCTCAACGCTGTAACCACCTGGTCGAAGAAATGGCAGCTATCGCTCAATCCCCAAAAGTGCTCCATTCTACACTTTGGATTTCGCAATCCAGCCTCGGACTACCGTCTGGATGGAAGTTTCCTGAATAATTCCAAGTGTGTCAAAGACCTTGGAGTTCTGATTTCAAAAGACCTAAAATTCTCTCGGCACATTCTGACCTGTGTTCAGAAAGCGAATCGCATTGTATCTGCCATCCTCAGGACATTCGTCTCTCGGGACGCCGATCTGCTTATTCGTCTCTTCAAGACACTGGTCCGCCCTCACCTCGAATATGCCATCCCAGTCTGGAATCCATCCCTGAATAAAGACATTCTGGCTATCGAACGTGTACAACGTCGATTCACCAAAAGCATCCGTGGTCTATCCTCGTTACCCTACGAAGAAAGACTGAGAGCTCTGAAACTCCCAACACTACAATGTCGTCGTCGGATTATGGACCTTACAACCGTGTTCAAAATATGTAACCACCTTACTCCAAGTGATCCTAATTCCTTCTTCACCTTTAGTGTTTCCCGAACCCGTGGACATAACTACAAAATTTTCCGCCACCCAACAAATCTGAATTGTCGCCTATCCTCTTTTTCCCACCGCATTATAGATGACTGGAACCGCCTCCCCGACGATATTGTGAACAGTGAAACGGTGAAACAGTTTAAACGAAAGCTTTTTATGTTTTATTGTAACTTCTAATTGTTCCCTCCTGAATGTATTTCCTGTGTTGCCTTGGTGCTCCTTGCACTTATTGGTGTACTAAATAAATAAATAAGCCTCAGAAGATAGTAAATTTTCCAAATTGGCGAGTTTATTATTCAGAGAACTTGCGTTGCACAGGTAACACTTGATATTTTTAAAGGTGGATGCAGATGAGGACTTTATATTCACATCACTTGGGGTTGAGAATGTAGTCGTATTTGTAAAGTCACATATTGGAACCATTTCACTACTAGGAAACAAAAGGCAATAGTAACGAGGAATATTGGAGTAATATCTCTCAAGCAGACTTGAATAATTGGTAAAAACACAAATGAAGTCATTGACTGGTTCATCAAGGATGCGTCAAAATAGTTGATTACTAATATCCAATTCGTCAATAACCACTGAATTTTTTAAAAGTTTGCCCTTTTTGATAAAGAGAATGTCAGTTGGCAAAGATTTTTCACGTTCATTCGATAGACGTTTCCTAAGGCGTTGTTCTTTTAACCTTGACAAATACGGAAGATCCTTGTTGACAAACACTTTCGAATACCAAGTTGGAGGTGACTTGGGTACCCTCAAAGATTTTTGATTAAACAAAAGTAATTCCTTTTTGTGAACGTTACTTTCATAGGTCTCATTTTATTACTTTGCTTGCGACCAACTCTTTCACAGGACAGAATACTATCAGCATCAAAGTCCTCGTCAAGTACCTGAAATGCAGCTTCAAGTTTTTCCTTGTCATCATTTAAATTAAAGTCTTACAGTCTCTGGAATTCCATTAACGATTAGATTCAACTGACGGTCACGAATATCTTTCTGTTCTATCAATAACTGTTGTTTGAGGACGACGTCCTTCAGATGATTCAATTCGGTAGCTTGTCTTGCTTGTTCGGTTATAATGGAATTAAACGTAACTTCCAATTTAGATACACGAGTAACGATTTCATCAAGTTTGCTGGTTAAAGCTGATTCAAGCCTTAGAATCATTTGCTTGATATCGTCATCACTTTCTATTGTAGAAGTGTTGGAATTGGAACGCAGTTGTCTGACTGAACCCGGCATTGCACAGCGTGGACAACAGTTCAGCAACGGCGCATGCGCAAATTGTCACAATGAGATAAGGAGAAAATTTGTGAGGATATTGCCAAATGTGGGAGACCGATGATAACAAAATTGATACCAAACTATGGCTGAAGTAATGGCGATCCGATCGATATAAGATCCCGAATGAAGCGATGGATAGAACAGTAAATAATCAAGAAAAATAACGAATACGCCGGAGCTCGTAGAAACACAACCGTCGCTGACCACGTTCACAGTTATTATATATATTATTAATATATTATAGATAATATGTTATTAGAATATATTAAAGAATTGTATCCTCTGATCTTCTCTGAGTAGGTGAAAATTTAGGAACTTGCTATGACCTATAAAAAGTACGGCTTTTCTTTTGTTCATATAATTAACATGCTATTTTCACATTCTTTGCATGGATACAGTTTTCTCACATATTAAGTCTACGTATAAATTCATCGCATCCAGACGTGAAGATAATAATCGCATTGAAATTCTATATAGACAAGATGTGTTTTCATTAATCAGATATTCGCAATAGTCTACCTGCATAAATTTCCTCCGCCTTCGTAAAAATGAAAATTAGCCGCGTAGGACTACTGGACCCTAGTATTTCGCCATTTCTATCGCCGTCTTGGAGTGCCATGTCTTCAAGTTCCGTCACTAACGTGATGTCCTACGTCGACGAATGCAAGTCTCGGCAGTGCTGAGTCCATCTGTCCTTGATCTCTTTGTATGTCTGTAGCAGGTTTCCATCGCGATCTTCAACGTTGCTACGGTTCCAATTTTGTATCGATATCTCTGATCAGCAGGTATGCTTGGCGTCTCTCTGCTTCCGCGCACTCTGCTCAATCAGTCTGTATTTCTCCTGTAGCCATTTTTTCATGCTGGCTCGAACCGCCTTTCGAACTTAATTGCACTCGCTCCTGTATATTTTCATGTTCTCTTCAAACTAGTTAGACTTTGTTTTTCATCCGTAAATAGGAATGTCCTCTGAGTGATTCCTTTCCTTCGGCAGACTCTCTGTCATTGCCTTTTTGATTGCCGAATACAGCCCAGCTGTTCTGTCTTCTAACTTTTTTCTTCTCTTAGGTTAATCAAACCAAATGTTTGGTTAAGAATTTCATCATTTTTTGGTTATCATTTAAAAATCAATTACTACTTTTAAGTGTTGTGATAAGAAGGTGTTCATTAGTAGACTAACTGATTTTACTTCACGAGCTAATCAAATCAAGACAAAAGCATATCCCGGCTACCATGAATGCGGTTGCGGAAATAAGACTGCTGCAACGTTCGCCATTGTTTTACTCGTCGTTCAAGGAACTTATGATTCCATGAGTAAACATTTCATCATTTGATTGTTCCGCTCTTTAATGTACAGTACATATATGACAGAGGACCGTTATTATTTGGTAGTCCGTAAAGATTTTTGGTAAGGAGCTTATTCCTATAGTAATCTAATCTGAGTCACAATCACAACTCACAATGTGCTTCAAGCGCTTGTGATCATATTATGTTTGACCTGAGTGATTCAACATGCCGTGAGAATCCCAGGTTTGCGTCCAAAGTGACTCCAAGCATGTTAATGTAATTGACTACTTGAATGTCATCCAAAACCGGCAATGTATTGAATCGCCCGCAAAACATTATTTTCGTTTTTGAGGTGTTCAAATTTAGCTCTTGTGGCACCATTTCTCAATATTGATCAATTCAGATCGGAACGGATCGTATCGTGAATCATCATAACATCCTTGACAAAGCAAGATGCAAAAATTTGGGTAAAACAAATGTTTTACTTTATCTTATTACGGAAGAAAGGGTGCCTAGGCCATACATTAACATTTGAAAGATAGTATTTTTAAAAAAATGGTTTTGCGCTTCGCACATATAAGTTTGGAGATAAAATACGGACATTAACAAGTTTCTCATCAAAGTGTTGATCTATTCAAATTTCTTACTAGTTGGCAGGTGGACCAAATGGAATATTTTCCTGATTTTTTATGATGATCTCGTTGGGTATAGAGATTTGGTGGGAATGAATCAGAAAGCAAGGAGTGGGGTAAGGGTTACAGTTCCTTACTGATCAAGATAGTTGTTCTTTTGTCATGTCGGACATATTTTATGCATTGTTTCATCTCCACGAGATTCAGTGATTTTAATTGCATCTTTTAGTGTTACATGTGCGGTTAAAGTTAAGTGTAGTTTATACACCGCACATGATGTTTGTGCACTACCAACCACATGCACTCTGGATTAAATTTATGACGTCGGCTTCAATCAAGGTCGAAAACTTGTAGACTGGCCTTCATTGTGAATCTCACTTCAATTTGTATCGTCTCCCCAAGAATACAGGTTTGCTGTCAAAATTACTTTATTGCTAAAAAAATATTTACACCTTCAAACTTTCGCGAATCGGCTCGCATTCTCAAGGTTTAACTAGCAACCAAGGTTTCTCCTGCCAAACCTTGAGAATGAGAGCCGGATCGCGAAAGCTCGTACATATAATTTTTTTAGCAATAGAGTAATTTTAGCAGCAAACCTAAATTCTTGGGAGACTATGCAAATGGAAGTGAAAGTCACAATGAAGTCAAGAAACCTCCCGTCATCTGCCACTCACTTTGTAGACTTGCCATATTTTATATTCTTGCCATAAAGCCTGTTTCGGGTACGGTTTATTGACATATTCGGCAAGTTCACACAGTGAAGTTGCATAAGCTTTTATTAAATGCCTTGAAATAGTGAGAGTCTCAATCTCGATTTCTCATCAGTCTTTTTTATGGACTACAACACTGATCGGTGCAAAGTGGCGGCCCTTCAAAAACAGATAAAAATATGTGAACATCACGTGGTGATATGAGGAATCATGAGAAGTTCTACCATCCTATTGACCATTGTTGAATAGGGAGGTGGAATATTCATTGTTGCAATGAGCACATGACGAAAGAGAAACGAGGAGTTAGATCGCTATAGGAAATAAAAGCATTGCGAGGGAAGATATTCTGACGAAATTGAGTGACAGCAGTTGTAACCTCCGACATAAGTGTGTATAGCTTCCGAACTCGAACTCAATGGGTCATGAAATCGAGTTCACACCCCTGCTTTTTCAGGATAAAAATTCGACATGTTGCTTTACATCATATAGACATCAACATGTGTACGTATATAATTGTGATCAATTTATGGAAATGCGCCGCAGATGACATCGAAGTGTATCGGTAGAATAAAATGTAAAAGTGCAGGATGCAATCAATACCGAAGCCTTCTTTATAGCTAATAATGCTCTTCCGGACTTGTACCGAGCTGGGATATCTATTCTAGCCACATTTTTAGGTTGTGAATTGTTACTTCCTAATAGTCGATATTTGATTATCAAATTCTGCCATTGATAAATCTGCCAAGTTTTAATACCATATTATCTCATTTTTAGACTTTCAATGGAAGCCATCACATTGCATCGAAAGGAGTCTCGTTCTACTAGGCGATACAATCTCCCTGCTGCCCAACTGTCTCATTTCCGGAAAATATGGAAAACAATTGAAACAGAGGCAGATTCGCGTTGGACTGCTCTCACACGTCAAATGGACAGTGAAGTTGTTTGTAATGTACGCAGCGCAGCATTATTATGGCAAGAAAGCATCGAGAGCCGGCACCAGGTTTCAACTATCCTTCTACGTCTAGGTGTTAATACTCCTGATCATTCTCGTTTATTTCGACGTGTTGGACGATGTCTAAATACAGATATTACACCTCATGTGGTTCGTTTACGTTCTTCTACTTGTTCAAACATGCGTAATCTCATGCAACAACTTACTCGACGTTTGTTTCTGAAAAATGATCCTGGTCTTCCAGGGCCTCTTCGTCTTTCATTTCATTCAGTATCTGCTTGGTATCAAAAGAATGAAAATTCTAATCGTCCCATCGTGATACTCTTAGAAGACTGTGAGGCTTTATCGCCAAAAGTTCTGCAAGACTTCGTGCATGTAACCAGTGTTCACGCAACAAAATTACCTATTATCTTCGTCTTTGGCTTGGCCAGTCACCCTGCGGTTTTGCATGGATTACTCGGCTCACTGGCAGTCTCTCGTCTACGTTTTAGAGAAGTGAAAGGTCCTGGTGCCTCCGGAGTTCGACGTCGAGTGTTGGAGCCTCTTCTTTTACCCTCTTCTCGCTGCCCACTTGGAATGGGATCTCGAGTTAGGAATTTCCTTGCAGATGCATTTTCTCACCTAGATTTATCTGCGTCCAACTTTCTTCAGCGGCTTCGAGTTTGTTTTCTAGAACACTGTTTGCGCTGTCCATCTAAACAGCTAGAAAGCTTAGCATCAGCTGCCATTGGGAAACCAATCTCTGAAAAAGTGAATCAAGCACTCAAAACTTCAGAGTGGCTTGGCAAACTGTTGCACGCAGAATTGAGGTATGAGGCCATCTCAAGTGGTGGACTATCTAAGTCTGAAAAGTTTCAAAATGCATTAATGCAATGGCTCCGGCTGTCAGGAGATAAATTAATAGCCAGTGTTATGGATCACTGTATCAGCAACGATGAAGAATACGTTAAGGAATTGAGACGCTCAGTAGAACAGATCGACAAACAAGAAGAGCAGCATGCTTCTGGATCATCACAGGATTTTTTGTGTTCTGGGAAACTTTCTCTTCAGCAACTTCAAGCTGGATTAAAAGCTATGAATGCAGAAAGAAGGCGACCAGCGGAAAGATTGCGATTAAGACTCAAGGAATATGTGGAATTTATAGTTGAGAAGCATTGTCCCGTTCTTGACTGTGCTTTACCAATGTTTGACGATGTGGAATCCGTCAGGTCTTTATTAAATCCTGCTCAACGTGTTGACCTCCAAATAGCTCTTACACGACCTTCAGTCTATCTCCATGGAGATAAAGTCGATGCCGACGAAGCAACTTGTCTCAGTTCTCGTCTTCCAGATTTGAGTATTCTGTATAAATTACACATGGAATGTCCGCATTATATCAACTTGTACGATTGGATGCAAGCATTTTCGGCTGTTGTTGGTGATAAAGGTGATGCGAATGGAGTACCTTCCCCTTCCGTACAAGCCAGGTTTGCTTTAGGGGTGTCTGAATTGCAATTTCTTGGTCTTGTGAAACCTACTGCGCGGAAGACTGATCATGTAGTTCGTTTGACATGGGGTAGCTGTTAGAAGTGCAATTTCCAACTGAAATATTAATCCAACAATTGAATCCAAATCATGTGTTGTTTTCTTATTGAAAATACGTGTATAATTGTCTACCAGAAAATTGATAGGTCTGAATTTGGTTTTCTTTTTTGGTGCAGCGGAATTATAGAAGTTTGAAGAATATGGGCCTACTCTAAAATAATGGACGTTTAAGTATTCGAACAGTAAAGAAGTTCATGAAAAGTCGATATTACATCAAGTCATTGCAAATATGAATGCTCTTAGATGAAAGCTGAGCACAGGGTAGCTAATTATCTACCAATTGCAGCACTGTAAAACGGAAAGTTAAGTTGGCTGTCTTACTGATTTGCATGGAGCATTTCCATCGTTCCCAGATAAAATGTAGGCTATGTATCAACATCTATTCATAAGTTGTACCAGAGGTGGACAATCGGACTTAATAGTCCAAATATTTGGAACTTCATTTTCGAATCGGATTTATCGGAATCCTTTATTAACAAGTGGCATAATAATATGAAATTCACCACAGAGGTAGGAGGTAAAGTGCTACCTTTTCTAGATATAGACCTGGACGTTTCATCCAACACACTAAGGTGTACAGAAAACCCACGTACACCGGTCTAACCTTGAATTTCAGAGCCATATGCCCCATGCAATGGAAAATTTCTGTTTTAAGCACTCTGATCAACAGAGCCTACATCGTCTGCTCGTCATGGCAAACTTTCCATGATGAAATAGGGAAATTGACAAAAAAAAATTTCAAAACAACGGATATCCGTTGTACTTTATACAAAAAAGTGGTCAAACATTATCTGGACAAAAAGATTCTGTGCTCCAAAAGAAAAAGATGAATCCCAATACCTCCATACTGTCAAAATTCCATTTTTTGGCATTCAATCGGTTTATTTTAAAAAGAAACTACAATCACTATTCCGTAGAATAGATAAAGAATTTCCTATCCGTTGGGTTTTCACATGCAATAAACTAAAAAGTGGTTTCTCCAACAATTAGGATCATACTCCCAAAGTTCTTAGGTCTAATGTCATTTACCAATTCGCTTGTGAGGTGGACCCTAGCTCGATCGCACTACCTACATCTACAATTAATACACTTAAACTTAAGAATAAAAGAACATCGGGAAAAAATGTCCGCCATTTCTGATCATAGCTTAAATTGCAGTTGCAGCTGTAAAGTTGACAATTTCAAAATTCTATCTCAAGCTCCCAACACTTATGACCTAAATATTTTGGAAGCCATGTACATAAAAAAACTCAACCCCACCTTGAATAAGCAAGTTAACCATGATGGTGCTTTTTTCAAATGTAAATTAATTTGAGTCTAGTTAATGTATGTACCTTATTTAATTGTTATCATGTACTTCAGCTTTTGAAATGATTTGTTGCTATAACATGTTAATATTTGTTATATAACATTTGTTATATAACATGATTTAGATCTTTCCTATCATTGTTTTCACCTCCTTTAGCTTAATTCCTAGATCATATATACTAATTATTGGTCAGCAATAATTTTCAAATTTATCGACTTGACATTTCGGCACTGTACCTGTACCGGTACCAGTAAGCGTTGCTGATGTTGAAAACAAAATTACCGGTACTGGTTAGAGAAAATATTTTCATAAAAATATCTTTGTATGCAGGCATTACCCTATCAACCAGAGCGGTCGCCGCGACCGCCATGGTCAGTCGCCTAAAGGTCGCCGGGGATTCCTATTTGTCCACCGCCCTGACTGCCTGGGGCGGTCGCCTTAAGAGCCGGGGCGCAGTCGCCCGGAGGTCTAACAGCGGTCGCCTAGCAGATGAGGTGCGGTCGCCTGTAGGTAGCTGCGGTCGCCGATTCTACCGATTTGCCCCTACCCTTCAGTTGAAATTTCCCATTGCGCTATTAATTAGTAAAACACTAGCTATCTCCCTAAGATGCAGGTGCTTCAGTATTGCTCCACTGAAAACCAATAAGCTTCCTAGCTATGAGGAGTAGAAGAAATAAAACTAAATTACACAGAATACGATATTTTGCAATACACCTGCACCGATTCAATGAAAATTTAATGTGTACACATGAAAATTGTATTTATAAGCACTGAAGATACAAAAGTACAACTTAACGATCGAAAAATACAATTGTTCTATGGAGGTTACAAAATGTTCTATGAAAGGCATCGAAAGACATATGGAGTACAATCTAAATAACAGGAACTTTCTTAATAACATTGAAATTTGATGACTCCAAATTGTCAGAAAAAAGCATCGATTTTCCAGTTAAAATTTCAACAGAAACATGCGGGTTTGATGTTGTTAATAAAGTTCCTGCTATTTAGATTATATGCACAATAACAGCTACACAGATAACCAGGATATAACACCAAATACAAGAGATGAAAAATTGAGTCACCTATTGAGAAAAGGGGCATCAGGCACAATTACTCAGCTGCAGGGGAGCGTTGGTGGCTCCTTCCATCAGATCTATCTTTTGCGTGCTTTAGTACGCTCTGCAAAGAGGCCTCTATTTCCTTCTCAGTCACATGAGATCTAGAAAGTTTGATACCGCACGATAAATTCGGGAATTCTTGAATGGAAATTTGTTGTTCCTGCCGTGAAATGAATACTTCTTCGAAATATCCGCAGCCAAAATCCTTCAAAATATTCGACGGCATAAATTGTTTAGTCCGCTGCCGCCGATCAGTGAGAACTGCTTTGCCTGAAAAATAAAGCTGCTTTTAAAATGGTGAAGCTTCTCCACGTACGTCAGTACATTTCCACTTCATTGTGGTGTACCTAAATCAAACAGAGCAAATAATTTCAAAACGATGTGAGTGGCTTTGTGATTCCAGTAAATCATTTGTGTCTGCAAAAGTCATTTAAATGATTCAGTTAATAATCAGGTCGTGGGTAGCACCGCTCTTTTAATGCCGACAATCATTGAGTGATGCAAATGACAGTGACAGCT
Source organism: Prostheceraeus crozeri (assembly GCA_907163375.1). Classification (NCBI taxonomy): domain Eukaryota; kingdom Metazoa; phylum Platyhelminthes; order Polycladida; family Euryleptidae; genus Prostheceraeus; species Prostheceraeus crozeri. The sequence continues at coordinate 477,091 of CAJQUW010013833.1, read as the reverse complement.
TCTGCCTTCATTTTGAATTGAAAATCTCACGTGTGCCTAATATTGAAAGTAGTCAACTAGTCATCCAGGTCAATATAAACCTTAATTATGCATTAAAGCAAGTCTACATAAAGTTCGACGTAGAAACACTGTTTAGACCCCAGGTCAATATAAACCTTAATTATGCATAAAAGCAAGTCTGTATCAAGTTCGATGTAGAAACACTGTTTAGACCGGCTCTATCTGCTGAGCCACAGGAATTACGACCAATTTCAATAACCAGACAGAAAGCAGTCACTGCCAAATTCTGAACGTTATAGCGAGCTAGTGAGTGAGCGAAATGCCATTTCGGTGCTCTGGCTCAGATTTGCGCGACTCATCTTTCTCTCTATTCATGCAACGAAACCGTTGAATGACAGTCGTAAGTCAAGGAATAAGTGGACCGGTCTCTTAAAAGAATTAGTCAATATCATGCGCTCCTGCAGGAGAGGAATAAAAAACATCACTATAGGCTGTGAAGTTTATCAGTTTATCAGATAAAATTGGAGGTCTGAAACAACTCATCCAATATTTTCGAAAATCACCCGGTAATTTCTTCAATTTCCTGGTGATAGAACATGTTATGAAGATTGATACGCAACCGGAAATACATTCATTCTCTGGACTGTGATCAATTGCAGCGCTCGCATCTTGAAACAACTATCAGATTATTTGTTAGAAAATGTTAACATGCAAAAAGTTTAATACAGCTCTTCTATTTCTTCTGAGATCTATCTAATAGAATTGATGACATGGCCACAGAAGAAATTGTGATTAGACATGGTCAAAGGCGAGCGGACGGTTTACGGCTAGACGAGGCTTCAGATAGAAAATATCAGCTCAGCTAAAATTCTGGCCGTTGTAGCCGATAAGATATGTGAAACAAGAATTTTGAAGATTTCTGCCACGATTGAAAAATCCAATTAACTGTGCATAGCTATCATTATTTATCTGTTTAAATTTGCATTCTGAAGGCTACACATTCGCACATAAAACTTGAACAGATTCAAAACGATTAAACCTAATAGTGTGGCACTCTGTGTTAGTATATGGCCCTTTTATATTCGCAGTTCAAGGAATGGGATATTCACGAGCCTGGATGAAGTACTTCCGAAGATTAGACACTTTTTATAAACCGGCATAGACGCTTTAATTCCAATCGACTTAAGACAGGCTTTCTCGATCTGACGAAATCATTTGCTTCAAGCAACAATATCAATTAATCTATATTGACAAGCTATCGACTCATCAATTACACAGATATCCCTGAAAATTGCAAAATATTTTTTGTAAAACATTAAAATCTTCTTTCAAAGAGAAAGAAGTTCGAATGAGACTCATTAAGCTTACTAAAAATAATTAAGACTAATTTGCCGATGAAGTTGAGCACGTAAAGCACGCGAATTTAAGAAAATTCAGCTATAGCTTCGTCTATGTTCAGCTATACAGAGGTACGCCTATCGCGATGATGCATAAATGTAGTGGTAACATGTAAAAATGAGATAACTTAGTGAAATCTCTGTAGGAAAGAGGTTGGTTAAATGAAATATTTTAAACGTTGCAGCTTACTCGAAAATGTTTACCCCTCATGTCTAATGTCCGTCTAATTCACGCCCGTCTAATGTCACGTTACCAGAATTGACTTTATCTCATTGCAGCGAACCATCAATTAGCGCCAACGCTGTGCAAAGTATCTTGCAGTCAAAGCTCGATAATTAAGAGTATAAATACCAGGTTTACTATCTCTTAATTATTGAAAGTCTGAATTCAAAAACAACTTATATAAGCCGCCAAATATACAAAAAATGCCGCGGCCGTATGATCTTAATTGACCGAAGTCTTAATTGTCCGTGTCCGAATTAACGAGCTTCGACTGGATTTACTGTATTCATGCGAAGCGATTCGTTAACGATGTCAGTCTGTCCGCACGATTCTATTTGAATGGTCGTGAAAAATTGGCTTGCTTTACCTATAGTCAAATATTTATAACCAGAGGAACACTTTTTACATCACATATAATTCAAAAGTTATCTGTTGAAATATTTCAGTCAATTCAGTGCTTGGTATAATGTGTAGTGCGCAGGTAAACCGCTATTAATTACTTAATTTATCTATCATCACTTCATTCGACTTACCTGATACGAATTTCGTTTGATAAGTAATCCGTTCTATCAATATTTTCGGCTCAAGATATTCCTCGCATTTTCTATATTGTAATTTGGTTGATAATCCATTAATAAGATCAATCAATTTACATACGATGTCCACGGATGTCAGTCAGGCAACTCCAAAAGTATACTTGTACATTGTAATGCAGCACAGTATGGTTACACATGGTTCACTCAACTTTTTAAGTAGCCACTGCTTTGAATTGTCTTAAATTGAAAAACGTAATTTACTTAAATTACAGGTGCTCTATATACAAGGTTGCAAGAGGTATCCAAGGAGACATGATAAAAGCTAAGGGTTAATAGGTTAATTAAGTTAATAGGTCTGATTTACTTCACACTTCAATTACCAATACAATTGTCATAAAACGAGGAAGTATACTTACCCGATCAGCATCACGGCTTATGGAATAATCTTTGAATCTGGGGCAATAACTGGTCGATAGACTTTCCACGTCGCTCTCTTTATCAGTGTCCGTTTCCATTGATTCAGTTTCAGGAAGATCTGTGGTTGATGACATGCTGGATAACAGAAATAGGACACCGTTTATCATTGTATACTGTAAACAATAAATAGGCGGCTTACCACTTATTAACGTTGACTTGCACTGCGTTATGGAACTCATCTATACTTGCTTTCCGTTTCCTTCCAAATTTTTGTCGCATAAATAACAATTTCTCATTTGGGGCCAAAGACGCCCCCAATTCTTTCAGGCGCCGTATGAGTCAGATTCTCCAAAACTTCTGTAATTCATAATTTGCATTCATGAGTGATCGATGCACGTATGAGAATTATCCATTTTTCCCAATGTGGGATCAGGACAATTTTTTAATTTTTCGTCAAGATAATCTAAGTTATGAATCCACCATACAAATTTAAGTCTGCAAGTATGACATAAGCACAGATTCATAATCCCCGTATTGACGTATCTAATTTTAGCATTGCACTTGAAACGTAGATCACTTGGTTATTAAAACTCAAAATGTAGGCGTGGACAGCAACTGATTGATCTACATTTAGACATGAAGTCAGATATTTCTTTGTTTCAAGGGCCATTAATTCGAAAATTAAGTATACTTAAATGACTACGGATCAATCTTGTAAGCTTATTGTAATGCTTGTAAGCATTAGGCGGAAAATTCTCATAGATGGATGGATGTCTGAAATGAAGCTTACCTTTGCATCTTCATTATTATTGTCTGTTAAATCGGGATGTTCATCAGAGATTGCTTCGCAAATGAAGGATAACTGCGTTGAATCCAAATACCTATCGGGAATAAAAAGAAAAATTCGTTTATTTATATGAACTTTATATGAACCACAATCACAATTTAGCTCATCTTGAATATTCTGACTAAGCACAGCTTCCTTTTACGCAAATGCTGACAATTACTTTATTAACCTTATTCAAACTTTTTGCACATATGGCTTTTATCAAGTTAATTTCTGAAATACACAGTACACAGATTTTTTCCGATCGCGAGGTTTCGGCTAACAGCTTGATCATATAGAATGAAAGCAATGAAAAACACACGGGTCAGACAGGAGTCGTAATTTCAACGCGAAATTAACTTACTTCTTTCTAATTACTTTATTACATAACCGGATATGAGGAGACCTGCTGTCCTTAAAATAGCTAGGTCAATTTTTGGGGTACCCACACATTAATTAACATAAGGAAAATGGTAAGATGTTGAACGTGAGCTATTTGACTCACTTTTTGTTCGATGGATGAAGTCCGAAATGATTAAATAAATTAGTTTCCTTTACGGTTCTATATCTGCAACCGTTTATGCCACATTCGAAGACCATTCAATTCAACAAATTGGGAAATTATTTCAGGGAATTCAGGGGACTTCAGGGGGGACTACACTCGAAATGTACTAGTAAATAGTTTGATCATAACCATCATCGATTATCAAAAAAAATCTGTGGATGACATTGATACTGTACTAACGGATCGCAAATTTCAAAATTTTCATATATTATGCCTACTGCACACGCACACATTTTCTCTCATTTATTCTTCTTTGCCTACAGCAGGAGCGATAATTTTCAATGCTACTGACATCGTATTTACTCAATTATAACGTCAACAGGCTCTCGTCTAAGCATTTGCAAGCATATTTGCGTCATGCATTCAATGTCTGTAAAGTCTGGACATCTCATCACGTCTTTTACACATTTACAAACATGTGTTAGCATATAATTATTGGTCAACATGACACATTCTTATGATAATCTGGTCTTCGACATCGTGGACAACGTGCAGAGTAACTCATTTGACATCCGAATCATGTTAAGCAAGTCTGGGGAGGTCCTCCAAGAAAGTGCTTTTGCCTGAATTAGTGACCCGCCGAGCAAAAAGTCATCCGGCGGAAGTCCGCTGAATGTCTTTTTGGTGTCCGTTCGCGGTCAGTTAACGGATAGTAAACGGTGGACAAATTTTGTCCGCCGAGGACATCACAAGGACATAGGGCGGAAATGAAAGGACAAAGAACGGGTAGCCTAAGGCATTAGAACGGACTTCAAAGGAACAATAGCGGACATTATTTGTCCGCATTAAAATAATCTGACGGACAGTTGACGGATATGATGCATGCGCGGATTCTGAACGGACTGACCACAGATAACCAACGGACTAATTACGGATTCTGACGGACTAATTATGGACTCTGACGGACTAATTATGGACTCGGACGGACTAAATACGGATTCTGACGGACTAAATACGGATTCTAACGGATTAATTATGGACTCTGACGGACTAAATACGGATTCCAACGGACAAGTTTAAGATCGTCGACGGGTAGCGAACGGACAAGGATAAGCGGGTCCTGTACGAGCTAACTACGCATCAGTTACAGATAATTTGCCAATGTTTCACTGATGTTGAACGAATTGGCTACAAATATCTAGCGCTTCCGGAAATATATACAGGTAAGTCATATTTTAATCGGCAATTCAATTAAAATACATTAAACAAAGTGGTCGTCTCACGAAGCTATCCCATTTGTTTGTAAAATTTCAAGGAAAACCAGCAACTTTACACGAGATATCTGTTGAGCACCAGAGACGACAAATTGAGAAATATGTATACCAATAATTAACATTCGTTAAACAAATAACAAGGGTAAAACAATTATCGACTGGTCTGGAAAGCTTGTAAACTTGCCAAAATGGGAATATGTCAACATTTATGGGCAATCGCAATGTTACTATTAGCCTATTGGTAATCTTATTGTGCGAAGTTACATGTTTTTCTAAGGCAGCCGTTTTACTAGTAGGTATGAGAAGAAACTCATTTTATTTTCATACTAGACGGATTATGCAAATCTTTATTTCATAATTTAAAACAGGATAAATAATTGCATATCCAATTTTAAATGTTAACCTATCAAATGAAGTACAAGCATCGCACACGAAAAAACTTACTTATCATTGACCTTCATACCCAAAACATACTATTGTATGATATCATATAGGCCTAATAGCGTACGTACGAATAAAAACGTTTATTCAACATTGAAGCAGTAACTGTCGAATGGCGTTTGAAATGATAAGTTACACAGTAATTTTTCCCTTTTGGCAACGATTACAAACTTCCCATGCATTACTGTAATGTAATGTGTGAGTGGAAATGATTGAAGTTTCGTACAGAAATACATATGATCAAAACTCATATAAAAAAGAATTACTAGATTGATAAATGAACAATGGACGACAAGTTGATGTAAAACGACGAATGTGAGTATATAAAACAATAGAATGTACCTTTATCATAACGTACCCAGTACAAGAAAACACTAGCATCACCTCAAGTGAAGCACATCTTGCATAAAATACCGATGGAAAGATTTTAAGAAGTGATCATAGATATTAATTATAGCAATGTGAATGTAATTCGAATGTCTGTGAGCTACACTTCTTCGTAGAGTTCATGAACTAATACAATTTCTGAGATTCTTCTTCCCTCTGTTCATCGGAGTCAGGCATTGCCGTTTGATTTAATTGTGACACTCGTTCTTTCGACGCTTTTCGATCACACGTGACACCACTTGATCATAATTTCCGGCCAGGTTTGCACATACTCGTATTACGGATATCACAACTTGATAAAGTGTCGGAAAAGATGTTGGAAAACATCTCTTCGAGAATTTCCACTTTGAAAACTTGTCGTCTCGGATGAAAAATTGCATCAACTCGTCCGGTGGAATGAGTCGGCACACTTTGCGAGTAACTAACAACGGTTGAACCTGAGATGATTAGTTGATTTGTGGAGAAATTAGTGCTTTCAGAACGAAGGCGTCCAGGGCGATTTGCAATCTCACACGTTCCAGCTTCACCAACTTTTCTTCCAAGGAATTGAACTGAAATTAAGAAGTCTACTGAAACCACCTTAATCACTGAAGAGTGGATATTTTTGATAATCATCATTGCATGTGTTAGAGGGGAAATTATTACGAGAATTCGAGTGATACATGGTAGGTGATTTGACACAAATTTTGTGAAAACACTGCCACTGCTTAATGAATAAAAGAAAAGTGCTGATATTACAACCACTGTGTCATCAATACCTAAAAATTCTTGAAAGTTTCATTCATACATGGTTAATAGAATCTATATTTTTGTAATCATAGCAAGGTATGATTCAGCATACGAGTAGGGAGACTTGGGGACTTAAGACTTTACGGCTCTTTTAAGTTAAATTAGCTTTCATTTGACTTAATAGTAGTGATGTGAGCGATCAACCAATCGCTAATCGGTTCATTCATTATGACCCTGTTCAAATTAACTTACTCCATGCATTTTAAGATAAGTTAAGTCGAAAACAAGAGATACATAATGTGCAGTAAAACATTATGATAAAATATTCCATAATAATATTAGCAATAATATTGCTAATTTTTATTACAATCAATTATCTTCAATTTGGTAGTAGGCGTATTTTTATACGCATGTAACTTAATTACATTATTCGAAATGTTATGTTATCGCAGCAAGATAATGTTGTTTGTCGGTTACCCATGTTAACGGATTGACTAATCACATCAGTTAACCGTTGGAAAAGAAATTTACGGTTCCAATCTTGACACCCGAGATTTTCACTACGCTGTTTACCATTAAAAATACACTAAAACCAAAGGCCAACATTGGTAGAAACGAATTTCATTAAAACTTACCTAAAACACCGTAGTATAAAAAAGCCTTTCACCAGTCAGTCTAGCAGATGTAACATCGACAGAAATGTTTAGAATTATAAAATGAATTCGATGGATGAACTGACACATCGATTCAAATGTATTCACTGTCTTTACGCATGTCTATCAAGGCTGTGTTTGAGGCGGTCTATTTGAAAAGTGCCTCCGCCTCAGACCTCATCAATAATATAGTAGAATATATACCATATACTGTAGTTATGATAATAACATGGTATAAACGTGATATGATGCTATACGATAAAATTAATTTTTCATTGTCGGTCTAGTTCTACACACTGATGATTAATCTTGCTATTCTTAACACGGTAGGCCTACAGTAGTCTACAAATTTGGTTGGGTACTGCTGTCATAGATGTTCATCTTTGACCAGTACCCAACCAGATTCATGCACTCCGATTTATTGAACAGTACTATAGAAGGCTACTACTGTAGTAGTAGCCTTCTATAGTACTGTTAAATAATTCGGAGTGCAATGGCAATCCATTTTTCATGAACATCATGCGTATAGCTAGACCCTCACGTAGTCTGGTAAAGAAACATAACAAATATATGACGTTCATATAAAGATCATATTATGGTCGATTTCTATGAGTTCATGTTTTCTCAAACAGCCTAGATCTACATTTCATTAATCAGAAAGTTTAATGGATCTACTTCACAGACATGGTCGGCTAGCTGTTGCCTATACAATACCCACTAATTAATGAAAATTCATTCATTAATCAAAGGAAACGGCGGTGATGGTGTCCAAACGCCGAAGTAACTAAAATCACAATAGCCGAATTCGACGCACCATATGTTTTCATAGATTTACTTGTTATTGAATAGCGGACACTACAACTACTAAATACACTACAGACGACTGATGAATTACTTGTACGGTAGTAAACCAATGGCATAAATTGCATCTATAACATATGTATATCAAATAACATCAAATATATGCATCAAATAATAGGATTATATCAAATCACATCATTCATTAAAATTTCGAAAGCCGTAGGCGGCCAATTTTTTACGCCTCCGCCTCCACAGCCCTGTGTCCAATAGTTTGTCTATGCTGTCCTTGTATGCCATATTCGTAATTTCAACTATGTTGTAAGACTTCGATCATGTATAGGATTTCCACGATTGTCCCATACGGTGATGAAATGAAAAATTGAAATCTATTAGCAAAAATCAATCCTTATGATTTTTCAATTCCATACGTATTGCGTAAACACAATGAAAATTCAAACGTTTAGTGGAAAATCCAGTTGTGTAGTTCATGAAATAGTTAAATTATGATTACACTGTATGTACCAGTCACCATGTCAATCATTATAATGTTAAATGCGCCCCAAAAACTGGGAAAACTATTCAAATCGCATGAATCCATAACGCGCGATTGCTACATAAGATCAAATATTATCATACAATATAGCCTAGGCCTATACTAATTAAGAGCCCTGCTGTTTTCAATGTGAATGCAACATTCTAAAGAAACATGACTGCAAATAGAAATTAATTAGGAAATTTCCGAGCTCACCATTGTGTCCATATCGTTGATGCAGAAGACATGTATCTAGTGACAATGGCAGATGGAAGTAAGTCGACAACATTGAGCTGTTTTTCGTTGTCTGCCTGTTGGGGTCTGGAATACTAATGGCCACGACTAGGACTCACCAAGATCATCACAGGAAACCAATTTTCCATTGAATGTAGTGCAAATTCAGACCTGTATTCAGGCTGACTAGAAAATTATTCACGGCATAAGATGTACAGTCAGTTAATTTAGATTGTGAGGAATAAATCGGTGTGAAATGCCATTAGACGACGTTGAATTGTTCTCCAAACTGCACCACACTGAATCAGATATATATTAAGCATTGAACAAATCACATCCACCTTCAACGGTGAGACATTGAGATAACCAAGTCAATTTTCTCAGTCGACATTCGCCTGCAATTGTGAAAGTTGATGATCGGCTGTTCCCTGTTCCCTCTGCAAGTTCCCTGCGTTGACTGCGCTTCACGGCCTGGCCAATCACGTAAGCGAAAGGGGCGATCGATCACAAGATAGCAAAATATTGCGCTGCTTGAAAATGCGTGTCGTGTGTGAAAAAGTGTTTATGCCGCGTCAAAATGGAAGCATTCGCGCGCGCCATTTGCTTCAGCTGAATCACAACCAAAGGCAATTGTATAGTAACAGAGTGACTAGATTGCCCTTGCAGACGCAAGGATATGGTTCACGAGTGACATTACCGCCCGTCAAATGAATTGGACACAACTCACAAACTATAACTTCCAAGATCGCCCGACATGCACCACACAAGGATTCGATAGAAAAGAAATTGAAATGAACGCAGTTCATGCACGGCGATGTTCTTTACTTGTTATGCTCACTGAAATCATAGTTATAAAAATAGCAAGAAATTGCCCTGGTTATTACATGTTACGCAAAAAATAATATTCCTGTCGAAATTATGCACGCGTTCGATTCTGGCGGCCTACGGTGTACTCTCGCACACTTCGGCAAAAGTAGAAACATAGAATGCAATCAAGCATAAAACTAAACGCTTCGATTTAATAATACTTAAAACAAGATGCCGAATTACAGATCATCGATCTTCAATTCATCGCTAGACCACAAAATATTCTGGAATGTGATCTGCATCCAGGCTTTCAGCAAACGTTCGACTTAGATGTTGTTTGATAAAACCAAAAAGAAGACTAAAAGATAAACGAATCAAGTAGCATTCGATAAGTTTAAGCAGAACAAGTATGTATATTATATCAGAATTTACACGGAAATTTCCGGACATGCACAACCGTTTCTATTCCGTGAAGCGTCCGTAATTATCATGAATTTAAAGTCCGAGAAACGGAAGCCCGACGGATTTCCGTATACTGCCGTTCTTTATCCGTAGTCTCGCGGACAAAAGTGTGAGTTAATGGAAGACCGACGGATGTCTATTTCTTACCCGTTTTGTCCGCGGACAAAGCTTGCTCGGCGGGGACCAGAACGGAATTTGCCATAAAAACGTGTCTCTTTCACTTAGCGAAATTGTGAAATGATAGAAATAGTGCACAATTCTTGTGATAATCTGGTCTTCGACATCGTGGACAACGTGCAGAGTAACTCATTTGACATCCGAATCATGTTAAGCAAGTCTGGGGAGGTCCTCCAAGAAAGTGCTTTTGCCTGAATTAGTGACCAGAACGGAATTTGCCATAAAAACGTGTCTCTTTCACTTAGCGAAATTGTGAAATGATAGAAATAGTGCACAATTCTTGTGATAATCTGGTCTTCGACATCGTGGACAACGTGCAGAGTAACTCATTTGACATCCGAATCATGTTAAGCAAGTCTGGGGAGGTCCTCCAAGAAAGTGCTTTTGCCTGAATTAGTGACCAGAACGGAATTTGCCATAAAAACGTGTCTCTTTCACTTAGCGAAATTGTGAAATGATAGAAATAGTGCACAATTCTTGTGATAATCTGGTCTTCGACATTGTAGACAACGTGCAGAGTAACTCATTTGACATCCGAATCATGTTAAGCAAGTCTGGGGAGGTCCTCCAAGAAAGTGCTTTTGCCTGAATTAGTGACCAGAACGGAATTTGCCATAAAAACGTGTCTCTTTCACTTAGCGAAATTGTGAAATGATAGAAATAGTGCACAATTCTTGTGATAATCTGGTCTTCGACATCGTGGACAACGTGCAGAGTAACTCATTTGTATCCTCCTATTTTTGTATCATGTCATTTAAGTTCTAACTCTTATTTCATAATACCGGGTAGCCCAAGTAGCTACAAGGGATCGAATTGTAAGATAGCCTAATAGCCCTACTATAAGCACAGTAGAAAAATGTGTGGGAGACACGATAATTGCGAATGGTTTAGGGTTATTTGGGTAGTTTACATAATTCAAGTTAACCTGTATGCGGGATGTAATGGACTAAGCTGAAAGCCTTAGGTATCTTATAATTTTTTCATCTTGTCGTAGGCTTTTACATGTGATAGGCACAAATGCAGCATTTCAGTAGGCCTACATATTCAAAGTACGTTTTAATAACCTAAACAAGCTAGTAAATAATTTCTGTATAAATAGTAGCTCCAAGAACAAACCCGCTTTTTTACGAAGCATCTAGGCTTACATGTAGAGCGTATCAAGTTAGGTATACCTTCTAGAGAAAATACAGGTACCTAACTTCTCGTAGACTCGTTTACTGATTCGTCCAACTGATGTTGAGTGAGACATAAAGGTAGACATAATTACATATGTGATAGGCCCTGGGAAAGTTACATCCCTCGAGCATGGGTGGTACGCCGGTACGTAGTTGATTCGCTGAGATTGTCTATTCTTCCCTATGTGTAATAGGAAATGAATGCTAAGGAATACAGTTTTTAACTTCTTTTCGCCGTGCGTGAGTCGAATAAACCTTCAAGATAACTTTCTAATAACTCTCGTCTACCGAACTCGAGTTTTGATTTTGATGTACATGGCGAGCGACATGTCGAGGCCACGAGGTCTTCACTTTTCTCCTCCCTAAACATATTCTTACCTATCCAATGCAATTTATAATATGAATAATACAGGTTATCAAAATGCGACCCTTACTGTTTCGAGTCTCAATTCAAAAATAATTATTAACCATAATTCTACATTCTAAAGGTACAACATAACATTCTCATAATTCAAGGGTATTCCGGGGTATTCAAAGAAATATGTTACATAAATAATTATCAATGGTTTAAATTTATGCGAACGTTGAATATTATTTATGTCTTATTCACATACTATTTCACTCAATGGCTAATCACATAAAAAACGATGCGACAGACGTGTAGTTCATTTGAAAGAACAGGAGCGTAAGTTTTGCAGTTCTCACTCGTCGAAGACAGCAAATTCTAATTTCATTATCCATTGAAAGCAGTCGGCGTATTCTCATTGGTCTATCATCAAATTTAAGCCAATTAAAAAGGAGCGCTGACTCTTTCGTATGATTAAGTTTGTCACTTGTGTTGAATGTTTCATTCCATTTCTGATCTGAAGATCATTTCAAATGTCCCTTAATCCACAAATGATATCTAGATCCTTGATTTACGCTTCAAGCATAACTTTTCATTGCTTTAGAACTCAAAACCAAATATATATATATTTATTTTCTTCTCAGTGAAATCAATCACATGTACAGAAATGTTAAAGTTTTACAAGTTAAAATCAACGAATGATGATTGAGATGGAGCACGTGATTCTCAAATCAACGCTCTGCTTTTCCATATGCTAATGTTAATGAAAGTGAATGAGAAATGAAGACATTGATGGGGTGGGTGATGGAGAATAATTGATGAATCTTAATTGCTGAAGAAGTGGATATTATAGATATTATAGAAGTGGAGCACCCGCTGAATGTCACTCATTGTCAACTTGCTTACGTCATTAAGCTGACATTGAGATGTTACAACTGCATTGCAATGAATTCCAAAAGACGTTGAGTGATGCAGTTATTTTAAGTCAGTAAGAGCCTCTCGAAATGTTATGCGTCTTATAATACGGGCGTAAAATAATAGGTCACCGCACCTACAGACAATCTGATTCATACATTCTAACCATATTCTAAGTCATTGATCTCTTTGAGCGCCCTCTACAATACTTTTCATAATTTGCATTTCATATGATTTTATTGCAATATATATATAACTTTCAGAAACTGCAATTTTTCAGTTTATATATAAATCGTAATAGTTTTATATCATCAAATTATAAATTGCACTATTTCTGTATTATCGGATATATATTGCAATTTTTCCGCAATTTTGTCAACCAGTGTGGCCTACGGACCCTATGAAATATTGCAGACCATATTTCGGACCTTCACATATATTGTGAATACGGACCCTCTAAAGATTTCATGCAATATTGGATAAAATCAACTTTGCTTTTTTCTTTAAACTTTATTGTTAGCAATTTTTCAGGTATGCAAGCATCAATCAGTAATAAATAACACACGTGACAGAATTTTTCTCAAAATAATTTCGGACCATCGTAATACGGACCCTTTCCTACCTGTAATACGGACCATTTTGCCTAACAGTGTAGAGACACGAATGAAACTTCCAGATTATTCTGCGCTATTTCGTTTTGTGAAATGAAGCGATGACCTCTATTTCACCCCTCGAGTTGAAATGTGATCTTCCGATTGCGCTGCGCTATCGAAGGCGCACGAGAAAGTTATCTGCTTTCGGGCTGGACTGGACAAAGCGCTCTTCTATTAATAGAATTCTCTCTCTCCATTCTCTCCCTCACTGTATCACAGGCTTGAAGCGACCGAGATATTATGCAACACTCATTGAGGATTCTTCGATTCATTCACAATTTAATGAATGAACAATAATACAACTTGCAACCTTGATTGACCAAAAAATTGACAAGCGGTGAAATTCAGGCATAGTCAGAATCATGGTCAGAATGATATAAAGTTCACGGTCAAGTCAAGAATTTTGAGCAATTTTTTTCATTGTCATCGATGCGTCATGCAAATATATATGAAGCATTGCAACCAAAGATGTTTGACGCAACATTTCACGATTGAATGCATCATCATCATGTAGCGAAAATCACTGAGAGAAATGAGAGCTAAGGTTATTTATTCCAAGGAAAAACTTGCCTAGATGTGCCAGACAGCCGATCGATGACAGTTTCGGGCCAGTCCACTAACATTGGAGATACGTTTTTCTTAGAAATCACAACAAATTCGCTGCTCAATGTGTGTGACAACTCTGGGGTCGTTCTATTTCAAAATTAGCTCGTGTGAATTTAAGGGCTGACTCACGACCACTCCCTGTCAAAAAAATAAACGTGAAAATTGGGGGGGGGGGCCCAAACCTCGACTTCAAGACATCACATTTCACGTCATTTTTCGATGAGAGCGGTCACAAATTGATATGATCATGCATTTTACTTCCAAATAAGCCATTTTCGAAAAATTTGTTGGTCCCAATTTTTTCATGTGGCCCAAGACTTTTTGACGAGGGACCCACGACTCATTTTCTCGCGGGAAATGCATCGATCTAGTTTGATTAAATGCGTTCGAATTTCTGCATCAGAAGCATCTTTTTCCACAAGCATTCTACATTTGAGTCTTAATTTGAAACTCTGAAGCTGATTGCCGAAATTTTTGCAATTTATCAGTTTTGCGAAGCCGGAATATTGCCTTTCTGACATCATGGAGGCTAGTTAAATGCTAAAACCAGACATATGATGAAGGTCGCCGTTGACACTCGAGGCAACTGCTGACAGCGGTCGCCGAGCAACGGTCGCCCACATACAGTCGAGGCGACCGCCACCAGGAGTCGCCGGGCGGCGGCGACTTCGGCGACGCCGAGGGCTGTCGCGGCGACCGCTGGGCGACTTTTGTGGTTGATAGGGTATGTCTCAAATTTAGGGTAATTTATACAAAGATGAATATAAAAAACACAAAATTACAGATACTTCTTAAGATCACTAGTTATTGTAATTGGAATTACAGTTTTCATAGCATACCGATCGATACGTGACTCTAGCAACGCGTAGTCTACAAGTTAAAACAGTCAAGTGAGCAATCGAATCGGTGAAGTTTGCTGGAGCGTGCAGTTGACCCTGTCGATGGGATAGGAAGTTTGATGAGAATTTCATCAAGTGTTGCTATACCGCAACATCGTCAATGTCTTGGAAAAAGAAACCTTGCTCACGGTCACGCTTTCTCATGAACATAAGCATTATTTCAGGAGACATCTGCAACACTTTGCACACATAGTTTTGGGATAAACACTTTCCCGACACTGTGGCCACTGCAAAGTCTCCAACATTTAAGTCCAATTCCTTGGAATTATCCGATATTTCAGCGCGTTTTATTATCTTCTCCGCCGGTTCTTCCTCCTCAAGCTGGTCATTGTTCTCTTCTCGAAACAATGGTGTCATGTGATCGACATGTAGTAGTTTCCTTTTCGGCTTCTTTGACATCTGCAGTTTGGAAGATTCTCGTTCTTCGAGAATTTTTTCTGGGCTTGATGTCAACACTGTTGAGCTACCCCTCTTACGTCCTATCTTCCGTTCTGTTACTTGTAGGACGTGCAAGGAGAGACAACTTCATTAGATGGTCGTGAAGGCTCCATCTCGTCGTCAGGAATGCTTACTTGAGGAATATGCACACTTGCTGGAAGTAAGTCAGCTTCGTCGAAAATATCTGAATTTAGTCGAAAGATTCCCGTTGCTCGGAACCCGCTACTTATGTTTCTTCGAGTAAATGCCAGATCGTACGCCCGTCCAAAGAGCTCTCCCATTTCGTACAGGGTGACTCGAGTCCCTGGGTGGGCCAATTGCCTATCATGCACAGCTTTTCTGCAAAAAGCTTTCAGCGGGCCGTAAACGGAAACGTCTAACGGCTGCATCCTGTGTGAACAATGTGGGGGAAATGTCAGCAGATGGATGCCGTTTTCTCTGCAATACAAAACTGTGCGCAGGCTGACATGGCTTGCATGGTTATCTAACAAAATGATAATAGGATTCTCCTTCGTTGCGCATGTGTGC
Organism: Prostheceraeus crozeri; assembly: GCA_907163375.1. Classification (NCBI taxonomy): domain Eukaryota; kingdom Metazoa; phylum Platyhelminthes; order Polycladida; family Euryleptidae; genus Prostheceraeus; species Prostheceraeus crozeri. The sequence goes on along the minus strand of CAJQUW010013833.1, from coordinate 461,130 downwards.
TTCACGATGTGCGGGAGAACGTCATCCGAAAAAATTTCAGCTGTCATCCATCCGGACCCTGTAGCTGAATTAACTCCCAATGTTCCAGCAGGTGCTCCATGAACGAGACGAGTAGGAGAATCCTTTTTTTAGGGGAAATACCATAACTGGTGGTACAGTGTTCCCGCCGGCCGAGATTATTCCTAGAACAGTGACCATCAATCCGCGCTCCGCAGCCGTTACCATTCCTACTTGCTTTCTTCCTGTTGGGGCGATAACTTTGGAACAAACATTTACGTTTGTTATTCCAGTTTCGTCCAAATTATAGACTCGATTCCAATCAATATCGTAAGTATTCATGGTTAGAGTAAAATTGTCAAAAAACTTTTCCACGGCTTTCTTGTTGAAACCAGTTGCTCTGGCCATAGACGTGGCTTCCGGTGTTCGAAGGGAGAGATTATTACGTTTGAGAAATCCACGAAGCCAATCCTTTCCTGCACATTTCATACTAGTCCACGATGACGGCATCTTATCTTCGGAAATAATTTTGGCGACAAACTCGGCAGCAAGCCGGCGCGCTTCCATGGCAGTGAGACCATAGAAACGGTGGACACACTCAGTTATGTAAGCTACTAGTTGGCGCTCTTGATCAGGGCTGAAGACCAGCCTGTTCATCAATTGCCCTTGTACAACAGATGACCCTCCCGGTGAAAAAAAATCGTCGGCGATTACTCGGCAAATAGTCGGGCAGTGTCGGCTGTCAACGTGTCGGCGCACCGAGTGAATGCCGACACAGGTGTTGTCGGTACCCATCGGCTAAGTGACGGCTGCACCGACATGATGATTAGAAAATCGGGAAGTGTCGGCATGTTCTCCCTATATGCCGACAGCAGCTCTGATTGGACCAATATTAGCAAATCTCGTCCACTCCAATTCGTGTGATCTATATAACTTAAACACTGCTGTGATTTACAACAGAGGACTCCTGCTGCGCTCGAGGAGCATGGTCAGCACATTCCGCTTCTTTGCAAGTGGCACAGATGAAAGACAAAATGCCAACCTCTTGCAAAAAGGATTACAGAATTCCTCATACCAGATATCAGGACCAGATTTCCAGCAGCATATGGTAAGTTAAGATATCAATACATGTCTACATATAGCGGCAGCTATGGGTCAACAGTTCTGTCTCCGTTACTTGTATTTTCTTTTTGAGTGATTCAAAATGTAGATAGAATTAATTACATGGAAATTCACAGAACATCCTGACAAGAAAAACGCATGTTAATGTATTAGATGTGTGTGTACAATTCTACATTAAAACAGCCCGATTTTAATCGGTGCATTTATCTGTTACACATTCTTTGCTGCAGCGCAGAAAATGTTGCTAGTACTCAAACGCTACGAGAAAGCAAACGAAAAAAATTCTTTTGAAAGTTGAAAACCCTGCTGAGAACACATTGTTGCGCTGTTTTAAGTAGCCATTTATCTGTCTATTTTCGCTATCTCCGAACGACCGTGAATTAGGGTAATTCCTTTTGAAAGGGCTTCTTCCAACCTTCTATTTCTAGCCATTGTGAGATATCTAGAGCACGAATAGATTTTCACGAATAGTCCACACTCTATACAGACTCAGGACTGATAGATTTCATTGTTCGACAGCGCAAAACGCAATTCATTGGCAATTCAAGCTGCTGTTCACGGGAAGTTTCATACAGGACAGCACAACAGTTTGTGCACACGCAGTCATAATACTGCCTTTGTCCTTCGTCCTCACAGTGATCTGCCGAATCTGCATGCAAATATGTGAGGCAAGCGTCATCTGATTGATCGATGCGTTGCTATAGCATCAAGTTGGTTAGCTTGTCTCAAAACATATTATGCGTGCGCCTAACTGAGAAAGCAGCGCGCCCTGCAGACACAGATTTAGAGAGGAACAGATAAACTGCTTTCCCTAATTCACGCTGACGGCGTTGAAGCCCGCCGATCGGTGTTTACTTTGATGACAATTTGCGATAGACAGGCAAGAAATGTGTTGACCAGATGGGATACTTATCGCGTTGAGGCGATAACATCTCACGTTTTTGACAATTTGATGATTATGCTCATGTGTATGACATATATGTGTGCTAAGTCCATTTTGAGATAAATTGATGTCGACATCATTCAACAGCAATTCTGTAGGGCTGCATAACAAGAATTTTGATTTAATTAAATGATAAGTCGTCACAGGTGATTACTTCATATCGTAATATATGTAAATGTATTGTTCTACAAAAGCGTCTGAGATGTAAATCACAGAAAATAAGACGCGCTTCTAAAATGATCAGTTCCCTGTTGAAAGTCCTTCATGATAAGGAAATGATTGCCGACGGTGGATATAAAAAACTCGGTCGGACAAATTGGAGGTCTAACTTTTGCATTATTTAAGAATGAAATAAAGAATCACGAAAGAAAACAAGGGAGGCGGCATCAAAATGAAGTGGCCGAGTTCGCAATAGCTTTGCATTTTTACAGTCCATCAGTCTATCGATTTGTCCGTAAAATCCTAGCTCTTCCACATGAGTCTCGAATCAGAGAATGGATATCCAACTTTGAATGCGAGCCAGGACTGATCAGACAATCATTTGATTTCCTAGCCAACGAATTTGAAAAGGATGTAGGAACCCCACGATAACAGAAGCTGCAAATATATCCAACAACATCACCGACGATGAAAACACTGAATTCCTTTATTCGCTTTGGATGATGGATTTGCATAAAATGGATGATGACTGGTGACTCAATGTGCTATATTACGTTGCCGGATATAGCCAGAAAATCAGTTTGGGGGGACAAGGTTCTGATGAATTGCAATTCTTAAAACTGGTATTCAATTACATTATATAGTACCTACTTCCTATGATTTTGATTGACGTTTACGGAATATACATTTTAACACTTTGTATACATGTAACTACATGCAAGCGTATTAGAATCTGAAGCTTATCTGAAATACCTGTTAGATAATAAAGAATTTTCATTTCATGATTTAACTTCTCATTTGCATGTTATGTCCAAAATTATTAGATGAATGTTTCTATACCCTGGTTTGTACATGAATTAATAACCAAAAAGCCGAATCTTGTTCAAGGAATTGTACAATGTTGACTGAAACATGAAATGCCTCTTTCGATACACATCAAGTCAACCAATGTGCATAATTGCTCTCAATATTTCAATGTATTTCTTGCGATATAAATTCGATTATAGCTCTTCCATATTTTTACAAAATAGTTTTTTATTATTTTCCGATTGGCCTCTGCTACAGGTAGAACTGAATAACTTAGGAACTTAGGCGCCTACACGTTTCTGGAGGTAAATTATACTATAAAACATTCAGTTCTTTGTAACGTTCTTAGTCCCATTGCTAAATTTAATGGAAAAAAGACGCATATCGTTCGATTTAGACTGTAAACTTTACTAAACTCAAAGACAGTTGATTATTTATTGTCATTGGGTAAATATGAATATTAGCCTATACACACTGTAACCAACAAGCGTACAACCAAAGATACACCCGAGTTATTTAAGTGATGATTTGAAATATTGATAATACGTGTGCAGAATCTATACACTGCTTCAGACAAACTTTTGCTGAATAATGTCATTTGACATGTTCCAAATGTTTCTTCGATGACAAATCTGGATGTAATTGCATTAACAAAGATGAGGAAAGTCGCACCTCTAAGTCAGTTAGCAGTACTTCAAATAAAATACATGTCTATGTGCAACGAGAATTGTTAAGAACATATTTTAAAATTCAGATTAAAAATGTACTTTTCAGCACTACTTAAACGTTTGGGGGGGGCATGGCCCTGGTAGCCCCCCTTTGGTAGCCGCTTTTGGTAGCCCCTGTTGCGTTGCAGGTTTTGTAAGTAACACCATCAAAGAACGAGTTGCGTGCTGTGTATGTCGAGCGGCTTTATTTTCCGATTCAGTAGATTTCCCATACGCAAAGTTTTTTTGTAGGAAGCAGCGAGGTGGTCTGATGTCACCTAGTTTTGGTGTATTTACCATAATTAAAGTTGCTGAAGTTGCTTTCAAATCATTGTTTCCTGGAGTATGTAATGCCTCCACTCTCCCTACAGGATGCAATTTGGACATTAAAGTGGAGCATTTTGTCATGAACAAGATCAACGTTGATACTGTATTCCCAGAGCTGACGGACCATTATTGGGTACTTTATTTACTAATTAATAGGTGTGACACAATTCATTGAGCTTGCTTTCTTTGTTGACAAATAAATCATTTGACAACATGACAATGACAGCTATTCAAGTATGTTTATCCTGCAGCAGTCATCGCTGTAATCATATCGCGACTTGTTTCTTGCCCGTCTATCGCAAACTAGTGTCTCTCCCGTCCTGTGTTTACTGGCTTCAAGCAGTTGTGTAAATAGTTCATCTGTTCCTCTCTAAATCTGTGCCTGCAGATCAGTCTACGACACAGAATTAGATTCATCTGCGCGCGCCGAAGCAGATAAACAAAATATTTAATTCTGTGGTCTACGATAATAAACAGCAAGTGCATGAAAGCACATCAGATAACTCAACGAATGTGCATATTTCGTTTTTTTGCATTTTCTCATGACCAGACTCTTCGCGACAAATGGATAAGAGCAATTAAACGAGAGGATGTCGATAATTTTGGCCAAAGAAGCGTCTTCCTTCCAACCTTGTCTTCGCGAATTTGTTCTCTGCACTTCCTCGAAAATGATTTGATCAAGACAAGTCAACAATTCAAGATCATCTAAGCGTCCCAGAAAAGAATTGAAACTATTGCAACTCAAATCTTCGGCAGTTCCCAGTGTTTTCAACAACTTTCCATCTTACTATACCTCGGCATCTTCATCAACCAAACCAAACTGTTTGTGGAAAACGCATCAACGGCAACAGCTCGCATGGAAGGAGAGAACACAAGAATGGAAACTTGATAATTCGAATTCCCAAGGATGATATCACCGATTTCGAGAATCTCTTAGATTGGCTTCCTTCAATAAATCTCCCAACAAATTACACATATATTACGACTTCCGAGTGCGCAGTGTTATCTCATTTTTCTTCAGAATCATTTAACAATAAATTGTCTCCACACTTCCAAAGTTTCATTCGTATATTTCATGATTTGTCATTTGACTTCTACATCGATGGAATCAGGATACATGGCAATCGATTTTATTATCTCTTGGAAACGAATGACACAATCTAAGAAACGGAATTGACTACTTTATGCAAAATGTAAGTCATTGCTATGACTCGAACAATCATGTTGTTAATAGGTAAGCTGATCTATAAATATTTCTCTCCATCGGTTGTTAGTTATAATTTGTACAGGATTTAGTAATTTTATTATTGTACGCATAGCTCTATCACTGGCAATATTTGTTCAGAAATAAAGGCGTTCCACATTTTACATCGTTAAGCTTGTCCTGATGTTATTACAATGATATGATAATTTGCATTTTTCATGATGAATTGATGACAGTATATAACACGTCTACTCATTACCTAATGTGCCTCTACAGAAGTAAAACCCACTTCATAAATCATAATTTTTAAACATGAAATCGTGTTGATGAAGAGATGAACAGTCAAATCCTAGGCTTTTATTTGACGTATTGTTCATCAAGATACGTCAACTTTTAGTGAAAATGTGTGGTTATGACTCTAAAAATCTGCTTGATTTCTTAATCGAAAAACTGCCATTATTAATTTAAGTTAAACTGCTTTTGATTGTGAGTCACTCGCGTATTTGTTACAGCTTTCAGTTTGTGGGTGCGATCTTCGATGAGAATCCGTTGACATGTGTATTTATATTTAATAACATCATGCCAGGCAATAACAGCGAAGTACAAATCAATTTTCTAATTATAGTTGTGATTCGTTGATGCTGGCTTTGACAGGGCAATCCAAAGTTAGCAATATACTGACGTCAGTCTTCAATACAGTTCGCGGTACATTTCAAACAGCGATCAGTCAGAGGACTTGTTGCATCTCCATTCTTGATAGGGGCGGGTAGGGCACATTGAACATGTTTTTGATCTTTTCTCAGCAGTTTGAATATACTAAATCAAATGAACCAAAATCAAACTCGGATGAAAGGTTGAGGATATCCTTAGTAATCTCAAAGTTGTTGGACGTTTTTGTGACATTTAATCTCCTCACAATTTTAATTTTGAAATTTCTACCAAAGTGGTTCAATGTGCCTCATGCGTGGGGCACATTGAACCACCCACTGGGGTGGCTACATTGCGATGTTCATCAAATCTCAAACGAAAAGGGCGTGAAGATCATCTATGTAACTATTAGAACTAAAATGACAAATAAACGGATAAACAACAAAACTAATATTGCAATTATTATGATTAAGAAGTTACTACAAAGAAAACAATTAGTTAGCGTGTATTATTATTATTCTTGTTTCGAAATAAGTAACATAATTTTATCTTACTTTAATTTGCGAATTTAACGTCAAGTTTATATTTACGAATACGATAGTTAATTTTGCGAGAAAAACTATCACTAATAAAATCAATATTCAGAACAACTTCATTTTCATTGAAATAGTTTTTGATTTACACGAGCGTTTGTTAATAACGAAATCTCTATCAGAGCGACCATTACACTTGAGACGAGATTTGGTTTTGTTTCCAGCTTCGATGCCAAGAGAGTTAGAGCTGTACTTCTTTTATCGATGCTGTCAAAGGTGTTGAGAGTGAAGTTTCTCTTCACATAACTGGAGACCCAACTATCTTTAGTAAAGGACGGGTACAACTTGACGTACGATTTCATTTTGATAATGGCAAAAATTAATTTTGCTTAACCCATAGTGAAATCTTATATAATAGTTCAAGTAGTTATTTTCAGGGATATCGGTCGCAAGCTTAGTATCCTTATTTAGTTAGTTTAACAGTTTTTAGCTTTTAACTCAGTAAATAAAGATGTAGTTTAATAGAGTTTATAGATATAAATAATAATATACAATAAGAAAAGTTAATTCTTTTTATGAATAAGTCTATTACTAATATTTTTTCTTCTAATTTAAGTCATTTCTTTCTTCTCAAGAATGAGTGATCAATAATCAATGATGTCAAGCAATAATCAACCATTAAAGCGATAGTAAGTATTCGTGTTCGAAATAGGTTATAAAACTTCTATGTGAAAGTGAAAATACCACAGTGATTAGGCCTACACTATCGGCTCTCTTGGCCTGATGAACAAAGGCTAAACGTTTCGGACGAGTTACTGAATGACAAAGACTTTTGAATTGTGTAGTCGCAATCTTCATCTATCTAAAATTGGTTTAGTGACAATTCAACGATGATAAAAACGGTAAAAATCCTGCATGTAAAAAAGTGCATATGGTCCATTTTGTGGAAACAGGACCATATTGACATTGTAATCATGCTTCCATTGGTTCGTTGCTTCTTTTTTACACTGACACTGTTATCGAAATACAAATGAAAATAGGAAAGCCATAACTGATGCAATTGTGAAAAAAATGCGTACACTCAATGTAAACATTTCAAAAGTAAGGGAATGCCATGTTATTACATCATTTTATGAAAATAAATTAATGACAATTAATTAATTAACTTCTGGTTGCCGGACTATATGTCTAACTATGACCTAACATTTATGTTCCCTGAAGATAGCTTCGTGAGGAAAACATAAATTCATCTACAAATGTAATTATATTTGTTTAGTAACAATAAATGCAAATTAATTGAAGCATTTTAAAATTGAAAGCATTTAGAAATATACCTTTATGCATATTCTTCATTCACATATCTAAAAATGCCTAAAATCCCATCAAGGCATGCTCTTTTCAGTTATCATTTTATACCCTGAAGATGACTGCATGCGCTCTTAGTTGAAATTACTCGAAATTGGTACGGCTGAATAAATCACATCATTAAGTTACATATACATCAGATAATAATTCAAAAGTAAGGGAATGCCAAATTGCTGCTAATTTGGCATTCCCACACTTTTGAATTATTATCTGATGTAATTTATGCATGTGTAACTTAATGATGTTATTTATTCATCCGTACCAATTTCGAGTAATTTCAACTACAGAACGCAGTCATCTTCAGGGTATAAAATGATAATTGAACACAGCATGCCTTGATGGAATTTTAGGCATTTATATATGTGATGTATTTGATATTTGTTTATGTATGCTATGATAAATTGATCACAACTGAAAGTGATTTTGATGTGCATGTTTCACAACATATAAATACGCATCCTCGTGACAACGCTCGTTTTCACCTCGTCCATACATATAGCACATATGGCGACGAATTGACTGTTCTTTCACGAATTGAGAAGAAACTTCAGTGATATATCAATATGGAATTCAGAATTGAGCCAATGCCATGGCAGCGCGAAGCAACCAACGACTGGCAAGAGAGATTTGAGGCTTTGGCAAGAGCGAAAGGCGTTGAAGACAATGAAATTACTGCGAAAGAGCCTACGTCGAAGATGACTGACTTATTCTTGACTGTTGTAGGGAAGGACGCGTATTCTGAGATTAAGACACTGTTGGCTCCAATTTTGCCTTCAGCCCGGAAATATGTTGATATAAAGAATTCTATTGAATCGCATTTACGTCCGAAGACGATAGAGATAGCGGAGCGGTATAAGTTCCATTTGATCAGACAGGATCGTGAGAGTGTTGCTACTTACGTTAACAAGCTTAGGAAAGCGGCTGAGACTTGCAATTTTGGTAAGCAATTGGATTCCATGCTTAGGGACAGATTCGTGATGGGTCTGAGTGACGAAGCTGTTTTGAGGAAGTTGTTACTCGAAGAGAGACTAACTTTTGACAAAGCGGTTGGTATAGCTGCAGCGTCCGAGGAGGTTGCAAGCTGTCAAGCAGTTTTACGTCCACTACAGGTCAACCCTGTCGATATGAGTAAAAGAAAGCCATTAAAGCCCAATAGGCCTAGGCAACTCCATGATGTTCCAAAGAAGTTTGAGAAACAATCCAATTCTGCTACTCATGATCCGAATCTTTCATGCAAGTTCTGTGGTAACAAACACAATCGTGGTGCTTGTCCCGCATATGGCAAGGCATGCAGTCTGTGTAAGAAAATGAACCATTTTGCAAAAGTATGCATGAACAGAGTGAAACTGATTTCTGATGTTAATAAAGTTCGAGAAATGCCTACTTACTCTAACTACCAAGCAATGCCCGAGTCCATTTTGAGCGTGAATTCAGGAGATGGAAGTTCCAAAATTATGGTAGATGCAAGGATTGATGGAATAGATTTGGAGATCCAAGTTGATAGCGGTGCAGTCAGATCCTTGATACCTTGGCACTTTGTGAGTAGATATGAGAATTTGAAGTGTAAGGCTGTTGATTATCGCTTGTCACTATCTTCTTACACTGGTGATGTTGTCAATATTATTGGTTTATTGAAAAATGTGATCTTTGAGGTTGGTCAGAAGCGAAGTGAAGTTGATTTCCACGTGGTTGGGAGAGGTGACATTGTTTTGGGAATGGATATCATAAATCGAATGAGTTTGTTGAAACTGACTTATAACCAAGTGAGTTCACCACTTGTCAAGTCCATTGAGATTAGGTCAGGTGCTACGCCAGTTTTCATGAAACCACGCAAGTTACCGTATGCGTTGGAAGAACCAGTGAAAGATGAATTGAGCAGACTATCCAAAGTTGGCATTATTGAAAAGGTTGAAAGTTCTGAATGGGCTACACCGATTGTCGTTGTGCATAAGCCAAATGGAAAAGTTCGCATCTGTGGCGACTACCAATCTACGATCAACCCACACATACCTTCAACCATAGTCCCAGGATTAGAAATTGATGATACATGTTACGTGACCATAGAGTAACGCTACAATATGAATTGCGAACTAGACATTTTGTTTGTATACACCATTTAATTGTAAAGCATATGTTATGTTGTAATTGAAGCAGTGGTTTCAATAGACTGAAAGTTTCCAACCACACGAGTCTTTTAATTGATTATTCCATGTACTTAACAATACATTGAGCAAGCTAGGAAAGTGCAATTTGTTTTCGAAAATTGATTTAACAGATGCGTACCTGCAAGTAAGGCTTGATGACTCATCTCAGATGCTTACTGTGATTTCCACACCTTTTGGATTGTACAAGTACAGATCTCTTCCTTTTGGAGTAAAATCTTCACCACACATTTTCCAGTCGATTATGTTGGAAATGACCAGGGATTTACCTCAAGTACACTGTCATATGGATGATATTCTGATAGCCACTTCTAGGTCTGATGATCACCAGACAATTTTGACTGAAGTGAAACGGAGACTGTCCGTGAATGGATTTTCGATTAATGAAAGTAAATCGAGTTATCTCCAAACAAAAGTGAGACATCTAGGATATCTGATAGATGCTGATTCTGATTTTTCAGGTCAATCGAAATTGTTGCCGGATCCCTCTAAGGTCAGTGATTTACTTGTGATGCCAGAACCGAAAGATATTGCGGAAGTCCAGAGATTTATTGGATCCGTAGGATTTTATTCCAAGTTTATTCAGAATTTTTCGGACACAGTGAAACCGTTACGTGACATGGTGACCAAAAGAGAATTTAAGTGGACCAGAGATGCTAGATTGTCATTTGAAACCTTGAAGACCGCACTTATTTCAGGCATTCTAAAACCATTTGATCCCCAGGATGACATTGAGATTGTTTGTGATGCTTCTCCTACTGCTGTTGGTGCTGTTTTGCAGCAAAAAGGTCAGCCAGTGTTGTACATTAGCAAGACATTGAATTCTGCTGAAAGGAATTACTCCCAACTAGACAGAGAAGGTTTAGCGATAGTTTATGCTGTGCGCAGATTGCACAAATATCTGTACGGTCGGAAATTTTTCATTGTTACAGATCACAAGCCGTTAGAATTTTTGTTCAAACCTGATGGCTGTAGAAGTTCTCACGCAAACCAGCGAATTTTGAGATGGTCAATTTTTCTAGGAAGCTATGATTATACGATTGTCGGAAAGCGAACGAATGAAATTCCAGTAGCTGACATGTTATCAAGAATTGAAACCGGATTGCACACTGAACAATTTGATGTTGGTGCGATCGATCTATTTTTTGAACCAGACCAAAATCTTGAGAAAGAAGTTCGTGATTGCTTTGAGTCCTCACAAGAATTTTCCAAGTTGAAACATTTTGTCAAGTTCGGATGGCCAGGAGTTTTAAAACATTTGACTGAAAACATGCGTCCATATTACCATGTGAGAAGTGAGTTGACGTTTCATAAAGGTCTACTATACAGGAAAAATCGTTTGGTCATACCGAGATCTCTGAGAAAAAAGGTTTTAAAAACTTTGCACTCATCTCATCTAGGAATTGTTAAGATGAAGTCGATTGCTAGAAATCAAGTTTGGTGGCCTTCCATTGATCAGATGATTGAAAATGAATGCAGAGATTGTCAGGATTGTAGCAAGATTAAGGTTCCACCGAAGGTTAATGTGAATGCAGATGTCAGTTGGCCAGAGAATTCACACGTTTTTGACAGAATCCATATGGATTACATGGGTCCATTTGAGAATAGTTACTTTTTAGTCGTTGTTGATGCTCATAGCAATTACCCATTTGTTGTAAGAACCACAGGATTGTCAACTCGAGAAACGTTGAACGCATTGAAAAATATTTTTGCGATGTTTGGAGTTCCAAAAACCATTGTTGCAGATAACGGACCTGCATTTCGTTCTGATGATTTTATGGATTATATGCGCAAGAGAGGCATAAGTGTTTGGCATACTCCAGTTGCACATCCAAAAAGTAATGGATTAGCTGAGCGATTCGTAGGGAATCTGAAGCTCCATTTGAAAGTAACGGTAGGAAAGGGAGACATAGACAGTCGCTTGCACAGCTTTTTGCTACAATACAGAAATGCGTCAGTGAAAGGCAATAGAAGTCCTGCAGAAATGGTATTCAATTTCCGTCCGAAGCTGCCCATGAATCTGCTAGAATCGGAGCAACCTGTGCTATTCCAAAACTTCCGTGGCTCCTCGAGTACCTTCGAACCTGGATCGGTGATCTCAACTACTGGATCGACTCGCGTCAATGTGCGAGATGTCGAGAACAACGTTCATACGAGACACATGGATCAAATCAAGGTCGAACGAATGGATGGAACGAGTGATGTGGACAACGAAACTCGCGATACCGTCACTGGAGCTGGCGATGCAGATAGCGAAGCTGCTGAGACAGTGACCATGACTACAAACGACATTACGCAACCTTTGCGTAGATCAAATCGTGTGATTGAACCTCCTCACTTTTTTATGAATGACTAATTGTCAAGAGGGGAGGAATGTGATGTATTTGATATTTGTTTATGTATGCTATGATAAATTGATCACAACTGAAAGTGATTTTGATGTGCATGTTTCACAACATATAAATACGCATCCTCGTGACAACGCTCGTTTTCACCTCGTCCATACATATAGCACAATATACATGCGAATGAAGAACATGCGTAAAGGTATATTTATGAATGCTTAAAATTTCATCAATGCATTTTCATTTTTAAACCCTGAAAATGGCTACGCTCAGCATAGTTGAAATTAATTGGTTCATGATCTAATAAATTAGCATCATATTAGCAATCCTACTTTCACTTTCATTTAGAATGTCCAACCAAAGAGGCATCATCTCTACGTGATTGTTGGCTGTTTATAATTATCTTAAAAGATTTCCAAATTAGACTTGACTTGACCCACCCTCTTAATCATGTTTGCAAGTGAACAGGTATTTGCTATAGTTATTTTTCATGATTGTTAGCTGTTTGTAATTGTCTTTAAAGATTTCCAAAAATGCGCTATTAGTCCACGCTCACAATCATGTTCTCATATGGATATATATTAGTCATATGTACTTCCTTTTTATACTGATCGTCAGCTACATATTTGCTTTTGAAAATTCCCAGACTGAACACTTTATCTCCTTCGTAATCATCCTAATTTCGTCATTTGTTTTATGACACATTTTTCATCGGAACTTGTCTAGTGCTCATGTAATACATATAGTGATTCTTGTCGTTTTATTATTTTTTGCCTGGAAATAATAGCAGGTCGGGTAATTAATGTAATGCTATTGATTTTAAGCAGCATAATTACATGAAGTGAATAAAAGCTCATGTCGTTTTCCTATTTTTTATGTTAAATGTACATGTATGTTCCTATTTATTTTAACTATGTTAAATTCTATAACTTCTTTTTATGCGTCAATAATATTCAATATTTTTTGCATCAAGCATCTTACTGCGCATTTTAGACCAAAGTCGTTGTCTCTCAAAAAGATATCATCAATGGAGACCGGACACTACCAAGCCAGCACAACCGATGGCAGAGAAGCATACCACTGTTCTGTAGGCCGACATTTACTTTTGAGGTGAGTCGCTAAAATAATTTGTGCGATTATTTGTCACTGCTCACTGCTGTTTTGGTTTTAGCAGCATTGAGTTTTTCTGCTGTTAATCCTTGGAACATTTCGTAGCAGGATGACACCGATCAGCAGCATTTTTATAATGTATAAATATTGTAGAGCTATTCTTGTCACTGCCTCCGAATGTTTTAGTTTTAGCAGCATGAGTTTTTCTGCTGTTAATCCTTGGAGCATTTCGTAGCAGGATGACTTTGATCAACAATATTCATCTCTATCAACAGCAAATTTCTTCAATATTTTGCTACAACGTCAAGTAGGCTATAACTGTAATTTCATCAAAAGAATGTGAACATATAATTAGATGTCGGCGGCTGTCGGGGAATTGTCGGCGGCAGCTGTCGGGGGAATTGTCGGAGGCTGTCGGGGAATTGTCGGTGGCTGTCGGGGAATTGTCGGTAGTGTGTCGGCGAAACAGTCGGGGAATTGTCGGCTCACCGATTCGTCGGCAGATAGTCGGGGAATTAGGACCTTTGCCGTCATTAAGCCGAGTCGGCTTCCCGACAATGGACCGACAGTTCACCGACAATTTTTTTTCACCGGGCTGGGACTTGATTTTTGTGCCGGCGTAATGACCGTACAGGAATCTTTGTCCATTCAGAAACTTTCGGCAACGAGGCACCGTCTTTAATCATGTCCTGAGCGCGTGCCATATCCTCCGCGGTATATTTTGCTCGCTTGCTCATGATTGCCTGCAAAGAAAACGAAGTGTCTGGATGTCATTAACTGTAGCTGGAAAAATTCTAATAATTCCTAATTAGAATTCTTAATATTCTTAATTAATTAAAATCCCATCTGTAGTTATAGATCTAGTTATAGTAGTTATATCCCATCTGGCCTTTGGTGCTGACTCGGCAGAGAATGCAATCAATCACAAGTCACGAGGAGAGAGGGAGAGAGCTCGTCGCTTATTGCCTCACGCACCACGTCATACACCAGCCGATAGCGTGTGTCACGTTTAAAGAACGTTGATTTTGGTGGTGAACGTAGATTGTAGGTGCTTGTGAGCTGCTCTACCGCATAAGTGTCTTACAGTTAAGATGATAAAGCGTCTGACTAACATGCTACTGAATAGGGTTCGAGCCCTCAGCAATCTAAATCTTTTGTATCTTGTTTATTGTCATTGATTTTTCGGACAACTTTATGACCGCATTGTGCTGAAATACTTTTGTAACACTATCACGAGATTATCAGGACATAAACCGAGAATTTAATAAACTGATGTAAATGCGAGAGGCTGTACAAGTCTGTATTATTAATTTTCTTATTCTCTTGAGAAATATAATAGTATTAAAAGTTGGCCTTCCTCTTCTCTGCTATATGTCTATTTTGCTGTAACTGTATGTTTTTGTTCCTTCTATACGTACCTAATATAGACTTTTATGCTTACCTAGGAAACCGGTAGCTATATGGAAACCCTCACAATTGAAAAAACGCATCGGTAGTGGTTACCATACTATGAAACTAATTTAAATTTTTCATGTAATAAAACTTAGGAAATAATTGAAAAATTATAACAGTGACATACAATGGACCCTTGCCAGAGTTTTAATTAAATACCTTGTAGAACAGACGAAGCAAATTTAATTTTTGAAAATTACACGGCGGCCAATGATCCCCACCCCCAAACGGCCAATGATCCCGACCCCTGGTAGTCCGAACAAATCATTGTGTAGACTAGGGAAAATCGATTAATTGGTGCAATCGAGCAATGTCATTTGATAGAAGAAGTTAAACTCTACCCAATAATAATATTCGTTTTAATCTCGGTCACGATTATTCTCGTAAGATCCCCCATTTTCGTAAAGTCGCAAAGTTTTCAAAATGAGTGTGATTTTTTACTTACCACTGACTACTATAGTTTCCATTTCCTGATGTTGATATTTGTGGCACGTTTTGGTATTGCCCTAATGATGATTCTCTGAAAATACCGCTGGTGCAAGATAGATAGGTTTTAAGAAAACGCAGGGTGGCCAATGAACCCGCCTCTCCCCTACACTAAGTTTTGTGACGATTGATTCATTCCACCGATTTTAGACAAATTAGAAAACGGGGAGATAACCCATAAGTACCCTTTTTTCAAAGAATATTCTTTTCACTATGTTAGTGAACTTGATTGACGTAGGCCTGTTCCAGGCTTATCATACCCCTACATATGCTTCACGCTTAGTATGTTTCCTGATTTATGTCATCGCCAATTCCTGAACTACAACAGTGTTCGGATTTAGTGACATGCCATCGTGCTGGTAAAATATATTACTAAACCCAAATTTTCAAATAACCATGTCATTGATGAAGTCTTAATGAAATAATGGCACATTGACGGCACCGACTCAGACTTAGACAGTTATCCTGTTTTTGGCATACTTGGCTCCACTGCACTTTTCTTCCTTGAATGCCAATGTTCTATTTGGTATACACACCTTCCACATAAGTCTGCATTCGCAGTTCGCACCTCTTTGAAACATTCATGAGGCAGTCGATCGAGTTCTTCGTAGTTGCACTTCTTACTGGACTTTTGTGTATGTTTTCACCAGCCTCGAACTGCTTCAATATAGCATCCTTGTTTTTCTTGATAACAGAGGCAAGAGAATGCGCAATATTCAATCGCTTTTGAATTATCGAACCTTTATTCAAAGAATTACGGAATAATTGTCAGAAATTGATAGTCGAGTTCGCTTGTTCGTAGGTGGAAACATGATGCATGCAATCAAAATTAGACGATGATTGTGATGTGTAGGCTTATTCTTCGATTTTGATTAGAAGCCGGTGATTGGTCTTCAATTACGCGTGAATTGAAAGGGATGGGATATCAGTCATCAATGAACCTGATGATCGCATCATGACATAATCTGCACACCTGTTTTCTCAGATAACATCTAGAGGTTTACATCTCAATGAAACCTGATCGCCGTAAAGTAGGCTAGGGGACGTGCGCACAAAGACTTCTCGTTCGCAGGTGGTCAACATGTTAAAATACTCAAACGATTTCATCAGTGGTGCAAATAAGAATGGTTACTAAACCCAAATTGTTGCAATATTCGATGTTATTAAATCCGAACAATTTTCTGTATAATATACTGTATATAGGAAAATTCGCCGTGCTATGAAAATATGTTAGTAAATTCGAATTGTTTCTATCCGATGTTAGTAAATCCGAACACTACTGTACATGGAAGCTTACATGTAAGCTTAGGTCTATATGGAAATATTTGGGAGGCGTCAAAACGATTTCAACAGATGACATTAGGTCCCAACTTATAGTTCTATCACAAACCATCAGACATCTCGACTGATTACAATATATCCCTGATTGCTGATTTGTCAATGCCACAAACACGAAAATATCTACATTTTCGGGTAGTCGCGACCGATAGGCATTCAACATATTAGCGGCATCGTAATTAAACTTCGCCCCACTGGTTGGACCCCATGCCAGTAAGCTATCAAAGTTATCACCGATATTGTGATTAAACTTTGCTCCACTGATATGGCCTAGCCAATAAAATTTTATCAGGTGTCTTATATCCCAATAAATACAATTGACTTTTTTTAGATTTTTTCTGTAATTGTCAGCTGTAACCACAGAGAATTGATTTGCTGCGTTGTTTGGTCTAGAGATGACATTTTTTAATACTGATGGTCACTTTTATACGCTGTAACTATAGTCGCGATCAGGGGCAGAAAAATCCATTTTCCATTGAACGTAATGCAAATTCAAGCCTATGAATTCTGACGAACTAAATCATCAACACCGCATTGAGCGTACAGTCAGTAAATTTAGATCGTGAGGAGTTCAACGATGTGAACAATCTTTCCATTTGATGAATTTTTCCCGGCAAAACATTCAGTCAAAGATAGGTATAGGCCTACCATTGATTTGGCAGACGTTAATGATAATTCGACCAAGAATTGTGACCTACATGTAGGTACTTTTCTAACATCTTTTCAAAAGGCTGTCATTCTTAAACTATGCGTCTTTTATGCAAATGAAGGGAGTTCCCAAATGAGAATACACCCAAAAAACGTATGTTACAATTTCTTGGTTATTGAATAAATAATTGCCGAGCAATCAAAAATAGCACTTTGAATTTTTCCGAGGAAAAATATTCTAAAATTAGATGTTTTGTGCATTTGTGAGAAAGTGAGCATTGAAAAAGGTGACTTTATTACTGCACTGATGAAATTTACTGTATTCCTGACCTAAATTTGTAATATTTAACGAATACATAGTATATTGAATCCATGACATTTATTTGAAGACCGGTAGAAAAGTACCTACATGTAGGTAATTTTCTATGTATTTGTATCTAGTCAAGATATATACCAGCCGTAGTCAGCTTGCTTTTCAATATAAGAACATCGATGATATACCAATAATAAATAATGAAGCAATTTCTTTACCTAAAGCTAATTCATACTTCGGTATAATCGAGCTTTGAATATTTTTCCTGCTTCTTTTTATACGAAAATTAAATTTGCTTCGTATTTTTTCTGAAGATGGCTCACTGAGATGACTTTTATCTAAAAAATAACATTCTGCGATACAACTTTGCATTTAGGACAGCTGGATTTGCATGTACCTATATTTCTCATCTGAGTTCCAAAGGGTCAACGGTTAGTGAGAATTGTACCTACATGTGTAGGTATTTTTCTTATTATGGGGCTGAATATGGATTCCCTTTCGGACTTCGCTGAACTAGACTTCTTTCTTCACTTTCTTCCTCAAGTCTACTGTACATGAGAGAGGTGATGATACCATCCACGAATCGTCACGCCGGACGATCAGATAACACTTTTCGAGAATTGACATTCTCAGAGCTGCTCCATTTCTTCGGACCTACTCAATGGAGTCTTATCAGCTGCCAGAAAGACGAATGTGCTGGAGAGAAGATGATAACGGACTATTCAAAGGATTAAATTATGGTAAGATAATGAGACGAAAGCGATTCGAAGATATCATGAAGCACCTGCAGTTCTCATCAAATGAAAATAGAGACCAACAAATACTTGATTTCTTGGAGGCAATGAACAAACGTCTCAAGGAAGCAGTGATAGCTGGAGATTATCTCTGCGTCGACGAGAGTATGGTGAAGTCACCATGACCTAAAGGGCAAAATGAAAATCATCAGAAAACTTCGACCAATCGGCAATGAATTGAAAACCACTTGTGATGCTCGTTCCAAGATCGTGTTACACATCGAGTTATACGAAGGGAAGGATATCATGGGAGATAAGGAGTACGTCAAAGAGTTTGGATCAACTGCAGCATGAACCCTTAGGTTGACTAGTCCTTGGAAAGCTACTAGCAGGATCGTAGTTGGCGATTCGTGGTTCAGCTCTGTGAAGAGTGCCGTGCAGCTGTATTTGATCAATGGTTTGTACAGTATTATGTTAGTCAAGACTGCCCATCGTTTATATCCGCGAGAACTCTTGAATCGAAACTTAAATAGAGGGGGCCACGTCAGAAATAGAAAACGTCGCTCTGCTTACAGTTAAGTTCCAAGATTTAAAAGAAAAGCAATTTATTTCTACATGCTCAACAAGCACTGCCGGGCTATCAAGGACGACGAAACGCGGCGACATCATTTCAAGACCCAAAGTTGCTGAAGATTACTTGAATTATTCAGCTGGTATTGACATACATAACCATGTCAGGACGGGGTCATTGGTCTCGAAGATTCATGGAAAACTAAGAGTTCCCACTATCGTCAATTTGCTGGTATAATCGGCTTCCTGTTCACTAATGCTTTCCTTGCGAAGCAGTACTTTCGTGTACCAACTCTGAAGCACTGCTCGTTCAGAATGGACTTGGCAAACGCACAGTCAAGATTTTCAATCGACAGCAAATAGGCCAATAACACGTCCACGAGTCTCCGTCGATCAGCAAGATGTCCCATGTGTCCACGTTCTTCAAAAATTCACTCCCGTGGGAAAGCGCCATCAAAAGTTTTGCTTTTACTGCCATCATGGACGAGCGACTCTAAGCAGAATAAAGGCCAGGTAAGATGCACTTAATAACTGCCTTTAATATGCAATAGGGATGTCCATTTTCAGATATTACTGCGATCTCTGTGGCCCCAACTACCCCATCTGTGCTCCGACTACACGTGATTGCTGGGCCCTACACGTTCAGAAAGGAATGCCGCTGAAAAGACGCTTCCATCATAAGAAGATTTGATTGAAATTAGATTGAATGTGACTTTTATGTAGTTTCAGTATCCTACATGAATAAGCATCGTGTCTGCTAGAGATATTCTGGTTCTTACTTGTGAATCAATGATAATACCGTTTTGTTAGCAGCCTATGTCTTTTCAGTTAATTTTTGTATAGGCCTTAGCCTAACTAAACAGATAAAATAATCTTTGCCTTACGTTATGAATGAATAAGCATAAGGAATCATAAAATTTATTGTAATCTTTTGAATCTAGCTTTTTTAATAAGCGCTTTTCAATAAAATTTTGGCTTCCCAATCCATAGCTGTATTTTGAATGATTGTCCAGCAGTAGCCATGCATTATATCATATATCAATTTGTCCAAAAATCCTTAAGAACGAAAGTACCTACATATGTAGGTCATTTTCTAAAATTTGAACTATTTCGTTCAATTTGGATATTGGGCTTCATGATAAGAATATTTGATATAAGTGCTATGTAGATGATATCAGCTTGTTAAAGTAAGCGGGAAACGTCTTAGAAAGGATATTTTGATAAGGAAGCTAAGAGAAACGATGATTTGTTTAAATAGGTTATCACTCCATCTCATATTTCAGTTCTATGTCTATAGCTTAAGATGAAATAAATGAATCTATACTCTAATGGTTGCTCTACATTTGTCCTCATCAAAATTACAGAAAAAGAATGTTAAAGAGTTGAGATGGCCTACATGTAGGTACATTTCAGTCGAAGTCTTCCAGATGCTCCATAAAGTTGTAATTTGTATTCCAGACCAATTGAATGGTACAGCAATATTGTCCATTCTTTGTGTTATTGCGCAACGCGAAAAATTCCACCTCACCGGCATTTTAAATGATGGTTTTACTCTCAAGCATATTTAGTCCTCATAAAACTCATCAGTTATTTTCCATGAACTGCTTAATCGCCTCTTGGGAACCATGTAGGGTAAATAATATGTCGCAATATTAATCTGGAAGGCTTTGTGAAAAAGATGGTGTGATTTTTGCAAATCTCAGCGCTGTAGTTTGTGATAAAACGCTATTGAGAAAACAGTTGGTTTTGTGAAAGTTTTGACAAATTTCCACTTTTTTGTTTCGATTTAACTTCATCTATTTACAAATGAGATGAAGCTATGAAAACTTCAAACACATTTTCTGAATTGTTTGATCGTTATCTTTTCAGTGGTATAAGTTGTTACACACTCGAGCAATTCTATCAACACGAAAATTGTTGAAGAGTGCGATGAGATCAATAGAAAAGTACCTACATGTAGGCATTTATACCTACAGGTACTTGGTCAAATTATCATTAAGTCTTCAATGTGATAGCGCCAGCTGGTGGGTTCCATAACTTTCCTTTTTATGGATTGCACGCGCTTGGCCAATCAGCCAAAGGAGACGATCGACAATCTCCTCACTTTACTGCCATTGCATACTAATGGCAGAGATAGAATCGCGCCACCTCTAGAGAAACAACGACGAATCCACCTGTGTGGCTGTAACAGTGTCCTCGTATTTTTTATTATCCTTAGTTTAAAAAGCTGAATTTGAATTGATTGGTTGGAGTAGCCTACATATTTTTGATGGAGTGTATGATGACAATCATTTCATCTGATAGGCTAGTCGAATCGGTTTAACAATTGTGGCAATCGAATCGGAACTTGATTTTTTAAATTTGAATCGGATAATCGCGCCCACCTCTGGTTTTTACAAGGAAGAGATAAAATTCTCTTCACAATTTTTCGATCTTCAAAATGTTACAATGTATTGGCTGCAAAGCATGCGGTTGCCCGTAGGCTTGCTAGATCGAATTCTTAATTGGCTTGCTTTAGTGCTTAAAAGTCAGCAGCAATTTTTTAACTTGCCTAGCAGTGGTGGACACCGCTATCGACAAACTTAGCTTCGCAAACCGCATACGCAGCAAACCAAATCTGAAAAACGGTTTGCGGAGGTAAATTGATCCGCTAGCGTCCGCGAAATTGAGCTCATGTTCGTATAATAGGGCTAATTTGTATATTATGGTAGACGCGGATAAAGTGGACTTTCTTCACAGTTACCCTCAAAATTGCATGTGCAGATACTTGATAGCATAGTCAGCAATCACTCGCATAGCAACGTTGTATTCTCTCAAATGGGCAACACCGCGGCAGCATTCATTGGATTATTTGAGAATCTCGATCTGTACATGCATGTTGCGACAAAATTCAGACAGTTTCGAAAATGGTTACTACTTCGACCCCATAAATTGATTATCACTGAGTGAATCCACTTCAGATAGGCAGAATAGAACCCTACGAGCCATACTTTAACTAATGAATGCAAATTACAGCCGAAAAATCCATCAGGAAAAATAATCCACAACACGCAGAATTTGAAATCTTTGATAGATGTTAAAATCGATGAAACAGAGAGATGGAGCTTAACAGCAAGGTAATAAGGCAGGAAATTGAACAGAGCACATCAATTTATCTATATCTGTAGCCAACGCAGTAGGATGCAGAAGCGTAGATCTGATAAACCCATTTCATGGGGTCAATTATAGGATGATTTAATTTATGGGGTCGAAGTAACTTGACACCTCGAAAATTCAATTTTGAACTTTCAATATATAGGAAACTCACCCAGCGGGCCTCAAGTTTCAGTTCACTCACTGGACCGTCACATAACTTACGTCTGCTAATGCTCACATCATCATGACAATTGAATTTACCTCTTCATTGCAAAATCTTATGGTTAGATGTTGATACATATAGGCTATTAATTAGGAACGATGGAAATGCTCCATGCAATTCAGTAAGGCAGGCAACAATTTGACTTTCCGTTTTGCATTGATGCAATTATGGTCGTGTTCAGCTTTCATCTAAGAGCATTCAGATTTGCAATGACCTGATGTAGAATCTACTTTTTCTTTATGAACTTCTTTACTGTTTGAATG
The DNA here is from genome assembly GCA_907163375.1 of Prostheceraeus crozeri. Taxonomy (NCBI): domain Eukaryota; kingdom Metazoa; phylum Platyhelminthes; order Polycladida; family Euryleptidae; genus Prostheceraeus; species Prostheceraeus crozeri. The sequence goes on along the minus strand of CAJQUW010013833.1, from coordinate 438,539 downwards.
TTTATAAACGTCCATTATTTTAGACTTAGATACTCTTCAAACTTCTATAATTCCGTTGCATGTGCGTTTCTTCCTGTTCAGGACCGCTTCATTTCATTTTCCTCGCTAGGATAAAAAAACTAATAGTAGGCAAAGTGAAAGTGTGGCCACACACGAGACAGTCAGTATACGCTATTTCAGGTGGTGTGTGTTGCCGCCTATCCAATGAAGTCACAGCTGACCGAATCGACGTCATTAACGAATCACCAAAAAATAAGAAAACCTTATTCAGACTAATATTTCAAATTTGGAGAATTCATAGTCGTCTTACATGTAGCTTGGCATATTTGAGTTAGTTTTCACAGGCCTGTAAAACTCTATGGTTTGTTTGGTAGGCCACTTTTTGTATGCCTTTACAATCGACTTCTGAAACGATTAAGACTGATGAACCATATTGCATTCACGTACAAAAAATGGAATATGAAATCCATCTGCACACTGGCAAAATACACTTCTGAAAGCTGCGGTAGCGAAGTCTATCTTTAGTGGCTTGCATAATCTTAATAAATTTTAATTACATCCTATGACATTATGTGAACGCTACACATTATAGTGCGCTGCGTCAAATCCCAATATCCGCTAAATATCTGCTGATATAACCCTCAATGATTCTAGCTAGACATTGATCAACTATTGCTGTAAAAAATCATATCAAATTCAATTTTATTGCAATGTACAATACCAAAACATTACACCTCTCGAATCATATCGTACAAAAACGAGTGAGTTGAATTTCCACACAGTATGATGACACATACGAATTTACAAAAAAAAATAGAACTCCACATGTAATGAAGGTGATTGGTAGATGGCCGAACATTTCTATTCTGCCAGTCGATACATCATTCTCAGGTAGGGATGTAAGAATACAATAGATCATCAACCAATTGTACACAGGATGTAAAAGAACAAAAAGTTACCGGAATATTTGTTTTTTTTACTTTTGCAGATATATAATGCAAGCATTGATCTTCTAATAAATGCAATTGAGCATCAATGCAAAAATAATCAGTTTGACATATTCGTATTGACGGTAATTTCCCTCGACCTAACTTAAATTCCACAGAAAGTTTCAATGCGATGTAGCACAGTTATACAAGAGCTGGAATACTTAATTCAACCACAGAAATTTCAAAGCATGTGATTTGAAGAATCACCTCTTCAGTTGGCGCTTTTTTTGAGTAAATGTTCGGTTTCTGCCTAGTTATTTGTTTAGGGTTTTGCCATCAGATCAAATTGGAATGCTGTGGATGTGTTCGGACCTTGCCTTCGAACATATCACTAACCAAAAACATCACTTACTATTGACCTAAATTTTTTGCATCCATGGTCAAATGGGATAAAATTATTTACATGTATGTATATATTCCGGTATACTGTATCATTCATCACATAAGCGCCTATGAATATGCATCAGGTGGAATCATGTTGGCTTCTCTAAGCTGCAGAAAGGCCTTTAATGCTTCTCTATAGTTGAATTCATAGTCAGATAGGCACTGTCTCGAAAAGTTGAAGTTCATCCCAGTTTCACGCATCATATCACGGATAAGAGTGTCTTGATTAACCTTCGGGGCAGGCACAGCAGGCGACAAATCCGATTTCACGACGTTTCCTGAATCACGATATTTCTGTAAGAAAAGTAAAAAATATTTCAAACATGTGCATGAACTAAGTTCTATATTTCCAGTATAGACATGTTATACACTATATCTCATTCCGGTTATGCTATAAAGCAGAATATATTTCGAGTCACTGAGTGACATATTTCACATGTCCTGTGAAATGCATCAAAAACCGATATGCATCAGGCAGACAGATATCTGCTTATAAGAAAGCAAAACTAAGCCTAGAAAATAATCTTGTATTCTATTTCTCCGTATTTCAGATACCTTTTAATATTTTTGTTTCTCGATATTTCGCCAACCAGCTTTCTAAAGAGATACACTGGTCATATATAACCGTGCATTATAACTATATTTACAGCCTGATATGTCAGAATCATTCGGCGCTTGTGCTGATGCCGGATCGCTGTGATCGTGTTCTTCGAGACGGAGAAGTGGAGTTCAGTCATTCATTCGACCAAGGGGGAACTCGTGGACGCCTCATGTAGAGCTCGTGGATGCCTCATGACCACTCGCTTTTAACAAACTGTTACGTGACTCGATCAGGTCGGCCATTTATTCCGCCGCCTAATCGCCTCATCTTTAATAGTGATTAGTGCTTCCTCTGAATTTCATGTCTTCGTTGTTTAATGTACCATGACGTGATTTGAACCTCATATAATGACTATTCACTTACAGTGAAATGAATTTGTTTATCAAAAAAAGGAGATGTAGAGGAATGATTTAATTGCTTGGTTGTTTGTCTGTACCGTTGATTGTGTATTACAGAGATTGCTACAATAATCTGCTCTGTATACGAACTTGACCTATCGTCTCCACACATACTAAAAATATATCTGTTACAGAAAACCCTTTTGGGATACATCAGTGGTTCCATGCGAGCCAGATGAAAGGTGCGGACCCAAAACAGTCATTTCTGTATCTGCTTAGACCACACGTAATAGCTAAACACTGCATGACGCTATCAAAAAGAGAACTGAAGATATTATCTAACTGGAAAAGAAGCTGTAGGAAAGTTGCATCGGAATTCAACGAAGGACAATGTGGTTCAGCACAGGTCACTTCATGATATTACTGTATTGTGAAACTCATTAAGAAATGCATGGTAACTGAAAGTATGGAAGATAAGAGAACAAGTGATCGGTAACGGTCATCAGCTGTCGAAGACACATCTACGAATGTGCTGGCTTCTTTCGTTAAGGTCCAAAGAATGGTACTCGACGATTGTCTGCGGAGGGGTTAGCCAATCCAGCACCGTTCGCATCATGAAGAAACTCACACAGCTTTTAAAAGATACAACACCGCACCGATAGTGAGGTATGAATAGGGCATCAGTCAGATGGACAGATTAGGGATAGGACAGATATCCGAACTTTTCCACTGGACTTTTTCCGGACGAAGCCATTCTTTATATCAATGATAAAATAAACAGCTACAAGATTTTCGATATTGGAATGAACCTACACTGGATTGATCCATCGAGAATGCAAAGCGGTGATGGTGGTGATTTGTAATGTTGTGGTGTGGGGGTGATGGGAATAATCGAACCATTTTTCTACGAACACTAACAGAAACCTGAAGGGTATTTGATTTGCTGGTGAAACATCTAATTCAAAATTTCCTTCGTACTTCTAACATGGGACCCCACCACATACAGTGTCTGTGTTCGTTGACTGGATCAACAGATTCCAGAATATTTGATTAGGCGCAGCTGTCTAATTGAGTGACCAGAGGTATCCGGTTTCCACGAAAGTTAAGAAATTTGGAACCTTCTGAAGAGATACAATTTGAACATTGCATTCCTTGAGAAGGCCGGTTGGCGAAATATAGAGCACAAAGTAATTAAGTTAAAGGATTAAAAGAAAAAAATCTAATGATCTCCCTGTGATTTATCCGCATGAGCTTGTTGCTAAGAAATATATGCAAGGAGGGAAATGTATGCAAGGGATGTATGGAGGAAGACTAGGAGTAAGTTGTTATTATCATATGCATCCACTCCGTCAATAATCATTGCATCGGCATCATCAAAATCAATCAATATATCAATTATCGTCGGCATTATCAAAAAACGTTTGGAAAATGTTGATCTTCCTGTAATGATTGATCTACATTGTACATTGACATAACATTTCGAAATGCTGAAACTTAAAAGAACTTCAACGTGAGCTCACCTTCTCTATCTCCACACTTGGATTGCCAACAATGAAATTATCGATTAATATTTTGTTCATATTAATTTGCATGGTGCGAGAAAAGGTGCGAATGGCGATCTTTTCCTCTCCAATTTCTCTCATAACTCCTGTGATATTCAAAAATATACTTGACTCCTGAAAGAACAATATCATTCTCAGTTTTCTGAGACACAAATGATGAATAACTGAATCAAATCAAATATTGATTAAATCAAGTTCTGTCAGAAAGTTTGCTGTAGATGAACAGGAATTCCGATTAAATTCAAAAAATGAATTTCTACACTAATCAGACATATTATTACAACAATTAGATTAATTAACTCCTAGGGCATCTTGACAGACCTACCAAGGATGTTTAAGTGATCACTAGGGCGATTTTTTTCTGTACCTAAAAATCCGCTTTTTGTACCCCAAAATCTCAAAATTTTGACCTTATTATTAAACCTATAATATTAATTAATTTCGATATTACACCATATATTTAAGACCCGATCTCAAATGAATTCACAAAAATGAACAGAATATTATCCAAGTATTTTCGCTGAAAAGATATACATGCATTAATAATGCATTCAATTGTTTACCCTGATGAGTTGAAATTGAGAATCACATAACTACGAATGTTTTCGGGGCAAAAATTTCTGTTGTCTTTCAAGATGTTTTTCAATATCAAAAAACTCCTCTCAACCTCAGCAGACGAGGGCTGAGCGTGCCGTAGGAAATTGTAATCAGCAGGAGAGACATCTTGCCTTGTCATCTCTATTACCGCAGACAGGTCATTGTTTCGAATGCGCTTGTTAATATACGCCTTTATGTCACAGATATCTTCGCCAAAGCTGATCTCGGAAAGACTTCCGAAGGCCTGTGAGATTGTACTGACTGACGAGGTCATCGTATGCAGCAATGAAGCAATCGAGCGATAATCTAAATCACTACGAAGCTCAGTTTGCAGACTTTCATCCATGACCGCAGCCTTGGCACGAGTGACTAGAACACCATCTCCTTCCCAGGTCTCCACAATATTGCGAATGGTCGGTAAGTGCTCTGCGTACCAGAACGCAGCCTCTAACCAAGTCCCCCATCTGGTTAGTACGGGCTTTGGGGGTTGACCTATTTCCGGAAACTGTTGCCTTCTGTCACCATTTTCTACAGTGGAGGGCGAATCTAAGCGTTCAGTATCAAATTTACCTAGCCTTTTCCGCCGGATGTTTTCTGATTCCGCTATTGCTCGGTCATTCCGAATGGAAAAGGATAAGGCCCGTTACCTCGCGACCTATGGTATTGGGTCTTACTTTAAAACAGAACACGAACGTGCCCTAGCATCTTGTAAGGACATTGTTATTCTTTTCGACGAGGCGATGAACACAGTTGTTCAAAAGTGTCAAATGGATGTCTACGCTCAGTATTTTTGTGAAAAATCACAACGGGCAGTGGCAATGTATTTGTCATCGGTTTTTATGACCAAGGCACGGGCATCTGATATATTGGCTGCGTTTCACTCGGTAATTTCCGAAGATCTTCGTCAGAAAATACTACAGATACAAATGGACGGCCCGGCTGTTAATTGGGCGTTCCTCCGTTCCCTCAATGAAGAAATGGGAAAAAAGAAACCTCTTGATCTGGGTTCGTGCGGTCTTCATGCCGTTCATGGTGCTTTGCAATTTGGGTTTGAATCAAAGGGATCGCCTGATTGGGATATAAGTTCCTTCCTGAGAGGATTATACTACATTTTCCATGATAGTCCTGCTCGACAAGGAGAGTTTCGCGCGCTATGTGGAGATGACCAGAAGCTCCCGATGAAGTTTTGCCCAACACGTTGGACAGAAAATGTTCCTGTTGTCGACAGAGCATTGGCAATTCTGGATAGTTTGCGGAAGTACTCTGCAGCCGTTGAGTCCGGGAATGAAGTAGAAATTGGAGGAGTTCGGACAAAGTTGACAGTTCCGAAATCCAAATCTTTCACGAAAGTCCAACAGGCACTCAAGGACCCAATTCTGGAAGCCCGACTATGGTTCTTCAGATCACTTTCCTGCGAAGTATTAGACTTCTTAAAGAAATACCAGACTGAACAACCAGTGATCGTATTTCTATACAACGATGTATTGGAAATAGTCAAGTGCTTCCTTCGTCGCATCGTGAAAGAAGCGATCGTCGATGAGTGGGATCCGTCCGTTCAAGCTGTAAAGGTTCTTCTCAGCAAAAGTGACAACTTTTTGGCCGTCAAAGATGTGGATGTAGGCTTTGCTGCCCAACGTGCTCTTTCGAAAGGGAAACTGAATCTGATTATAAAGGATACGTTCAAAGAAGACGCCAAAAAGATTATCACGAAGGTCGTCTCGAAACTGTGTGAACGGTCACCAATTTCGAAACTGCTCACAAAGTCACTTAGTGGTTTCGCACCATCCACCTTCGTAAATAGTCCACATAGAAGTGAAGTGCGTACCAAACGGACCATTGATGCTTTCGTCGAGGCGGAAAATGTCACTATAGCGGATGCGGAGAAGGGGATTCAACAGTGGAAGAAGTTCGTAAGAGAAGAATCCGTCATAAATGCAGCGAAAGAATTCAAACCCTTCGAGGACAGAGTCGACGACTTCTTTTCGACACACATGAATACAGGTGAATACACTCACATATTCAACATCGTAAAAAAGTTACGATTCTTTCTCACGGCAATGCATTGGTTGAGCGAGGTGTCAGCGTAAACAAAAAGCTCCTCCACGACAATCTACTGGAGGAATCGGTTGTCTTACTTCGCCATGCATGCGATGGGATTAAAGAAGCTGGAGGTGTTCCCTTTCTCACTCAACCTGCGGCCTCAAAGCGGTGAAAGGGTGAAAACGGAGTCGCAATAAGGCTGTGCCGTCTGAAGCTCATGCTTCTTTGGGTTCTACCTTGTCGGAAAGGTTTATCGTCGGCGGTTTGTGACCGTGCTCCGGCTAACTAGCAGGCTCTGGAATATTATTTTTATTTTACTGGTCATTGAATTTATTTATGTTTGATTAATTTTTCATTCTTTTTCTCCACGTTTGTTTATTTTAAATGTGTGGTAGGCTTCGGCCGTCCCAATTAACACCACCCCCTGATTTGCGAAATATGAACAGTCATCAGATGTTTCATGTTGTTGAATCAGGTTTTTGGGCATGGCACTTATTTGGCTCATTTGTGATCGAACTTCCTTCCACTGCTCTCTTTTGCACTTCCCCATTTGTTGCAGGTTAAGGTGTGACAGATCCAACGTATTCTCGGCATACGGGCGTCAGGTAGTTCGAGGGTCCCGAACCCACTGGTAATGCTTTGGGAGGCAGGCCCGGTCAACTGCTCGAAAAAAGGCGGTACAGTTCCACTGCCACGGACATGCGTGGGTAGCTTTACTGAGGGGTTTAGCCCGTGTAGCTGTATCCGGTTCCTCTGTGGCCTACCTGACTTGTACCCATTGTTACGGCAAAGGGGTTCTCATTTGGGTTTCTTCGAGCTTTTGCGACATGAATTGTGCCTATAAGTGTCTTTTTTGCGTATTATTTATTGCAGCTTTGTTGCTATTATTTACGTTTTTCTGATGCCTTCCAATGTTTCTTGTATCACTTTGTTGTACAGTATAATTTTCGTTTATTTGATTGATATTCTATGAGAAATTATGAAAATGAGAAAGACACACAAGAAACGTAGTCAAGCCGTCAAGCTCAAAACCCCTCTCAGGATCAGCTTCAGCAACGTAAGAGGACTGAGGTCCAATTACGACGACATCAACATCTTCCTGCAAGGTAAGTCACCAGATCTTCTAGCCCTGTCGGAAACCAGGTTAGATCCCAGTGTGTCATCAAGCGACGTTACTCCTGATGGATACATATTTCACCGGATGGATAAAGCACCTTGTCATGGTCTTGGAGTATATGCCAAGACAAGCCTTCCCTTGAGAAGGCTTCGTAGCTCAGAGGATCCAAGGCATGAGTATCTTGCCTTCATTGCGCCGCTGCAGAAGACCACTCTTCTTCTATATTTCCTATACCGCTCTCCATCAACTAATACTGATATTTTCAATGTTCTTTCTGACAAGATCGATTATCTTCTACAAGAGTATCCCAGCGCTGAAGTTGCCGTTTTTGGTGACTTCAACGTGCACAATGTTGACTGGCTTGTGCACTCACGCACCACCGATCTCTCCGGTCAGGCAGCCCAGGATTTCGCTGTCTCTCACAACCTTAGTCAAATTGTCACTTGTCCTACCAGAGTGCCTGACCGAGCTGGGGATACTGGATATCTCCTTGACCTGTTTCTCACCTCAAATCCAACTTGTTTTTCACACAAGGTTACTTCTCCCCTCGGCACGTCTGATCACTGTGTTATCACAGTTTCTGGCAAACAAATTTGCTCCACACCGTCTGCACCCTTCCATAGAACAGTTTATCAATTCTCCAAAGCAGACTGGTGTGGCTTCCGCACTTTTCTTAGTCAAGTTCAAGCTGAGAATTTGATTCTGAGCGAGAACGTCCACAAGTCGGCGCAAGAACTGACAGAGTGGCTTCAGATAGGGATGTTGGCCTACATTCCTCACCGTACTTTCCAAATGAAGCCCCATTCACAACCTTGGTTTACACCAGAATGTGCAGCTGCAAGTTGCCAGCGTGACCACTTTTTCCATAAGTATAAGCGTGACAGTAGCGCTGGCAATCTTGAATTGTACAAAACCGCACGTAGACATTGCAAGGAAACCATACATCAGGCCAAAAGCCGTTACGCTTTGTATGTACGGAAATCCATTGCTACCCAAAAGCTTGGCTCTAAGGACTTCTGGAGGATTTACAACAGTGTCACCAATAGGAACAAATCCTCCATCCCAGCACTCCGTCATGCCGAAGTCAGTACTTCTATGGCGACAACCTCAGCAGACAAAGCCGAGCTTCTTTGCAAGGAGTTTGCAAAGAATTCGTCATTAGACGATGGAGGTAGAATTCCACCTCCAATTCCCACGCGCACTGATGAGACAATTAGTCCTCCTTCAGTCACAGTCCGAAACGTCAAAAAGATCATCGCCGGTCTCGATAGCTCTAAGTCTAGTGGACCAGATGGCATCCCGGTTTCGGTCTTCAAGCATCTCTCACCTGAGCTTTCTCCACTTTTATCTAAACTGTTTAGTAGATGTGTATCCACCGGTGAGTTTCCCTCTTGTTGGAAAGTAGCTTCCGTGGTTCCAGTTCCAAAGAAAGGTTCTGACTCATCTCTTCCATCTAGTTACCGTCCTATCAGCCTGCTTCCAATTGCTGGCAAGATTTTTGAAGCAGTGATTAACCAACACATTGTTAACTTCCTTGAAACTCAGAACCTTCTATCTGAAGAACAGTATGGCTTCAGGCACTCTCGATCAACTGCAGATCTTCTTTCATATGTCACATATGTCTTCATATGTCTTTCTTCCACCAAGTTTGTCAATGCAGGAGTTCCTCAAGGGTCAATTTTGGGACCCACTCTTTTTCTGCTGTACATCAACGACCTCCCAGACTGCCTAGTGAGTAAATTGGTGATGTATGCAGATGACACAACACTCTTCAATTCCAATGAGCGACTCGCTAAAAACACTCAGCAACGTCAGCAGTTATGCGACGTTCTTAATGAAGACTTACGTAGGGTCTCAGAATGGGGCGCCAATTGGCTTGTTTCCTTCAATCCTTCAAAAACTCAGAGTATTCTGCACTCACGACTTAAAGGAGATGATGATGATCATAGCATTAAGATGTCAGATAATAGGATCAGAGAACAAGATTCCATCTCCTTCCTTGGATTGTCGGTTACGAAAGACTTGTCATGGAAACCGTACATCCAATCCATTAGCAAGCAGGCAGCTCAACGCATTGGTAGTCTCTATCGTGCCAGCAGCTATCTTTCACCACAGACTGTCTGCCATATTTACAGGTCCACTATTCGTCCTCTGATGGAGTATTGTTGTCATCTGTGGGCAGGCGCCCCACAAACGCATCTTAACCTCCTTGAACGGGTTGAGAAACGTGTCAAGAATCTCATGGGTGAAAAACTTGCTAGCAAGTTGCAGCCGCTCTCCGTCAGACGGGATGTTGCTTCACTCAGTCTCTTCTACAGGTACTATTTCGGTAGAAGCAGCTCTGCAGTAAATGAGTGTGTACCCAAACCTAAGATCTTCTCCAGAAGCACACGCAGAGCTAATGCACTCGCATGCTATAATGTGAGCTTAGAACGCGCACGTACTGTGGGTCGCTCGAAAAGCTTTTTTGTTCGCACGGCACAGCTTTGGAATCAGCTTCCCCAGACCACTTTCCCTGACCAATACAATCTTGATACTTTCAAGAGGCGTGCGAATAGGTTTCTGATGGGGACAGCTTAATCAGATTGGAAGATCTGTTTTTTTTAAATTTTATTTATTCAAAATAATACAATTTGTTACTTTTCATTGAGTAACCCCTAGCTTCGTTCATGGCTAATAGCTGTGCTAGGGGTGAAAATTCAGTAAAAAAAAAATTTTAACGTGTCTGCTAGTATGCTACACTTCTGTCGATCAGCCTATCGACGATCTGTCCACGCTCATGAATTGCGGAAAGATAAGGAAGCAAAGATAAATAAGGACAATAAGGAACAGAAGAAACTAGAGAAGGAGCTAAAATGTTTAGAGTCGAAGAAGCGTCAGCTCAATGATGAAGCGATGAGAAGATGAGAGATCTGAAAAGGAAGCGTCTACAGACCTAAGTGAAATTTTGTTGTTACTTTTTTAGTAGGGTGCACCGAGTGTGTCCTAGTTTTTGGGTCTAATGTAGACTATGAATGATAATTTTTTCCAATTCGGAATACATATCTTTTGTTGCGACAGAGTTGTCTATGACACTTGAAACAATATGTGTTAATCACATTCTAGTCTTCACATAGTTCTTTTAAAAAAATGTTTAGAGCACGTCTACAGATGTTTTTGTAATCCTGACCAATTAAAATCGTTTCTGATAAACTGATGTTTCCAATTCTGCCACGCGATAGCTAAGAAGTTATAATTTGCATAGGTATGGTCATGAATGGTATTTATTTCTTCAATCACAATTGACCTTGATTTTCGTAGTAGGTAGCTGAACAGGTCATACGTGTGTGAGCGTTTCGTGACAGTGAAACAGGTTTTCTGTATGGGATGATAGTAGCAATTATGGCAGGTGGGTACTTACTTTGTGCTTACTTTTCGCTCCAAAAATGTACTTATTGTACTTACTTTTGCGACTGTGAAAACACTAGCCACCCTGCAGGTATAATGCTGGAGAATCAAACTTTCGATCTCTCTTGATTCAGCGAATGCGGTGCAACGAGCAATGCTATCTCAGTAAAGCCGTCGAATTAAACCATGTCAAAAGTTTCTTTATCTGATTTAATTTGACTCAATATGACTTCGCATTCTTCATAACCAAATTCCTAAACTTGCTTCTTTACATTGCATAGTTAATTCCGTCTGTTTCTTCTTGCTTATTGAAATAAAATTCATAGAATGCCAAAAAATTAAATTGTTAATACAAAGAATTGAGATAACATATCTTTTGAAAACATCACGTATCAGATGACAATTTTGCTACTTCAGCCTTGCATGTTTTAAAGTTGAGGTCTGAAAAAACTACTAAAAGAAAAAAATTATATGAATCAGTTGATGAAAATGAAATATACTGTGATCATCAAAAGTACGAATAATAACCCTTCTATCGTTGTAAAATATTCAGATCTCATAAATGGCTCACAGGCTACAAACCACTGAATAAAGGCTCATTTAACAAAAAAGCCTTTATTCATCTGTGCTTATTTCAAAAAATAGCAAACCAGCTAAATGTGTGATCAAATGTGTAGGCCTAATTAAGTCTATTAAAAACTTTAATGGTTCTGATCACTTTCAAAAACAATTGTCATTAACTTTTTAACAGACTATCAGCCAATTCCGCAGCGGCACTCTCCAAATGATTTATTTGAGCGTCAATTAGTGATGCGGTGTGCGCTAAGAAATGCATACGTGTATATCGCGGTTAACAGGTCAAGCACATGCATCTAGGCCTCAAATAGCTAGGGTTAATTTCATGGGCACATGATATAAGCTAGTAAAAGTTGCTTGATTTGATGCTTGTAACGGAATTCTTTGATTTATTTTTCGTGTTTCTGGTATAGTCGTGACCAGAGCAGAGAACAAAATCTTTGCGGCCAGAAAAAGCTCCAGATGGTTCCATACACCAGCGACTCCGATACTTGGAAGCGGTGGTCTATACATTAGCCCAATTGCTTTGGGTGGCTTTCTTCTCACGAATTACTGTGAGGTTTTCGAACTCATCATTTAGCTTAGTCAGACTTTTATTCAAAATGCCAAAGAAAACTCTGATGCACTTTTTTGTCAGAGGCAGAGCTAGTAGAGTATTGTTGGCAAGATTTTGGATTGATGTCTTTCCTCAACTTGTTATGTGTGAAAGCATATAAGCAATTCCGTGCGTATCCTGCAATGTTAAATTAAGCTATTCTTGCTCAGATTTTTTATTGCTCAAAAAGTTGTTCACTTGTAAAATATCTTGCAACTTATCCATTTGATAACGTGAAGATAAACGATCATTTAGATGATTTTTCCGAATCGTCCGATTGCACTTTTTTGTCTCGGTAGCCAAAGAACTGGAGATATTTTCGTTAGATTTCAGACAGACAAGCAAGCCTATGCATCCTTTTTTGTACCAAGCACTGGAATCACTGATGGGGATTTTGTTGCAGCGATTTGTGAAAGACTCTGTGTTCACAGAGAATATGTCGGGTTCTAAAATGCTCAAAGTTTCTTTGAAGGAAGATAATTTATTGGATGAGAAGTCAGTTGACATCGGATTCGCTGCAAAAACTGCTTTGAAGTCACTGAAGAAAGAAGTGTGTCAACAAAGAAAGTTTAATTTTCTTTCACAGTACCGCTCTTTCCCGGTGAAACTAGTTACTAAGCTACAGGAGAGAAACCCAATGAAATATGACCTAGTTTTGGGAAGTGCATGTCTCGATCCTGACGTTATGCTGCACGATGAAGTAGCCATCAAGTTACGCCTGATCTCCAAAGCACTAGAAATTTTGGTAGAAAACAACCGGATGACAGGAACGGAGGCAGACAGAGCTAAATCTTTTTATCAATCGCTATGTTCACGCCCATCAGCACAAACAGTCCTGAAAAAGTTCCATCAGGCAGATCGCTTGGATGATTTCCTAATGGATCTATGTCGTTCTCAACAATCGAACGATGAATTTCTCAAGTTCGTTAGAATAATTCTGTGCCTCAGTCACGGTCAAGCGTCAGTGGAAAGAGGCTTTTCAATAAACAAGAGTCTCCTGGTTGAGAATTTGTTGGAGCAATCACTGATTGCGCAACGGATTGTGAAAGACCATTTGAGAGCAAACTACGATGGGAGTTTTTCGAAGGTAGAGATCACCAAACCTCTCATCTTGTCAGCGAGGAATGCTGCCTCACGTTACAAGGAAGCCAAAAAGCTCGAAGACAGCAAGAGGGTCGTTGAAGAGGGGGAGTCTCGTGAGAGAAAGAGGAAAGCAATCGAACTGAAAGAAAGAGGTTGAGACTGCAACTCTTAGAACTAGAAAAGGACATCACATATCTGCAGAAGTGATTACATGTGTCATTTTAGTTTTCTCTGGAACGAGTTATTGTTAAGAATTTTTGTTTTGTAATTTTGCGAGCGAGGAATTGCCGTTATACTATTTACGTTATTTTTACTGAGTCTTGAATAATATGCATTTCATAATATCGATATTTTTGACATTGTTTATCAATACAAACTTGTTCTACAGAATAAAAAATGTTTTCAATGCATTTCTCTAGTATGGAAACAGTTTGATATTTAGAATTCGGTTAATTTAGAAACGGTTCGTATATAAAGCTGTCTTAGTAAAATCACCAACACTACTTACTGATCAGAATTTATCTTTAAATATCTGAACCATCAATCACCCAAGCATTAGCAAAGGAATATTAGTGGTTTGCAACACCTGGAAATTCTGGAGAATTTCTGGAAAAGTCAGGGAAATTTATTCTTCGGAATCGTTCGCCACCCTGAAGTAGCTTCAAACAATACATTCCCAACAAACCCCATAAGTGGGGTACAAAAGTGTTCAGTAGAGCAGGCACCTCGGGTTTGGTATATCACTTTGAAATATATCAAGGGCAGACAAATAGTACAGATGGAAAGGTTGAGAATGTTGTCAGTCGAATGTCATCAGGAATCCCACCTGAAATAAATCACAAGCTGTTCATGGATAACTGGTTCACTACCCTCTCCATAATAATCGCTTTGAAGGAGAAGAGAATTTTTGTGACTGGCACAATCCGATCAAACCGACTGAAGGGCGCAGAAAAACTTTTGAAGACAAACAAGGATCTCCAGGGATTGGAGCGAGGGGCCATGGATAGCATTGTCGATGCGAACTCTGGTCTCTGTGATCAAATGGTTGGATAACGGCGTTGTTTGCATTGCAACCAGTCATATAGGAACAAAATGTGACGATACAGTTCGACGCTGGTCTAACAAAGAAAAGGAACACATTGAAATCAAGATTCCAGAAGCCATAAAACAGTACAACCTTCACATGGGTGGAGTGGATCTGTCCGACATGTTGGCATCATTATATCGGATCAAGGTAGGTTCTTTTAGTTCTGTTGAAAAAATGATACAGTGCAATAATGATACAGAAAAATGATACATGCAATGTGACGATGTATACCTATAGTTGGATCCTATAAGTCACCGTGTGCGGTACTTTCGATCGATACAGGCATTTCTTCTGTATAGCCGTAGGCTTAATATTAGGAAAATGAGATGTAGACCTATACTGAAGAGACTCTTATTGACTGTACAGCGCATGAATAAAACACAAGAACGCATAAAAAATTGTTGTCGGGAGAGGGAATCGAACCCTTGACAGCCCTATTGTGGAAACGCTGTAATCATCGTCAAAGTAAACGGAAAGAAAATAGACACAAAGTGATTATAGGCCAATTTAAACTAGCCCGTACAAATTTTGTGATACATGTATTATTCTATTTTATGCATGTAAGCCTACCTATGCGTCTAGGCCTATTTCCGATAGAGAAGGGAAAATGATCGTATTTGCCAGCCGCCCCCGCCCCAATCTACGACGCCACTGACTCAGGATCATTGTCCCGGCCAGCGCGTGAATCTGACATTTTGCGCGTAAATGCGTAAATTGGAAGCAACGCGCGTAAATTCTTATTAAAGATCAGAATTCACAATTAAACTTTTTATCGTTGATATCTCATTGATAAAAATAGACAAGATTCCACTGTATTGAATTTTATGACGAAATTAGCATGATTTCAAGCTTCTTGGAATCAACCAAATCCTTCTAACGGTTCAGCTTCATATTTCCAGATAGCCCCCTCTAAAGCCAATCAATCCACTGATGTACGTCACATTGCACTCTTCTTGCGTGCATCATCTCTCGTGGATAAAGATCATGAAGCAAATGATTCTGTGGATCGTAATCCTGATGTCGTAGTTTCGGATGGTAATTTTTTCGAATATTTTAAAAGAAGTCATCTCTTCAGTCTTCAACAACAACTCATCTCTATTGCAGAAATGTGGAAGCAAAGCAGAACTGATGTAGGCATGCCTACCATGACATTGTACATAACAAAGTGAATTGTTGAACCCTTTCTTAAATAACCCGAATTTATTGAATTCTATCATTTACAATGCGTTTGTCAAACGTCACCGCGACAGAATGTTACGGCAGCTGAATTTTATGATTTTTCCAAATAGATGATGAAAATGAATAGTTTACATTGTTTTTTTTTCTTTTCCATGTATTGACTACTAGTCGGCATGTGGCATGACGAATTCTATTATTGCATGTAGTAGGCCTATCAGATTTATCTGTGGTCTGCTGCATGAATATAGGCCTACTTGTAAAGCTCTATGCATGTTTATTGATTATATACCGTTCATTAACTGAGTCATACAAATTGAGTGAATCCTCTTTCAAAAAAATTGAACTGCTTATTTCTTAGCTAGGCTAATCCATGAACAGCTTGAAGCTGACTTTGGGTGGTTTGAGGTACCAGCATGAATTGTATGACAAGTAAAATCCATTCAAGAATTACGACATGTACACACTTATGATGTTGTACAAAGAATTTTGAATAGTACAAACATGATACAAGTTATGTTTATAGTTATGGAAGAAAAACAACCTTCTCTTAACCGAACATGTTTCGGAATGCAACTCATGATGTGACAACATGATGGAATGGACTCGTTCCATCCAGTTCCGACGCAATTTATTAGAGTAGCTTTCATCCCTGATATCAAGAGAAGACATAATGTAGTCGTAGTACATGTAGTTACAAATCTGCATGCATGGTCGAATGCAGTCACGGCTGGCAAAAATCATAATTTTTGTAAGAAATTGAAACCCACATAGAAAAACAGATCTCCTTGTTATACCGTGAAGAGGACAAAAGCAACTGAATTGGAATTGTCCTTTATTAATAAAGAGCTTTGCACTACAAATGTGTTGTTCGCCAAATAATGTGCAATAAATGGAAGAAGTTTCAAAGCTCTATACGAACCAAAATGAGGCCTACATTGTCGGAAACAAGCAGGAAACAACATTTTCAACTGTCTGCAAACATGTAGTCAGCGGCATTCCATTTTTTAACACAACATCTGTATCTAAGAGAGACATGGGACTTGAGGAATATCATATCAATAAAGTGAATTCTGCCATCTATGACTGTACAGAGCTTAACAGTGCCTTCTTTCCACTAATGTAAGCCTTAACGTCGGATTCCCCATTCAATGTATACATCGTATAACCCCTGACGTATATATAGCGCGTATATAGTCCTTTAAAAATGCATTTCTATCTCATATTGCCTGCTTTTATTCCATTTATTTTACCAATTGGTCTTAAAAACTTATGTACATGTAACTTGGGGTGGTCCAAAAACATATGTAAAATACAAAACTTCATTTGATCTGCGCTCCTCAGCTTCGCCCTTTGTCCTATGTGTGTACAGATACTACCAGTCAATTTTGGATAGATTTGCTTATGGTTTAGAGGTCGCTCAAAAAGTTAACTTTTCATGCCATATCCCACATGTCCTGAAAAACGTATTTCTTATGCTGGAGATTCATTTTTAATGACGATTGTTATAAAACATTTACACGTACTTCGGTACCTGGAAAGGTTGGTTTGTTTGTCTTATTATCCTTATTAATTTTCCACACGAGGGCAAGTGGAATACTTCGTTGTATGCCTGAGTGGCGAGGCATTTTGTACTTTTCTCAACGTCTGACATAATTTCAGTAACGTGTTGATCTGCATAGTACATTATATAGTCAACATAGCCGCGAGTAAACACTATACTATTTCACGGAACTGTGATTGGCTAGTAGTGGGCCAATCAGGATTCATTAACTGCTACATTAACCGCTACTTCCCAGATATCGACTTCTACATTGTAACTGCGTGCGCGCTGCAACGGTCAAATCTTGCAATAGTTGAATATCGTTGATGTAGCCTAACTAATTGTTATTGAATTCCAGACGTACGACTGCACTCGACGAACTGATTTCGACACTTCGGTAAATTGATTTGTTTCTCTTATTCAATCGTAATGGCAGCTACGCGTGGTAGCGCTGAATGGTGGTTGTTGAGTAGCCCGCTGGAATCCTTTAGCACAGCCAGACTACCGACCAGAAGCGAGGTCCTTCGCATGGCACATAACAATCACATGGCCAAGAAAATGAAACTGAGTGACGCTTTCACTGACACCATGAAGGCTTGTCTGGTGATTTGGGAAAGGGCTAGGATTCCCACTCAGCGTGTTGATAATTGCACCAGGAAGCTGAGTACTCTATACTCGGAGTATCAGAACCTGAAGAAGAACAGATTGAGGAAGACCACAACTCAAGAAGCACGGGTCGGTATATTCAAGGATTCCCTGGATGAATTGTTTGATATCGGAGCGGCAGACGCAATGGAAAGAATCAAGGTTGATGAAGATAGAAGTTTTTATGTGATGCAAAGAGAAGACGTGACTTCCTCCAGCATAGCTGGCGTTGACAAGAGAACAACTGACAAGGAAAGCCGGAAACGAGAAAGGTCCAAAAAGGATTTGCAGGCGAAGGTCAATTATCAGGAGCGTGCGACGACTTCGCGTGGAGCTTGCTCCCTTTCTCTGGTTTCCACTTCCTCCTCTTCCTCGTCATCCAGTGATTCCCAGGACGAAACATTTCAACCCACAGCCAGATCGCCTTCTTCTGCATCTACACCAAAGCGAACGAAGAATATCTTCACACACAAGGAAGTTGCCTCAGCTCTTGATCGCACCAACGTCTCAGATCGTGAAGCAGTCTATGTTGTTTCCGCCGTCTCTCAAGTCCTAGGTCATGATCTTCAGGACCTTAACAGTGACCTTAACATGTCACGGAGCTCAGTAAGAAGATCACGCCAGCAAGTTCGATCAGAAGTTGGCATGGTACCACACGAAACCTCAATCCAAGAGCCACTTCTGCTGCACTGGGACAGCAAGCTACTCTCAGACTTCACCGGAGATCAAGTACGTATCTTCATTTATATATTCATCCAGTTCAGAAATATAATTGACTTGTACATGGCATTTCTAATAACAAATATCTCCTTTCAGATCACCGTTGATCGCGTGGCGGTTCTTGTGACAGGCCCAAATCGGTTCGAGAAATTACTTGGAGTACCAAAGATGAAGCGCGGGACAGGCACCGAACAGACACGGGCATGCCTGTCTCTTCTGGACGAGTGGAACCTTGGACCTCAGATACAAGGATTGGTGTTCGATACCACGGCCTCAAATACGGGTCTACATCGTGGTGCATCTACTTTGCTGGAGGAAGCAATTGGACGAGAACTTGTGTGGATTGCGTGTCGACATCATGTTCTCGAGGTCGTTCTATCCTCCGTCTTCAAGGCTGTCTTTGGTACGACTGGTGGACCAGAACCTGGACTCTTCAAGAGATTTCAAAACGACTGGCCGAAACTCAACAAGGATGCTTTCGAAACAGCTACGGACGAGATTTTCGAAGAACAAGGATTGGCAGAACGCCGCGATGAGATGGTGAAATATTATCAAGAGACTGTTAATGTTCAGCATGTTCGAGATGACTACGCTGAATTACTTCATCTGTGCATACTGTTCCTTGGTGGAGAGCATGAACCGAAGTTTAGGCAACCAGGAGCGACTCATCATGCCCGCTGGATGAGCAAGGCTATCTATGCCCTCAAGATCTTCATGTTTCAGTCACAATTCCATCTTACAAAGAAGGAAAGTCGAGGTATCATGTCAATAGCTCTATTTGTGGCGATAGTTTACACGCGTTTCTGGAACGAAGCAGCGCTAGCAATTCGAGCTCCTTTGAACGACTTTCTTCTCCTGAAGTTATTGGACAAGTATCCTGATAAGCTTGTATCAGAAGCAGCTACGACGGCTTTGAGGCGTCACCTCTGGTATTTCTCAGAGGCCTTGGTTGGACTTGCATTCTTTGATCCTCGAGTTGATGATGAAACAAAGGAAATGATGGTCAGAAACATGAGTCGTCCGAAACTGACAAACAATCCGCGCAAAGCTGTAGTTGACAACATAGATGAGCTGAATCTTTCGGACTTTGCTACCGAGAGGACCTGGCAGATATTTGACGCCTTGAAGGTGGAAGGGGGTGCCGAAGCCAGATCTTTTCTGATGGATGACCCGAAGACGTGGAAGTTCAGCAAGTATTTTAAAGACTTGAAAGAAGCTGCAGAATCATTTTCTGTGGTCAATGATTCAGCCGAACGTGCAATTGCATTGATAAAAAAATACAATGAGTCGCTCACCAAAGACGAGCAACAGAAGCAGTTTTTGCTCCGACTTGTTGCTCAACACCGGAAGGACTTCCCGGAGCCCAAGAAGGCAGTCCTCGTAAAGAAGTGAACGTGTTTGCGACTTCTTTCATTTCTCAGTTACATGCCTACCTATATGTTTTCCTACTTTCATTCTAACTCATAGTTTTGCTTTGTTCAGTTGATATTTTGGGGATAATAAAAGTAGTAAATGACAATTTATCAGTTTTTCTGTACAACGCATAAAAGGTGACTTTTTGAGCGACCTCTAAATCATAACCTACAGCCCCCAAATTTTGCATGTCTTCATTTGATGGACATTGGCATATGGGCGTGGCTGAGGAGGGAGTAAATTCGAAAAAAATGTTTTTCGGACCACCCTAATGTACCTGCATGTATTTACATGTTGATGAATGATTTGATCGGCATTTTTTAGCATTTCTAGCATTTTTATATTCATTACTCATTTCAGTTTCCCTCACGGATGGTTATGCAATGTCTGGTACTCGAACAACTACCAAGTGGAAGGAACGATGGCTCTCTGAAGTCGATAGTAACGAAGCATTGATATCTACTTGGTGCAAACTAGAATCCGATTGTGAAGTGTCATGTCGCTTAGATAACGAAAATAAACTTTACGAACAATGGCCTTAAGGCACTCAAATCTCATAGTTCGTCGTTGACTCATAGAAAGGCTGGTAAGTTGATTTCGTCCATGAATTCAATTTCAAATTATGCAGTGCCCGTTAAAGCATCGAATTCATCAAACATAACAGCTGAAAAAGCAGCCGAAGCGGAAATTAGATGGTCGCTTCATGTTGTTGAGAATAACTATTCATTCGAATCCAATCATCATTGTGCGGAGACCTTTCAGAAAATGCATCCGGATTCGAAAATCGCTGAGGCAATCAAATTGAAGGAAGATAAGATTGCTTATCTGATCAAAGATGCCATCTTTCCATACCTCCAACAGCAGCTTTCGGATGTCTTGAAGGGTGCGTGGTATACCTTGCACATTGATGAAGCCAACAAATGTAGATTGCATTTGGGAATAGTCATTCGTTACATGAAAGAAGGTGATTGGAATGTTCATGTACAGTCCCTTGATTTGCCTGCTCTTAGTTCGACGACTGCCGAATCAATCACTGCTACACTTCTAGAAGCACTGAAAGATATTGATATCCCAGAATCAAAGCTGCTTTGCATTATGTCCGATAATTGTCCCACTATGCGTGGATGGGAAAGTGGTGTGCTGACTAGAGTTCAGGAAGTCTTGGAGCACAAACTTGTCGATGTGGGAGGATGCTCACTGCATCACATGCACAATGCTGTTCGTGCATCACTGGACTCTCTCAGAGATTTCAATCTCTACGATACAATCTCAGAGATTTATGCCTTTTTTCGGTACCATACTCACGACAAAGAGTATGAAGTGATTACTTCTTTGACGGAAGTCGAACACCACAAGTTCCTTCGGCATGTGCCAACTAGATGGTTGCAGTGCCTTCAAGTTATTGAGCGAGTAGTGGAACAGCTTCCGGCGTTGGTGGTGTTTTTCGATGATTTCGTACGCAATAGCCCCAACCATTCCAAGGCCAAGCATATCAAAGAGAAACTTGACAATCCCTTCACTTTGTGCCTTTTGCAATTCTTGTCGCATGCTTTGAAACAGTTGGATTCTTTTGAAAAGACCTTTCAAAAAAATGGATGCCACCTACATTTACTATGGGCAAATATGAATGCATTGTTGCACAAATGGCTGCTAAACTTCGTTGAACAGAGTAAGATCAAAAACAAGAAGCCTGCATACACGAAATTTCAAGATCATGTTTTGCCCGATGTGCAATTGTTGATTGGAGATGCGGCGAGAGGCACTGTCAGCCTATTGAAGGAAAATGAGCGCGTGGTCTTCTACGACCAAGTACGCGAATTTTTCCTTTCGGCGACGGAACAGATGATTCACTATTTGCCATTTGATAATGTTCTGTTGCGAAATCTACGATTTTTGCTACCCTCATCGAAGTCTTCCGCTAAACTCGAAAAGTGGGCTGTAAAAGTAGCAAAATCAATGCCAACAATTGTTTCTTTGAACGAACATGACATTCTTCGTTTGGAAATACGCCACTACAAAAGTGAAACAGGGATAGTAGTGGACGATGCATTGCCTGTCAATAAATATTGGCACGAGGCTCTGCAACTCATCGAGTGCCCAATATTGACCAGGTTGGTTCGAGCCTCCTTGATCTTGCCTCACGGCAATGCGGAAGTTGAGCGCTTGTTCAGTATGCTGGGCGACATACTGGTAAAGAAAAGGCAGAATCTCGACCAACGCAGCATCCGAGCACTGACTTTGATCAAGTCAGATATGGCAGCCAAGGACGTATCTTGCTTCGATTTCCCAATTTCCGCTTCACTTTTGACGCATGCAAAAGATGCAAAGCAAGCATACAAGGAGAGATTGAAGGAAGAACAGAAGAAGAGAGCTCGAGAAATAGAGGAGGAGAGGTTGAAGCACCAACGTGCTCTTCTAGACGAAGAGCGTGGGAGTCATCAAAGCTGGTGGAAATCAACCAGTCAATAGCCGCAATCGATGAGAAAGTAGCAGCTTCCAATGAGAGTTTGAAACTTGCCCGGGAGTTGGAGGAGAAAGCAAAGAAATTGAAAGAAAATGCTCTGGAAACGCAAAGAATTGAACTGCAAAAGAAAAATGACATGCTCCAGAGGCAGCAAAGGTAAGCATTTCGACGGCCTAGGTACTGAAAACGCTTTACATAGAACTTGTTACTGCGATGCCTGTATAGAAGCAGTATCTATTCTGACCGTCTTTTACGACTAGACGTGGCAAGCGGTTATTTTCCGGACAAACATCAGTTACAGGTTCATGCACATCATAATACAGAAGCAGCTTAATATGATTTCAACTTGAAGACAATATTTAAGCAGGTTGAACAAGTTATAAAGATAGCGCAAATTTGTCTATGTCAATAAACCATAACACATGTAGGCCTACATTGGCATGCATTTAGATGGACGAAACATATATGCGTTACAAAAGCTTGAAACTCTTGACAGCTTTTTATAAAATCGGAATGCTTTAGAATATGGTTTCAAATGAAACATCTTTCTCTTCTAACAAGAAATTTAGTTTCGAAAACTGTTGTTGATGATCCGATTCTGCCTATACTTCAACAGAAAACGGGACAATCACGGACTATCTCTGCATATGCGTATGCATATTTTGCTATTCATTCATGTATCTCGGATGATATTTGGTAGGCCTACATTTGAACTCATGTAAGCAATCTAATTACAAAAATGGAGAACAATAAGTAGAATAGCCAACTTCACAGCTTTTACAACAAATGTTTTTCAATTTCAGAGTCGATAAAAGGATTGCTGAGAAGGTGATGAAGCAGAGCACATGGGCCAATTTCACTATTCCAAAGAAAAGGAAAACTGATGTGTAAAACTTTCTTTCTTGCGTTAAATACGTTTAATACTGACATGATGAACAACATACAACTCTACTCTGATTACAACATGCGTTTTTCTTTGAGTCCTTCAATGCAGCTACACGCGTATTGAGATCTACACGTATGACAATATATTCCTTTAGGAGGATTATATTTGCCTCCAAAATCACCATGACACCGAAAAACACATGCACAAAATATAATTTTCATTGTAGTCAGTCAACTTTCTTTCCCAGCTAGTTTTCTAACATTATGCATTATCTCTTCAAATTGATTGAAGATTGGTTTGATGTACTGTAGGGCTTATGCCATTAGTTCGACTATGAAGTCATGTGAAATCGGGGGACCATACAGTAGGTGTATTTCGAAAAGCGCACATGCGATTTTTGGTCGAAATTTTGCCATCATTTACGCGCGTAAATTGGACGAAAATCCCTGGCCGGGACACTGCTCAGGATATCCATGTGAGGTATAGATATAATAAATCACTTCATTTGATTTTAGATGAGATCAAGAAAATGGACTACATATATATTTCACTATCTTGTGAATTTATCGGTGGTCAACGGATGGCTTCTCTACCGAAGACAATGTCAATTGCTCCACGTTGCTGAACAAATGGATTTACTTCATTTCCAGTCATCCATATCTGAATGTCTGGTCAAGGTATGTATGATTACTAGATGGTTAGGCTACACAGATATTAACACAAGGATGGCTGAAAAGTCGAACTCGACTTTTCGCTGACTAATGCTAAAAATTCTCAGTATTTCCAAATATGATCTATGATCCTAACACATATGTAAATCAATTATTTTAGTCAAAGTACTTTGGGCTATTTGCACTTTCCTTGTAATTATTGTTGTTGCGCAATGCCGTGACTATATACCTAGATTGGCGAAAAAGTCGATATCGACTGTACCAATGATATGTATTCGTCCCCTGATATGTGCCAATGATATGTACCCTATTGACACAATCTATGACCCTTTGGTTCTTTCTGTCCGCATGAGACAGAATAAGATTCTGCTTAGCAGCTTGATATCACTTCAGCGCGTCAATAGAAGTCGGATTGTCAGATATCTATGTTCTCTGTAGGGAGTGAACAATAGCATTGATATCTGATCTCTGTGAGCGTGTCATGCAAGCGAAGCACACTGCGATTTCATTCTGACTGTTGTGCTTGTCATGGCCACGAGTTCTCGGCGGAGGCGGCTTGCCGCAGTGGATGTAGCCGAAATGGTAGTTGACTCTGGGAGTGAAATATCAGATAATGAAGACGAACCATCAGTTCCACAATCTTATGAGTCAAGTGAAGAAGATTTCGTGTCCGAAGATGAAGTTTTGATGCAGCTACAAGGGAAGACAGCCTTATTGGACGGGATGGTACTAAGTGGACTAGAATGACGAGATCTCTCAACGTCGGTCGCATCTCTGCGCATAATGTGTTTAGTGCCCATCCTGGTGTACCGACGTCGTGTAGGCATCAAGCTGCGAAATCAGAGTATCAGGCCTGGAAGCTGATTATCAGTGAATCTATCCTACGAAAAGTTCTGCAACTGTTTCTATATAATCGATATTACGGCCCTAATGTTTTCCATGAAACTATGGCGCGCGATAGATATAATCAAATTCTCCGATATCTTCGTTTTGATGACAAGCCCAACAGAAGACCAAGAAGTGCTGATAAATTCGCTCCAATTCGTGAAGTATTTGATTTATTCTCCGGAAATTGCCATTCATCTTACATTCCGGAATATTCATTGACTTTGGATGAGCAGGTCCTGCCGCTGAAAACTCGTTGTGGTTTCATTGTTTTTATGCCCAATAAGCCTGATAAATGTGGCATTAAATTTTGGATTTTCTGCGAAGTCAACTCGAAGTATGTTGTACACATAATACCTTATTTGGGTGCTCAAGAGAAGGCCGAACGAGGTGATTTACCTTTGGCAGAGCATGTTATTATGAAGATTTCGCAGCCAATCATTGGAAAAGGTTACAACATCACCATGGATAACTTTTCTACGTCACTCACTGCTAAAGGAGAAAAGGACGACAATTGTGGGCACAATTCGAAAAAATAGAAGAGAGTTGAGCAGTGAAATGGTTTCTGTGAAGAAAAATCTGCCCTTCAATAGTGAGTTCTTCTACGATGAAGCTTATGGCACTACATTTGTGAATTACCAATGTGAAAAGGGCAAAAACGTATGTCTATTGTCTACGATGCATTCATCTCCCACAATTGATGCCACCACAGAGAAGAAAAAGCCCGCCATCATTCTTTCATACAACAAGGATAAAGTCGGTGTAGACTGCTTTGACATGATGTCTAAACAGCTTTCTACTCATAGTCCTTGTTTCCGATGGCCTGTTGCAGTGTGGAACAATATGCTAGATATCGCAGCCGTAAATGCTTGGATTGTCTTCAAGAAAGTGACCGGTGAGGCTATTTCTCGACGTCAGTTCATCTTGAATCTGTGCAAGCAGCTGTCGGAGGAGTATCGTCAAAAGAGGCAACAAAGACCTTCGTGTGCTTTAGATATTCCAGATGATGTGATGCCTCACAGACGTCAATGTCAATCTACTAGAGAATGCAAAAATATACAGCCACAATTTGCAAAGTCTGTTTGAAACCTGCGTGTGGCTCCTGCAGCAAGACCAATTCCAATCGAATTACCATCTGTACATGCAAAAACTGCTAGTTTTTTTTCAATTTCCTAATTGACATGGTGCGCGGTCTTTGCCACACTTGATTTCTTTTGTCAAATACAAAAAATGTTTCAGATCAATTTTCTTTTTATTCCTATGCTATTTGGGGAAATTTGCTTCAAACTTAGTAAAGAGAAACCGACATAATAATGCACTTCAAATGGTACGAAATACATAGGAAACGTGATGTAGTAGGCCTAAAGTAGGCCCATCACAGGAATATTGATCTCAGTACATAGCAGTGACAACAGCAAACAGTCAAATTTGGAAAAGGCATGTGCTTGCAGGTAGTGGACCCAAGCTACGTTGATTTGGAGACAAAATAATGCGAACAGTCGCTTTCGACTTCTCCGCCATCCTAGGTATATAAATCTTCAGCCATCCTAGTGTTAATTCGCATTTTTCCTTTTAGTGTCGGAAAGACAGCGCTGGTGGGCGAGGCTTTTCAAGGAAATTCAATTGATTCCAGCAAAGCGATCGCGGGCATCGGTGTCTCTTCCAGAAATTGATGTCCGACTGGACAGTTATGCACACTGGCCTGAATTTCATGACACTCAAAATCGTTGTCGTGCAAACTGTGTGCAAAAAAGACCTCCATCAAATGCACGAAATGCAACGTTCACTTATGTCTCGTGAAAGAAAGAAATTGCTTTTTGCAATTTCACACAAAAAAATAGAATTTTTGCATAGTGCAACTTATCATTGCTTTTGCTTTTATAATGATTCAGCAGAAAAAGGGCAGTTCAAATTTTACAACAGCTATATCCATGCAATAATTTATACATTAAAAACAGCAGATTTCAAAATAATAACATTTTCGGGAGTAAATTGGAAACTGACATTATTGCACAATGTCCTTCCTGGAGGACAGTCGTGAAAACAAAGAACGAATTATTATTTTTTAATCTCGACATAGAAAAGTGATTATGGGAGTCCAAAATAGTCTATAAATAATCGCAAGATTTTTTTGATGCTGATAACATAATTCATGCATGAAAGGGTTAATCAGAATGTTTAGCTCCAAAAGGATATATCAACAGCAAAATAGCAAAAGTGTAATACATGTACTACGTGATATGTTAATATGCAGAATATCAAAAAATTTTAAATGCTGAGATTAATAAAATATCGCAAAATTAAAGATAGCATCAGGACTGCTCAATGAATGCCTTCCATCACACAAACTTTAGGGAAAATACATTGATGTTGTCCCATAAAAAAGTGAAACTAAGTAAACATAATACAGATCATCCAGGGTGGGAATGCTGTGCTGTACATTCCCCATTACTATCTAAACATGGCATTAAATGGGTAAAAAAAGGAGCACACGAATATTGAGTCCTAATAGTTGCACTTACATTGTTGTAGATTACATCTACACGAAATGAGTCTAGAATGTGCTCCGTCTTTGGCAAACGATCCAGAGTACTGACCACCTGAAGTTTTCCGCGAAATACCATCCTCTTTCGCTTTTCGTCTTCTCTTACTCGCAGAAGATTGCGACTCAAATGAAGCAAGTTATCTGGATAATATGGTACACTGCGTCGAAGTTCATTAGCACGCGGAACCACACAGAATGTCAGAGTAGCATCATCACTGTATGCGTCCAACAAACAGTCCCGTTTGCCAGAATCGTACTTCTCAAAAAAGCTGAAACGACAATGGCATTGTGGAAAAAGCAAACATGGTAATATGAGAAAATGTCATTGTCTTCTGATATAATCCTAGAACTACATAGTTTCCGATAACTCGGAAAATTAATGCGGCGATCTTCAGTCTACTTTTCCTATACCTATCGCTTTTCATTGCCTATGCAGTATTCTGTGAGCCATGAGTGTTCTACAGTATTTGCTATTTGATGTTGTGACTTACGTTTAAATATCTTCAACTGCCACTGGCTTTCTCAGGAATCAAAAAGAAATTTTTGCAATACCCAATATTTCGCTGTTCTTCATCAAAGGTGACAGAATGAATGCACGGACAGATAACAGATCTGCCGTGAAAAGGAAGAAAGACGTATGTCCATTTTGAAGAATTTTCAGTAGAGACTAAAATGCATTTAACCGTGCTAAACGGCACAAATTAGTTGTACTGACTTGAAAATGATTTCAGGTATTATAAACCGGGTAATTTAACTTTATGCATTATCAAAAAGGTCACACGTTAATGCTCATGTGAGTCATATGGGTTTAACCCTTTGAGGACTGGTGGTCCAAAAATAGACCACCTCTTATATGATCTATATATTTTCATCTAACTGCACTAGAGCTAGTTATACCACATGGATATATTCAAGACGATGTATAAATTAAATCCGAACTCTTCAATTTTGTTTTAAGTTGAAACATTTTGATTCAATCGTCAATAAAATCATCTGGCGACAAGAAAATATTTTTTCAAGTCAGTGTTTCGGTAAGTGACGAATATCTTCCTTTCAAAACAAGCCTTTGTATGTTTATCACACACTATTATCACTTCTGACCATCCCCAACACTCTCCAACCGTTGGTATAGCAAAATTTACAATTTTTCAATATTCAGTATTACTTTGTAGTGGTGGTTCATATTTGGACCACCAGGCGTAAAAGGAGTCTAAAACAGACTATTTTATGATGTATTTCATATTTGATACCAAATCTAGCAGGATATAATGACTTCATGTATATGTAAAGAAATAACATTTAGCTAAAATTGACATCAGATGGTAGAGCTGAAATGATTAGTGACTCGCATCAATAACAATGAAGTAGGCATACAGGTTGTAGGCCTAAATGATAATTTGCGCCTAGTTTGCAGTATGAAATAGAAGTAGGCGCACTACGTACATAAATGGCCACTTGATAATGTAGGCTGCAAAACAAAGATGATGTGACAGTAAAGAAAAATCATGATTGAAGTAGAGGCCTGCTTGACGTCCGTCAAAGGAGGGATTCGAACTCTCGCTCGCTAGAGCCAGGCTCGCCACTCTACCCCTGAGCTATGTCAGTTGACGAGAAGACATGTGCTGTAGCGATGCTTTACCATTCTCAGGTGATGTCTGAACGCGCACGCCATTTCATTCGACCGAGGAGAAGAGCAGCTGAGGCGGCTATCGGACTGTTATTCGGGAATACGTCTGATGAGGAGCCAGAGACTTCTACATGGGTGGGGTTGACTTGGCCGATCAGTTGAAAGAGGCTTACGAAATTGATATTCGCGCAAAGTACAAATGCTACCTTCATTTGTTTTCGACATGCTGGATATGTCAATCTGCAATTCATACATTGTTTTCAAAGATCGTGCGCATTCAGAATCAAAACTGTCTTCGAAGGAATTCAGACAAGTTGTTGTTCGATCACTCGTGGCATCGTTTTCATCTCGCAAGAGATCGTCTTCGGAAATGGTTGGCAGCAAGAAACGTCGTCTGGACGTTCGGCCTGTCTGTCAGCATTTGCCGATTCATTCAAGCCAAAGAGGCTGTTGCCATCATTGCTCGACAAAGAAGACGAACTTTCGCTCGAACATAAAATGCAGTGTGTGCAATGTTCATCTTTGCTTGAATTCAGAACGAAATTGCTACTATCGATTTCATGAGTAGTACAGCATAGGACTCCTTTGACGTCTAGTGGTCCATTTATGGACCACCTACAGAAAATGCACAAAATTCATGTAAATAGATGTTTTTAGAGTCGAAACATGTTGTTTTGCTTCTTTAGGCATTGAAAACACAAGAAACATTGACACAAAATATTTAGTTTGACTGTCGTCCTTAAAGGGTTAAATGAATATACGTCTCTTTGCCTGAAAAGGGTCCAGCGATTATTTTTACATCGATAAAGACGCATGTCCACATTATTCCGAATTTCGTAGTTAGAATGGTTTTCATTTTATAGAAAGATACATATATTATAGTTCTGTTACGGTTAGGTACATACAACAGTTATCAATGTTATTGGTGTTTACACAACATCATACATCAACCATCTTCGTAACTAAACACGTGGATTAACGTTGCAAATTAAGGTCTATAACGTTCTTCACTGGCATGGTTTCCCAGAAAGGGCGCCTGTTTTCTGGCATTAATGGCACGAGATGGTCGACGATGCCTTTCTCCTTATCAGAATTTATCCCTCGGGGCAAGTTTCGAGGGACTGGTGGGAGGTCTTCGAATGAAAAGTTCTTTTTCAGGAGAGAATATGCGCGGAATTCGTTTTCATTGAATGAGCACTTGAACAGCATCTCATAATAAAAATACTGTTCAATTTTGTAGAATTAGCGTCATTATAGAAATCAATATAGTGCGAACTTATTGTGATAATTTTATCAAATGGACGTAAGTTCATTTATTAGCTGATCATTTTCAGGAAAAGAGACGTAACTACGGACTTGCGTCTCTTTGCCTCATTAAGGTTGGACATACGTCCGACTGCCCTGTTAATCATTATAAACTTTGGACTTACGTCTAGGAAAATCGACTTTCCCGTGGAGATACGACTTTTTCTGCAGCACCACAAGACGCAGAACAGTCGCATTAGTATAACCATGATAAAAAATCAAAATCGTCATAAATGGACATACGTCTCTTTACCTTTTCACGGCAGAGATGGCAGCTTATGTACAGAATGAGAAAATGCAAATGACGTAGTAGGACGTCATTTGCCATTGGACGTCGGATCCGGAGAAGCAGATAAGAATAATCTACCAATCTGAAAAGCCACTAAGCCATCGATGGAGACCTCCAAAAGAACGTCCAAGATGCAATGACAATTGTTGGTCCTGTAAGATCTCCGAAGTACAACAGAGATGCTACAGTAAAATGTGATTTACGAGATTACTTGCAAAATTTGCCTCAAGAAATACATTGGTCAAACTAAAAGGACGATAAAATGAGTAATCAAAGAGCATATAAAATCATCAGAATCGGCTATGTATAAGCATATTACAAAGGAGCATCATTCATTCGTGGAAGACAATATTTCTTGCAAGATATTACGATTCGAACGCAATATATCAAGACGGAAAGCCTTGGAAGCCCTCCTCATAGACAAGAATAAAGATTATCTCGTGAATAATTGCATTGGTGAGACTTTACTGCCATTCTTTTAATAGTAGTCATCTTTCATCGTTTTTTCTCTGATGGTTGTGTAGGATGTCGGTCGGTTGGTTGCGTGCACTTGCGGAGTTGGCTGGCTGCCAGGTCATTTGCACTTTGTGGCAGTCGGACGACTTCGTGAGTTCCACTAGTGACTGACTGACGTCCTACTACGTCATTTGCATTTTTTCATTCTGTACATAAACTGCCATCTGTCCGTGCATTCATTCTGTCACCCTTGATGAAGAATAGCGAAATATTGGGTATTGCAAAGATTTCTTTTTGATTCCTGAGAAAGCCAGTGGCAATTGAAGATATTTGATCATACACCAGGAATGGCCTCACTTGAACTAATGTATTGTGACTTACGATTGAGACATTACTTGAGAGTTGAGTTTGTGAGACTGTTGAAGATGAAGATCATACATTCAGGGCTGGTTGTTTGTTGCTGAATGTTGAAACCATGTTATTAATTCATGCTTCATATTTTCAACTTGTGATTGACCTTGCCTGATTTGTCTATGAGAAAGCTAAACAATATACAGTACAAATCATTTGAAAATATATAGGAACTACTGTATTAAAACACGAACATCCCGAGAAACATTTTGTTGGAAATAATTAGACGATTGTTTAGCAGCATACCTTTTCAAGAAATTCAGTAACCCATCCCGAATATCATCAGAGGGAAAGTGCCCCAGAACCGACTCTGGTATATTCTTTGTCGATTCTCCACCACCAAACTTCATTCGAGGAGGTAATTTCTTTTCATTCTAAAATGGCAGATTCGGTAGTAAAACAAGCAAACAATGTGGTTGAATGGTGCAGATGGAATTCAAAGGTATGTATTTACTACTGCTCTTCATATTTGAAATTGAGAATGAGAAAATTCGGTAGATGTCGAGAAAAATATTTTCAGTCACGTCAGCGACGTTCAAGTCCTTTGTGGGTAGTGACTTCTAAATTCAATTATAACTTTTACTTAACGCCAAATCCTGTTCGATCGTGCAAATCGACGTCAGATCAATAGATGATGCGCTGATTATGATGACTCTTGAGACGCTGCTATTAGTCCTGCAAAATCGCGAGCGACCTTTGTTAGAAAAACTGAATCTTCACTTCAATCTTCAGGAAGCATTGGCTGCATCAAATTTGCTGTAGCTATCAATGTCAAAATGTGTTGGCTATCGTATGGTCATAACCAAATATCACGCAAATTTCTTTAAACATCAGGAGGTTAAGAAGCATATTTAAATAAATTTTAGTGCAAAGTTAAACATTTGTAAAAATGAATTGACATACCTGAATCTAATAATTTATTACGTAAATTAGCATATGAAACATTTAATTTCAGGCAAATGTTGTGGTAAGCAACCACTGCACGTTTGAGTTTTCAAGTAAAATTCAAAATGAAACCACATTAGGTTAAGCTTTAATATCATATTCAAGTCAGTGTGATTTGCCACTCACTTCGGCATTATTCATCTTTGTTATTGATAAAACTTGATTGAAGGTCATCAAGCATTCGTTACTCTCTGTGCTATAGCAATAATTCAAAGCGTGAAGCACAAATAATGAAACTATCATTTGAACGCCCAAAGAATTTTGATAGGTTTGCTCAGTTGGTGAGGCGAAATGAACCACAACTCGGAAATGAAGAACAGTTGTCGAATGCCATGGAATCGAAAAAACCCAGGTCACTAAATAAGACTATGTCACTGTCTAAGATGGGACAAGGATGAGAAAAGAATACTGAAAGGTCACGCGTTAAAGATGCTGTCTCCTAACTTCATGATAGATAATGCCCAACAACAGGTATAACTTTGTTTCAAAAGAAAACAAGAAATCTCAATAAATCAAATGAATCTCATAATAATGTATGAACATATGATTCGATTTAACACTCCATATGACCCATAACAGCAACAACAACATAAAAATGCTTTTTAATAACTTGGCGCTAAGTTTGCATTTCTTGATTTTCGATAATAAAAAGTGCCGACCTTAAGCGATCAACTATCATCGAAGCAACAAAACTCCACTGAAGAATGCTGAAATATATTATATTTTACATCGCTCGAATCCGCATTCATAAAACAATTCAACTCCTAACGCATTTTCAGAGATCAGGATTATATGTTTTGTTAGTCATCAATGAAGGTATAAGCTAGATCAAGTGCAAGGATGTTTAGGTAAGAGTGTGCAAGAAATAGTGAAGCTCTGATAAAGAATTCAAGAGAAAGTCAAGAGAAGTGTAAAAAAGCGATGAAGTAAGATGGAGAAGCATGATTCAAATTGCAGCGCAAAGCCGCAAGAGAAACATGGTGAATGTATCGCAGATATAATCTTGTGTGATTATACCTGATTGAAAATTTCATCACCAGACATAGTGCATGAAATTCAGCACAGGAATCCAAGTGCCATCATGCATAGCATCAAAACAGAAGGAACCCTAACTCATAGATGCATTATCATGAAGATGTTTATGTACCAACAGTTAGGAAGGTTTTGTCTGTCTTATTGCCAGATATCTCTGAAAAAGGTAAGAGTGATTGCTCTATGAATGAGATTTCGAAAAATGGAAAAGTCGCTAAGCATTCTCAAGTGACAAGCATCTAATGATACCAGATGTCCGAAGGTCGAGACGTTTCATATCAATTTCTCATCGGAGAATTAGTCTGAATTTTAAAATGAAGATCAGGTAGTTTCACCAAATAAATCAGTCGACCGCTTTGGTTTCAACACTACAAAGTGTTAACACTATTTTCGTCATTTGAATTGAAAGATCATAATGAGATGATATATATTATTCATAATAATTTTAGAGATCGTAGAAATTAACTGATTGACATCAAATTCTTGCAGAAAATGTTTCAGTCACGTTTCAATGCTTGGCAGTCGGTTGACACGTTTTCACATCAATCAAAAGATGAATAATACCCATGTTTGATTTATCTCTAACAAGAACAAAATATGAATGAACTACAATAATGTGACAAATTCTGATTAGACATATTGAATGTTGATCCTTATATTCATATGAAACACTTCTCTATAATTCACACTCACTTTACAAGCTGATGCATAATGCATCTACTAAATTAGACCTTGATTTTCTCTTTTTTGTACCATCCAAAGGTCAGCAAATACAATGGCTGATAGCCGATTTTGCATTGAAAAAAATTTGATAACAGGGCCAAAAATTGTAATATGAATACTTGGTAATCAAGTATACTTAAGTTCGAATATTTCAAAGCCAATATGTGCGATGCAGTTTCGATTATCATTATGTAGTCATTATATAATGACTTCTAAAAATGTGAGCCTTTTAGTGTAATCCGTGATCATAGAAATATATTGGAATAATAAGAATATGCTAAGAATGTTACAAGAAAAAGTGTATAGATAACGATCAAATATACTTTTTGCTGAATAATTATGGGCTTCTTTCAAATACAGGTTTTGCATTACAAGCTTACTGACCTACGGCAGCACATACTCTAACTACATCCTAGAAACATATATTTATGCATTAGTTGCATAGGTAGTTAGCTGTTGTAGTTCAAACACATCTCAACAAAAATCTCCTTAATTTTCTGAACTTTACAAAAGATCTTTTTTTGCTACCTCTATCTAATTTGTTTTCATTCTTTAGTAGGTAGGCCTACTGCCGGAGCATAAAAGGCAAAGTCTACGATAGACAGTGTCCTTTATCACTCGTGATCGGTTAAACGATCGGATAATTTTTCTTTAGCGGTAGACCTGGTTCGACAACTCTTTTCCCTGATACTGACATTCTTGAAGATCTGTGCTAAGATATCTAGTCACTTAAGAGAACACAAGACATTACCGAGGCACGATAAAGCCACATATATTTCACGCGCGTTATGAGATTATTTCACCTAGACGATCAGTTGCGTTTTCAATAAATTTACACAAGAATCATCCAACATATATAGCATAATATCCAAAAATATTTTATCCAACGATCGTCAGCAGGGCTCCCACTCCATAATTTGCGAAAATTTGCGCAGGCTGCTAAAATTTGCGCAGCTTTTGATTTCAGGGATAAAATTCAAAATTCTTGTGCCTAGACCCCCTGTATCGCCATCTTTGTGTTTGTGATTTATTTAATTGCTTCAAGCTATTATCTTATTGCATTTCTATTCGATACGATGCTGTCGTATTCGATGAATTCGTCCCATTCGCATCCATATAATTAGCATGAAAAGGAAAATTTATTTTCAACGGTAGCAACTTCATGGATACCATGTCGATATTAATTATTAATTTAACATTTTTACAACAAAATTGTCAAATTTGCGCAGAAAATTGGAATTTCCTAAAAATTTGCGCATTTGCGCAGAATTTGAAAATTTGCGCAGGAGTGGGAGCCCTGATCGTCAGTAATAATTGAATTAATCACAAAGAATATCAAGAATCTATTCCAATTCTTCCTTAGTACTATCTACACCGAGCTCTGAAGAGCCTCCATTAACAGACTGACATAGTCAGACTTTTCGGAGCGTTGTGTTACTTATAGTCCGGATTCCCTTCCTGACGACTTCCGATGACACTGTCGGGGCTCGACCTCTGGACCAAAGGATCGCTAGGCCAAGCACTTAAACACTGTGCCACGGAGACCTAGACTCGTAATTATAAAACAATTTATTCATATTAAAGATCAATGAGCTTGTTGAAGGTTATGCTATAAGATGGTAGCAAAATTGGCAAAATTGGCAAAATTCAGACACTCGAAAAAAGGTGCATTTCAGATCAAGTCACAAATGATATAACCTTCCAGTTCACCAAATCCAACGATTTTTGGTAATAAACTTGAAAAGCCAAAGTTTGAAAAAGTGGTAAAAGTAGCCTGATATAAAATTTGATACTTCCCTGAATTCTTTTTGTATCAAATCCGTATGCTCAACCATTTAACTAACATCAACCTGACTGCTAATAACAGCAGCCCTGGCCCTATGGATAAACTTATGGCCTTAAATACTCAATTCTTTGACTGAACATTTTGAACTCTTATTCAAATCCCAACACACAGCATAGTACATGCACACTAACGAAGGATTCGTTTGTTACAGTATATCACGACTTTCTGCTTCCGGTAAGGGCTATGTTTATCAAAAACATGTAAGGACCTGCAGAGACCTGTGGTAATGTACAACCTGCGCATATTTTAGTAAAACATACAGACAACTTCCAGGTCCTGAAGAAAAGATTCTGGGAGAAAATTATTCTGATTATCTATGATAAACTGTGCGCTATGCGTTTCTTGGATCGCAAAATAAATCATAATTTACTAACCGAAAAAACTTAGGTGTTTTTCATCTGTCAACCGGGCAAATGCACCGATCCCAAAACGTTTGGTACCCTCATTACAGTGGGAAGATGAGTCATTTATACCAGTAGTTTAAACGCTATCTAGTTCCAAAAAAATCACGATTGCCGAAAGAAAAATCTTTTTCAAAATCACTTAATTTGCCTTTTAGACTATTGTGATGGTACTTGATCAATGTGCGAAGCTACTTGATCTACGATTAGAATGCAAATTTTAGCAATATTTGATGCAATATCAGATAATGGCGGTGTACCGAATTACCAAGTCATCATAAGGCTAAGCTTTGATGTGTCCCTAATTTCCCTCGGTTTTCCCTGAAGTTAATTGAAAATGGTCCAGTTATCCACTCTTAAAATACGCGGATGACATAATCGTAGCTTGGGTAAATCCATGAGTAAATCATTATCACATGTTCGCTAAAGACAAAACATTTGCATTAGGAGTTCACATGGTGAAAAATATTAGAGGTTTAGGCGTTTACTTTCAAATGGGATAATTTATGCTTTCTAATTTCTACGCCAAAGGTGTTCAACAGTGGGTTTTCTGTCATGCAACTTCTCACGTTTTCGTGTTCATCATATTGTCATTCTGCCTAGAAGTTATGGCTGTTGTTGTCTGAATTTGAAGACATTTATTTAAAAGCAAGCATCATTTTACAGTCATGGGCAGCGCTCGAAGCGTCGGGAGCTTTATGGTAATATTATCTATCAACCTTGTAATATTTCATCACTACAAAATCCTCAGGTAGAGATTCTAATATTATATTTAACTTAACAACAATAAATTAAAAAATTGGCTTAAATCACAGT
This sequence comes from Prostheceraeus crozeri, assembly GCA_907163375.1. Lineage (NCBI taxonomy): Eukaryota > Metazoa > Platyhelminthes > Polycladida > Euryleptidae > Prostheceraeus > Prostheceraeus crozeri. The sequence goes on along the minus strand of CAJQUW010013833.1, from coordinate 401,384 downwards.
ATGAAAACACACGATAACAGTTTGATATATAATAACACAATACAGCATTTTTGTTCCACCTTGACGGTTCCTAGAAGTATGTAATCAGGCGAAATTTTCCTAACTCCAAACCCTGATCTTCCACCATCTATATCAACAATTGCACATGCACTTGACAAGCATTCATAAGAATGAAAAATAGATCGATCAACTATTTGCATATACTCACCAAATGCAGCAAATTTGGAAACCGCTCCCGAATAAGGCTGTTAAGAATAGTGAAACAAGATGAATTATCATGCAGTGGTGATATGAATACCAATCAAAAGTAAAAACTAGATTAGACAGATGCTGTCATTATTAAGTTATGAAAATTCAACACTGAACTTAGAATAACGGCACTTTCCCTTTAATAAATTCAGTCATACAATTACGATCGATCAGAAAATTCGAAGTTGAACAAAAGTTGAAATGCTCACTATTTTACGAAAAATTAGTCCCAACAAGGGTTGTCGACTATTCACAAGTCAAATTAATGTTAAACCAGAATATGATGACATGTACGTTAATCAGTAAGTACAAAGATCTAAACTTCATACTGAAGCATCTGGCAAATCGTGCATGTTGGTTGCTCCGCATAAATGTAGGCTTACCTGAATTTCGCCTACAAAGTGAAAAAAATCCATAAAACAATAGAAATCCATGTACTTCTTCAGTTGTTGAGATGATGATTGGAAATTTCCAAATATTGATGCCCGTTTAGCGACTCCTGGCTAAAACGCTTCTCTTAGCACGTGAGACATCTGTCACGCCACAAGATATACAAAACTCTTCGCATTGTCTTTGATAATTATAATAATAAATGATTATTGCCGAACTTCATTACAAATTCGATGAGCACAAACGGAAGTATCACACAATGGTCGAAGGAAGAGAAGAAGATTAATCGAAGAGAAAAAGCTAAGCAAAAAAGTTAATAACACCAAGACTATTTACAGATTAATATCATGCCTATTACCATTTGCCTTGGGCTGAGTTTGTCCTCTCTATCATTAAGTCACACCACATAACGCTTTCAGTTGTTTGGTCATGAAAGTTACTAATTTACTGATATATTGACGTAAATTGATTACACAATCTTAGTCAAGTTAACTGCCGACAGCCCTGGTGTCGCACTCCTCCATCGCAAGATGCGAACATCCATCATTAGCAAAATTAACAAAAATCTAGAACTGCCGAAAAAGCTTCGTGAAACTAACCACATCAAATTATCATTCAACAGTAGAGCTTCATACAGGCCTCCCAGCGATTCCGGATCAAAAATTTTATGATTTTATGAATGTTAGAAAATGTTAGAAAATATCATGACCATACGACATGATACATGACCGTTTTGACTCATATCTAACCACATATTCCAGCAGAAATACACATGGGTCATAATTTACATGACCTATGTACATGTATGTACATGTATCATATTATGACACTCTAAAAACTAACAAATTAAGGGAACAAAAATTATATTATTCTATAACAAATCGGCAACATGTTAAAAATCATATAAAAAACAACACTTTTTGACTAGTAGTTGCAGGAAAATCTAAAAAATTTAACAAAAGAATCATTAACTTCATGGATGAAAACTTATAAACGTTAGGCAGGCACGCGTTTCTGATAAAGATCGGAGCAATTTTAACAAGTCCACAGCCAACTGCAACGTTCAAAAAACGTAACAAAACCTCACGAATATCAATGGAAGAACACTTATTTTTCAAAGATACTGAAGGCTAAGCAGAAACTTGAGTATACTGTATAATAAACACTTTAACACTCTCTGAATTTTATGTTTACTTTTAATCGTTATGCTTTATGTACATTGTATATGCATGACTTTCATTCACTTCAATAAGCATTACTATCATTATTATTATTAACTGAATTATAACTTCTCGTTGACTCAGTCATCACATTCGCCAGCTAATTTCTTTCTTTTCTTCGTCATTTCTTCTTCAAGTTTTGATACTTCTTCGAGTAAGCGCTTTCGCTTTATACCCATCTCCAAAGAAGATTGAGCCTTTTGCAGAAAAGTCCTTGATATAGTTTTGTCTCTCAATATTTTCGCAATGTTTGAGTTTGCATCATTGATCGTTTCGTCTGCAACTGAAATACCAAGCTTTTTTATTTTTATCTTCTCTTCGATGTCATTGAGTTCAGATTGCGTTGATGTCTTGTGGATTTCCGAATCAGTTCGATTTTTCAGATCTTCTTCCCATTTCTTTTTCGCTTCTAGATCTGTCTGATATCTTTGATAGCTCTGCCTAGCACTCAACAGAAGATTCTTCGTGATTGGGATATTAAAGAATCCGCCGGCATTCAAGATCTCATCTTTGACAATTCGCAATGACACCAATGTGTTCTCATCGAGCGATCTTCCATGCGTCGCTAAGATGGCCTTATTGATGGAGAAACCAGATTCCGGAGCTCCATTTCCATGACTTAAAGTCAGTACACATTTCACTAATGACGTTAAAAATGGATACTTTAAATTACCTGCTTCATCTTTCATCACTGATACGTTCTTCCAAAAGAGATCAATCCTCATATGTGACGATTGGCTGATGTTCATGTTTGCAAACTCCAACCCGAATTCTTCGTGTACACGTTTCCAGTAAGAGTGTTGATTGTTTTCATTTTCTTCAATTTTCGGATCCAAGTTAAATGATGGGATACTTTCATCACTCTGAAATAGCCTCCATTCTCTTCGTATTTGGTCACATAAATCGTCTGACGACTGAAATGATTCAGTGAAGACATTCTTCAGAACCTTATTCAACGGCTCCATCATTTCCAAAGACAGCTGCGAAATACTTGATAATGTCGCATGTTTGGATTAATTGCTTGCGCATGTCGCAGTATCTTTGAATCAAGCGGAAGTTTCAGTTGGAGAAACGATACAGATGCTACAAATAAATCCAAGCAGTCCTTACGGAAATTCTCTATCTGCTTTTGATCAGGTTTCTTTTCCGAAAGAATTCTTAGAGTTTGGGTACCAATATCTATATTTTTCTTTCGCATATGGGTTTCTCTTTGATTTACGTCAATTTTTGTGAATTCAATTAGAGGCTTCTGTTTTCCATCTTCGTTGATCATATTTTCCCTGCGAACGAATTTTTGAAGCAAGTTGTTGAGCAGCGTGCACATTCCGCCATACAGATTATGAATTTGTGGCTCTTTCCTTTGAAATTTCAACAAAAATGCTTCTAAGTCCTGAGCTACGAAAGCAAGAAAATCTGGTGTCAAATCATTTTCTAACATTGAAACAATTCTTTTGTATCTGCCAGTGTCTCGTATTTCCGTTGCAAATGATTTCAAAGTTGGCAGGAAATTAAGAAAATATTCAAGAATATTTGGCCACTGCTCCAAGATGCGTAAAACTGCAGGTTTCAAACTAAGCCATCTCGAGCTTGCGTACCTTAGCATGTACCAGGCAGTGACATCTGTCAGCACTTCCACAGATTTGTAATCCTCCCGTCTTGCTGCAGACAGCTTGAAAAAGAAGTGCAAGTCGAGAACCAACTCTTCTAATTTACGTTCACGTACACATGAGAAGTATAGCCTTTGACACGAATCATTCATTGTCAATGACGAAGGGCGCCTGGGTAGTACAGGGTTGACTGATTATCATCGACCATTGATCTGTTTTACAATATAACTTAGGGCACTCTTGCTTTCAATAATGAAAATATTTCAAAAAGTGTTTACACAACAAAGTAGATAATAGCCTATAATTTGATTCAGTAAAAAACATGTAGAGAAGTTAAGTTTAAATCGGAATGGTAGAAAAATTACAAAAATTTTATGACTTTTTATGACAGGCGCTAAATTTTATCACATTTTATGACATTTTTTGAAAATCAGGAATTTTATGACATTTTATGACGCTGGGAGGCTTGTTCATATGATATTGTGCCAGTGGCTCCAAGAGAAAAAGGTGGTCGTCCCCAAACTTAGATAAGCTTATCAGTGTGCGATACTATGCATATATTAGTATATACATGTATGTACTCAAACATGGAAATTTTTCTGCGACTAAGAGTTATGCAACTTGATTAAGGTCACACTTTACCAACACCGAAATATGCTTCATCATATGTGCTTGGTCAAAGAAAATAACTAGATAAACGGTTTCATGTGTGCACCAAATTAAGCATTTTTTGAAGGCTCAGATTTTCAGAAATAGCAGGTTTAATAAAGCTCAATGATGCTATAAGCATCATCAAGACAATTTAATAGGGCCTACTTGTAAGCCAAAATCGTACTCTTTGCTTCATATATTTCATCGCACTTTACTATCATATGTAGTGTAATGTCATGGTTGAGAAATACATGCACGTAAAATAGCTAAGCATCATTTCTAGACTTGAGGTAAAGTCTAGCAAAATATAGCTACTTACTTGCTTTTAACGGTATTTATTCATCAACTTTTCTTGTTTATGGCATTGAAATAGTCGTGACCGGTGAGGAGAGCTAGATATTTACCATGAGAAGAAGCTCCGTTATGCTTTTCTATATTGGCGATGTTACAGTGTGTCTGCTGATTGCGATCCCAGCAGCTTCAACACACCGCTTTTTTGGAACCACTGCGTCACACGCTTCGCGAGCTGTGAGAAATCGGGCTTTAATTCCGGATGAAAAATGGAATTGAAAACAATAATTCAACGAGTAGAACAATAAATAAGAGCGCACTATAAGACAGACATTTATTACGCACAACCATTGAGACCACGCAACTGATAATAAGTGTGATGATAGCTGAGTAAGAGCCCTCTAGACTCATGAATCCATTATGAAGAATCATACATTGTCAACTTTGCACAATGTTCAGTTACACGCAAATCTATCACATCATCACCATGAAGCGATGTGTCCATTCACAAGTTCATGAAACTAAAATACAGATATGAGCATAGGGCAACAGGATGACACGTAGGAAATCACACTTGGAGGGGCCAAAATAGAAATAAAGCAAATCGCTGCGGTCCCTGCAATAGATTGAAATTAAGACTTAAAAAATGTCAATAAACCTAAATTTAGATTGAGGTGATTTTTAACCTTTTAGTTTTTACCCTACCCATCAACGAATACTTCACGCTTGTGTATCTTGTAGCTACGAGCGCTGGGTACTTTGGAGACATCTGCTTATTCATAATCCTTTTAAAAGAACGTATTAAGCATGACTCATTTTTGACCCAATTATTATTGTCCGGTGCAAGAATCGAGGGACAAAAAATTGATTGACAATTAATAATTTTCGGTCAGACTTGGCAATGAAAGTGGTGTGTTCTAGCTTATCGCATTTTACTTAATTTTCTAACAATGAGATGGGCATCGGTAAACTGAGATGCATTTGAAAATATACCCGTGCTTAGAGTAATGAAGCTAATCCTGACTATGAATTTCAACTTCAGCTCAAGTATTGCACGAATGCATGTCTGCATTGTAATACACATCCACAAATAACTTTCTGATAGAATAAATGAAAAATATGAGTACTTACCATCTAAGGAACATAATGTGAAGATAAGAAGGGTTGAGTATCAGATTAGGATATTCAAATTCGTAAAGATTGTTAATATAAAAATGCAAGTTCTTAGGTAGAAATACTAACAAGTTCAAAAGAATTATTCGTACAACTGATCCACATCAAATGCATAATTACATCAACATCAAAAAAATAGTGGCAAAAGCCCACGTCGTCTGTAAAATACAAAGACACAAGCTATCGACAGGCAAATACTGATGAGAAAATAATCCATAGAAAAATACTGAATTTTCTGAGATAAATGCCAAAATATCAAGCCGAAAAATGTTTTGAAAGCTAATAAACCTTGATGGAACATGCTTTTAAATCAAAGACGTCTCTCAAAAATAGATGAAGAGTAAAAAAAAGGAGAAAAGTGGGAGTGACCTAGCAGAATAACTATAAATAATCAATAGTACCGGGTATACAAATACTTCAGGAGGGCAAAATATCCCATCCTACAAAATATTGAATGGAATCGTGAAATTCAATCAATCACCTAGAACGAAAATTTAATATTGCAGCTTGTCAGTGTCTCTCTCTATATTCGGCAATTGTCTGGATCCACGTATGAAAGTAAACTTCTGTCCAGATTGAACTTAAGAATCTTTCTACTAAGCAGTACAGGCTTATGTTATCTCACTGATATGTTAACTATTTGCAAGCTGCTTTTTAGTTTTTGATTTTAATGACAAATCCAAAAATAGTTCAAAAATCAGTAGAAAATCCTTCATTTTTATTGAAAAGTTGAAACGGAGAAAAGACAGCATTTCACAGAATTTTCACACAGTGCAGCCAAGAGCCATGGATGGAGGTGGAAATTATTGAGTTCGATTTCTTTGAATGAAACTAAAGCATCATGAAGATCTTAGAATGCATCAATACCGTAATGGTAAGGGAAAGATGATCTCAAGCCTGGGCCGTTCGAACTAGCAGTTCCTCGAGCGCCGCACCGTACTTGCGCGTTCTAAACTCGCATGATAGTACGTGACTATGTGGTTCTTCAGGAGATGTCCGCGCTAATTTACTGTAAAGCTGCTTCTATCAAAAGAATATCTGTATAAGAGACTAAGTGAAGCTACATCCGTTTGACAGAGAATAGTTGCCACTAGTTAGCGAGTTTTTCACCCTTCATATTCTTGCCACGGTTCTCAACCCGTTCGATAAGGCTTATATGTATTCGTGAGGCACCTGCCCACGGATAGCAATGGCAACCCCATCAGTTGACCGATAATGGACCTGTCAAGATAGCAAACAGTTAGTGACGAAAGAAAGATGCTTGCGCAATATAAAGATTATCAAAACAATCAGCTAGCTGTCTAGTTGCTGAAGGACTTAATGCAAAGCTTCCACGAAAACTCGTTTAAACCCGTTATCCATGAAGCAGATCTAATCATTTTTTCTGATTCTATTGCCTGGCATTCTATTATCATGTTGTGCTTCACTTCCTTTTAGAATATTTTAGAATGCAGAATCTTCTTCATTTTTGAGTAAAAGAAACAAACCAGTGTCAACCCCTCCCCCTACAGCAGCAGTGCCCCTAAAGGCTACTGTTGCTGGGCTTACATTTTTTTTGTCAAATTGATGGTGATGAGTGGTGGGAGTCATCTGCATACAAAACATTACCGGTTTACTCACTAAGCAATTTAGTAGGTCACTGATGTGCAGTAGAAAAAGAGGGCACCAAAATCGACCCTTGAGCAACTCTTGCATTGACTTTTGACCATCCAAGGCGACTATGCCGGTTACTAAGGAAAGACGCAGACGTTCTGGGTAGAAGTTCGGGTGAGATGCTTGAAGACAAAATCGGGGACAACATCCGGTCCGCAATACTTTCAATTAACGAAACTTCCAATGATATCTGCAGCATATCTAGAAAAGGCGTATATGTGAAAAAACTTACGTTCCATATGCTTCAACAGTCTGAGCTCGAAAAAATGGATTTCCTTGAACAGAGAGACTTTCTATTTGACGACATGGCTTGAATATTTCGAGGACAGCATCGTGACGACATCGATTGAAAGATATGTCTAAGGACTTCAGATTAGGAAATTTTTCCACGAATGGTTTGAAATTCACCAATGATTCAAGCTCGTTGTTGGACAGAACCAAGGTCGACAACTGAAAAATAGAAAATTGTATACATCAAAAATTTAATCTAAAATACCGCAACTTTTGCTTTATGTGTAATTTAAGAATGAACAGTTGTTATTATACAATGATGCAAAAAAATCATTTCCCCTCATAACATGCATCACTTGAACAAATTGACCCTATCCACACCGGGCTACGAAGCGAATAGATATACCGGGGTGGCGATTAGGCCCACGTCATCAAATTCTTGATTCCTCCTCCGAATGGCATCAAATTCACAGTGCAATGTATTTCGTGTATGAACTTTCAAAGGGGTGTTCATTTGATGTAACTCGTTCACCTTCATGGTATGAATAACAGTTCAAAATTTAAAATTGCCGATTTTGACAGATTTTTTGATATCTAAGACTGATAAGATTGATTTGTGTATGGAATGCGACTCAAATATATGAACATAAAATGTTGAAGACTTTCCTCCAAAAGCAACCATTCAAATGAGTTCTGTGAAATGATAATGAAAATGTCCGAATAATTTCAAATATGATCATAAGGAAGACTGACGACTTGCAGATTTGTTTCGAAGGGATTTATGGTAAACTGGTAAATTTCAGCCAATTAGCGAGAGTAATTTGACCTTCCAGTGGACCAACTCTAGCGGAATTTGATGGTCGTTTGAAAATATGCTGAAACTTCAAGTCACAAAAGCAGGTCGAGCGGCCTCGTAATCCGAGGTCCACAGCAAAAATCCGACAGGGAAGCCGAAACAGCCCCCTCCCAACTTCTTGAAGATTTTATAAATTTCAGTAACATCAAAAATTTAACAAAAGTTGAAGTTTTGTTCGATGCAGGCTCCACCCGATAGATCCCACAATTTTGAGTTAACACTTATTACACAATCTTGTGGCAGTCAGCACGCATGGGCATTCAGTAGAGAAATGTTTCGTACTTGACATCATCCCTCATGAAGCACCAAACTGGCTTATGACGTAAAATATGGCCATGAATTTTTTAAGTTGATTTGCTGTATCAACCTACATTACTAACATTACTTTTAATATGTTCTATAACTATGATGATATATGATAATTCTAAACTTTTATAATTGCTCATCGATGTCTAAGTGCAGATTATTTCCTGACCAGTAGCCTATCTGAGTGTCACCCAAATTAAACCATTCAATGCTGTACATATTGTTCTTCTGAGAGCAATAATCACTAATTTGATTTGAAAAGACGTTTTCCCATTTTCTAAAGTAGGAATATTCAAAAGCCATCATAGTCTGTGGAACGTCAAATTAATAAAAATTATTGTGCACTTTAAAAACGTTTCTTTAAGTTATCTCTCGATTTCTACAGGTTGCCGCCGGAAGGTTGTGGCAAAAAAACTATGTATACTAGAACATCTTGGTGTTTTTGATCAGAGAATCATCTTCGAAAACTTAGGTTCCTATTTTTAAGCGGATCATCTCATCTGGTGAATAGTAGGAGTTGAATTAACTTCTTGAGCCCCCATGACGCGCGATGCAACGTGTAAATCATGCGGGCACTTGCGAAAGTGTTCGACTAGCAGCTGACAGCACTGGCCCAACTACCCACGCTGTATTATGTTCCCATTAATCACTCAGCATCAGGGGAGTTGCAGTTATGAGCAAGTGACGTGCACTGCACGTCATGGGTAGCTGGAGCTTCGTAGCACATTTGGTGTCGGGACTAAAAAAGTTAACAGCAAAAGCGCCGCAGCATCACCAGGGCACAATGATTTACTCAAGGGATAAATAAAAGAAAAGCAACTGTTGCACAGTTCATGAGCTTACTAAACTATTCTAGATGTCACGAGCTTAGGTATAATAGGACGGATCGCAGCGCTTGCGGATGTCCAGGAATTTTGCTACCCCAATGTTCGAATATGCAAATATTTTCCAATTCTACGTTTTTTTAATCTTGAATTGGTGCATGGATGAAATTGAATCTTTCGTATCCTGTCTGTGATTTTTTTGATAATTTTCTAAGTCAAAGCTCTTACGTACATGTTAGCCTATGTCTTTCAGTTCACTTGGAGCTAACTCACCTCTGGTAGACTTTCCGTCAATATTCCAACCACATATTGCGCGATTGTTTGTCTTGATAGTGAAAGATTCAGATTAACACTATTCAGATAATCATCACGACAGAAAGCACTGAGATCCAACCGCTTCGTCTCAAAATTATATCTGCTGTTTAGGCTAATCTTGATTTCATTTTCAATATTATCTGTGAGTCGGGAAATAGATGGTTCCATAACACATGTTATGTTAACAGTCAAACGTTTTCCCAATGCGTCTACAAAGTCATGTGATTGACGTCGTATTGTCCTTACGACCGACCTCTTTGCTTTAAAAAATGCAACAACATTTTTGCCTTCAATCTGATAATTTACTAATTTAATATCTTCTTGAGCCAGTTCACATATTTTCCCAGCAATCCACTCCTTCGAGCTTTGGGCACCGAAAATAACAGAAATCTTATGCCATTTTGCAGGGTCTAGCTCCGACAATTCTTCAAAGTCATTGCTATCTTGATATCGATTATGCCCTTGATTATGGCGAATGTTACTCATGGCCCTCTCAAATCCTTTGGATGACACAAAATTTCTTCTTCCACGATTTCCTTTCTTGAAATTTACCCCGCGACCTCTTCGACCATCATATGACCGACGATTGCTGTTGTCGTAACTGTAGTCATCTTCATAGCCTGAAAAATCAATCCGTTAGTTAAAATATAGCATCAATAGGTTTCTGTAATTATCACATTCTTCACACAATTAAAAGTTGCACAGGGCATCCACGGTTTCTCCGTAAGAAAATTCCAGTACAAATTCTGCTGAATATTAAAGAAAACTTTGTAACCTATTCAAATGCATCACACTAGCTTGCTTTCCTGTGACATTTTAGTGTAGATAATGACGGCAAATGATTAATTGCCAACGGGTAGGAGGTTTACGAAAGGGGCCGATCGGTCAGACACATGCAGTACGAGTTTTCAAACAGCAGTTGGAAGACTTCGTCCTCTCATTCTTTCGCGGCGCTTAAAACCAAAAGCATGGTAGCACTGTGCATATCATGCCGGATAGCGGTCGCACTCGGCGTAGTAAGCACAATCCCGACTTAGTTTTAGCGGGACATAACACATCTATCTGCAATGGCAGTCTTGTGATTTCATGCGAGATTCCACCTTAGTCAGCATTAAGCATTGCTTCTTTCCTATTTTAAATAGTCAAGTAATAATCAAGTATGTGCATTGTATTTAGAATACAAGTATTTGAAAAGTACTAGCATCTCAAATTCTTGAGTGGATATTTGGAGCAGATGAATCATTAGTACAAATTGACCGACTCGCATTCGCAAGAAAGCAAATTCGGCATGATTATCTTGTAGCTGATTCAACAATTCCAGGACATTCAAAGACAATTTTAATCCAGGACAATCATAGACATTCCAGGAACACGGATACCTATAGTTGCGATAAAATATATCAACATGTATGATGAATGATGATGCATTACCCGAATGAAGTAGTAGGTTCGCAAAAGTTATACTAAGCAACATATAAATACGTAGAGCACCAGGGCTGATGTGTTAGCTTGTTTTCATTGCATAGATCATTTGAATTCTAATTGACTGATACGTAACGAGCTTAAGCGGAATTGCCGACGGTTAGGATCTACTTGTAACAAACACTTTACATTATTTGCTGCCGTCATATCAAAGCGGCATAATATGCTTTCATATATTCAGAACTTCTTGTAGACAAAGCTTTAATTTCTCTTGTTCTATATTGCATAATGACTGACAATGTGCACTTGAAATTGATTTATGATGAATTAAGCAAACAGCATTGATTTTCGCCGTTACTGCGTCCTGTTCACACAAATTATAAAAGATAACTAAGCAAACAAATATGTCGAAATTCAAAGTTATGCCAAGAAATCAGAAAGCAGACTTTGGCAATCAATTCACTTCCCAATCAGCAATTTCAGGCTTCAGAATTTTCATGTACAGGCACGCAGTTAATCAAAGACGAATATTAATGCTATCATTATCAGATACTACAATAGAAATGTCAAAACAGGAAAGCTTTTAGTACAGAAAAAAATTATTTTAACCTGCAACAAATTGCAATAGTTTTATGAGTGCGTCGCTTGTTAAGAAAAAATCCCTTATCAACATATCAAAATTCTAGGAAAGTCTATTTAGTGGAACACTTTGAACTTTCTACTTGAAGTCACAGGTCTTTTTCGAATTGTAAAAACACGTTTACTCCAATGAAATCAGATGTAAAGATTGCAACAGCGAAGCTTTGTGGCTTTGTCTCACTGACTGCATTTACCAGGGTGACCACTTCCGGAGGACCGAAAATCGGACCATAAATCTGTCCCACGATGTCTCATAAATTTTAAATTTTGATGATTTGACTATAGTTGTACTTATCCGAATGAAATGTATACAAAGAAAAACATAGAATATCATGAAAAATTTCATATGTATTCCATCATCTCATATAAGACAAATAAATATAGGCAGTAATTCAGTTAAATGCTGCAAAACAAAATGCAAGTACGACTCCCAGTCATGTCGAGAAAGTTTTAACAATAAGCTGAATGAATCGGCAAATATCAAATTACAGAATTAACTACATGTAGCACATTTGCAAAATAATTTAAAGAGACCATTGAATTTGAAATACCAAAACAGTAATGAATACTAGAACAGTTACTACATGTACGTCTGCCTCTTTATGGAAAGCGGAAAAATATGAAAAACAGATTGCATAGTTGATTGACTTATACAAAATAAATATCATATCAAAATAAATGGGTAATTTCAACATTGACTCTCCATTTTTTCTGATCAAATACTCAATTCTAAAATGAATGGTCTCTCCCTTATTTCGCAAATTACCTACGATTGTTGAGAAGTTTATATCATTCACTTTGTAAATCAAAGCTATTGCAACACGTCATGCTAATAGACTCAAAAACTGCACAAAACACGTCATGCTGATAGACAAAAACTGCTCAAAAATATTGGTCGCTAATAAGCACACGAAAAAACAAGTAAAATGTAGAACTTTAACAAAAAAGATCACGTAGTCGTATGAAGTAACCAAGAAAGAATTGTAGGATCTGTGGCAGATCGATATTATTCTAGATTAAATTGAAACTCTACGAACAATTGAATGAAAATTTTAATTTTTTAAAATATTTCTATTAATTAATGAATAATTTAATTCAATAAGCTGTTCAATTTTTATTTTAGGGTAAGAAGAAAAAAATCCATGAATTACATAATTGGCAATTTCGGGGCAGAATTTCTTCCCCGAAATTCTGACCAAATCGGACCAATTCGGACTGGTCCGAAAATCCCTGGCATTTACCTTCAATATGGCTCTCACCAGTACCAGCTATGATTTCTAGATTTTTCATTGACCAATTCAACGATACTTGTAGCTATCTGCTAGGACCCTGTGAGTACTCGAAAATGTCGAGTCGAGTCGAGTACTCGATCGACTCGACGAGTACTCGGAAAGACGATGAGTATTTGAATCGAGTTGACGAACGTGTGTAAAAATAACGAATGTGTGTATACCTTTCTTATTTCGATTACATTGATTTTCTTTAGTGAGTTTTTATTCAGCATTATGTTTTGGTCACAGCAACAATGTTGAAGTTGCTCCCTAAATTCAGTCACATTTAACGACGGCCAATCATATCAGCCAAAGAGAGAAGATTAATTACTCCAATCTCAAAAACTTATCTTTGCAAAACGCAATTCGGATCTGTTATTTTCCATCATCAGACAGTTTGTTTGCTATTTTTAGCTTATCTCACGCACGTAAATACTCACTCTGGCATATGTTCAGAATCGAAATTTATTTTGTATTTTAGTAAAAATGCGCATGTATATTATCATCACGATTTGTTAAAAAACGAAAAATGTTTTGTAAGTATATGCTGATTTGTGTTTAAAAGGTTATTTTCCATTTTGATTCAATACACTACTCACAAAAAATTACACTCATCAACTTAGGTAAATAGGTAAAATAGTCAGCAGACCACAACTCGGCAAAATCACATCAGCTGCAATTGATAGAAAGTCTGACGATATGCTGTTCTCTAAAGTGATAAATAACTGCACAAGCTACTTAATTGCAATAGATTACTACTAGATAAATACACAAAAATCGATACAACTTGAATAAAAACTGCGAACTCCGAAAATTTCGATAAATATTAAAATAATGGCCAGCTCTGACATTTAACAGCGACCAGTAGACGTAGCACTTCATAACTGCGGAGAAGGCATGTTTAGGTTAACGCGCTAAAGATGAAATTGATCCTTTGTCAATTTCCTAATTGTAAGTGAGCCATGTTCTCTCTCACCCTGTACGGTATACAGAATAGTGGCACGCTTGCTTAATAATTAATTATTGTATGACATGCCAACAAGGTAAAATATACACAATACTTAAACAAAAGGTTTTAAAAAATGTATTGCAAAAATAGTTCAAATAAATGATTGCATGCATACATATTTTTAAATGCTTAATGTATGTCTAATGTCCACAACTACATATACTGTACTTAACAAAGGATAACCCACTCACTCGATCAACGATTTGCGTCTCCATATACCTTATTTTCTTGTTCTCTTTATTGCCTTTATTGACCTAAGTAGGCCCAAACACATATTTGCCTCTTAAAATCGAAGAAAATTTTGCACAACTCGACTTGATTCGAGGTTGACAAAAAACCAGACTCGCAGGATCCTACTATCTGAAGATGCAAACTGATGAATATTGGTACAAACTAAGCCAATGTGAGTTTTATCATCAATAAACGATTACAACCTTTTGCAACTACCGTTTTGTGAAAACGCGTAGCTGTTCAAGCCTCTACGTCGAAAACGCAATTACGCACTCTCATCTTGTACATAACTTTCCTAAGTTTCAGTAGGGTGCAAATTGAAAAAGATTTGTACACGTTAGAACACAAATGTTTATATTTTCCATCAATAAGCACGGAGAGAATGCACAGAAATTTAAGCATTTCTACAGAAAAGACGTTTACGCACGCTTATCATATAAAGCACATTCTACGGCACCTGTGTATTTGCCAATGACAAGGGAAAAATTTGCGTGCATTTCCATCATCAAAAAATGGATCTTATAATTACTTTAATACGAAAACGCATGCAATAGCATAGAATGGTTAAGTCAAATATACGCATCTGCAAGAGCATGCTGAAGCAGACAGACAGAATCATGACGTCATTATCTCAATTTTCATTTACAGACTTTAAATTCTGCTCGTTTTAAAAAGAGAGTAGTTACTAGAGAGAATGTTGTAGTTATAGAAATACACGCTGATTTTTCCCTTGTCATGGGCAAATTTACATCTACAGGTGCCTTAGAATGTGATTTACTATTATTTTCTCCAAATAATTAGCCTATTTTCTTTGAATGATAGGACTTCGTTATTTCACTGAGAAGATGCTGTGACTCCTGTGTGATTTCACAATTCATTATGCAACGTCTCACGGCCGAAAAATATTTACCAAATTGTCTTCTCGTTATTTGAAGCTTTTAAACTGTGTCACACTAACTATAAAAAGCACATAATTTACAACATTTTATTTTGAAATGAAAAATTGTCACAACTCGTCACATCGGCCACCCTCTGTTGCAGTTTGTTTTTAGTGCATTTCCTCGCACTTCACTCTTTCTTGTTAGTCGAGCATCTATTGGACACGACAATAAGTAAGTTCGACTTGCAAGAAATCCAAAAAAAAAACGTATTCTCACATCTCAAACCCTCTGGCATAATAGCAAGTTATTTGGGTTTGACTTTTTCTAGTTTTGAACTATTCCAAAATGAATTATGCACCCGTTTGAGACGCGCACATCACAGCTTTGTCTCCATGTCCTGAAGAGTGTCAAAAACTAAACATTAGGTTTAGATATAGCCACAATAGCATGTGATATTCGAAATCACTCGATATTTGAATATGTGAAACAGGAATGAAAGTGTGATAGAAGCATTGACTCTACACCATGGCATCAGCCAATACACCACAACTTACTTCTTCTGTTCCTATAAGAAGACATGGCTATTGTAAAAAAATTGACAAGAAACACATGTGATAACGAAAATAGTTCAATTCCGATGGAGTCAAACAAGTTTGCTAGTATATTATTTTTTGATTAACTTACTTGACAATGTCCAGTTGAATTTACCATGAATTGGGGACAAAAAAGGAATGAATGTGTTCTAAATTAACTCACCGTGTGGTCAAAGTGGCAAAATGGCTCTTATACGGTGATCGTAAAATGCATGTGCGATGAAATATGTGGTGGACATGTGAATGTGATTGTGAATTTTATTGTACATTGCATTTGCAATTGTCGCAGGATGTTCACTCCTTTCCTCGTTCCTTGGATCTCCATTTGGCTATCTCTGACCGTGATAGAATCACGTGATATATAACAGCATACACACATTGAGCAAGTGTGTACTTGCTCCGGGTTACTTCTGTGGATAATGTTTCGTCTACACTTCATACTGATGCTAACTCTTGAATAGGAAAATGAGCTCTCTTGAATGAAGTAATCTTTATTAGTGAGTGAGTAAAAATTCATTGGTTGCACAATGTCATTATTTTTCATCCCACTCTTATTTAAAAATTTGAAACTCATCAGCTGTTTTTCATTATAACATCCTTGTCTGCATTCTGTCTGATCCTAAAGTGATGTAGCAATAAGCAAATATAGTGAAATCCATGATTTAAAATTTGTGTTGCATTGGCGAAGCATTCCACGTTTTTGAAGAAAATGACTTTGCACCGATTATTTGTCGTACTGCTTTTTTTAGCCGTTACATCGATCGTGGTAAGACGGGGAAGTAGTTCATGTTGCTGGTCGATGTTCACTTAAATATTTCTTTCAAGGCAAAGCAGTTTCAAAGCAAGTAGTTTTCCTTTCTAGGGACTGTTGAACAAGAAGTGTGAAATTTAATTTCGTGCGAAATTAAGTGAAAATAATGGCTCCGATGACAACAAAGTTTAATTTCGTGGAGGTCATTAGCCTAAATCCTTCATCCAACAGAATTGATCCATCGCTTACTCCCCCCCCTAATTCGACCCGCGGCTACCTTTTGAAATATTGTCAAGTGTACCGATGAGTATTACAGCTTGCAGCCAGTAAAAAGTAGGCCTAAGAGTTTGGGTCTATGAATTTTGTGCTCTGCTATTTAAGCACATGTCTGATTGCTATGATGCATCTTTTGATTGTTCCAGTGTTTTTGCTGCATTTATTATTGCTTTTGTAGTCCGCCATAGCTTGTTCTCTGCATTTTGTAATTTTGCAAGATCTTCATGCCCTAGGCTGTCCTTAACTGACACAAGTGTAAGTAAGCGACACACAAATTCAGCAAACTTCGCAGTGTAAGTATTTTGGTGCCATCAAAACCGCGAATGGTAGTTGCGACACTGAAATAAGCAACGCGTTGTGATCGCAAAGAAGATAATGGCCGACTTATTGCCTTTATGGAGAAACCACGGAGTACATGTAGTGTACACCACAGAGTTCATGGTGAAAGTAGTGAAAACCCTGTTATGGCCTATCCTGCTATCCTGCTCCCTTGATGAACAAAAGATCAACGCAGCGGAGCTCTGGCTCTGTACACGGCTCCTGAGAATCAGCTGGATCCAGCGAAGAACTAATGCCAGCATACTAGGTCAATGACCACACTGTGCCAGATCTTATGAACAGCATCAAGATACGCAAGCTGAGGTTCTTTGGTGACGCATGCAGACACTCACAGCTAGCAGCAGTGGCAATACAGGGACGCATCAATGCGAAATGACGACGCGGACGCCCAAGGATGCAGTACACCGACAACATCACCAACTGGACGGGAATGCGGCTCCCAGAGCTTGAAAGAAGTGATGAGGACAGAGTAGAATGTCGTCACCTCGTGATGCAGAAAGCCGGCTTTCATCGGGGCAGCCAATCGTCGAACGCGACACGCTGATAAGAAGAAGTTAGTGTACCATTGTATAGTTTCATGCGTAGTTGTTATGCTTGTAAGTTAGCTAAAAAACTAACAATAGATGTTGGATAATAAAATTGGGCGAAACTTTTTGGACACCCTATATTATCTCAGCATCTACTGGATGCTGTATTATCTGGGCATCTGGTGGATCCTATAATTCAGCGATTACATATGATGGAGCGAGATAAAGTTGCCCTTGTAGCACATAAACGATAAAGAAGATCCAAACTTGTGTGAAAGTCCAATAACGAATAAGCCGATGACACGAGTCGATTAGCTCCAATAGCTACTATTCATAGGGATTCTGTGGCACAGATTGAGGCATAAATCGACTATTATATGAATGCTGGGTACTTCGAATTACTTGAACATCATTAAAGTCATTAAACTTCGCAATCTTAGTTGTGGTGGCAGTGTCGACCCACCCCTCCCTGCTATTGGATGAGCTCGGTACACCTGACGGGGACAATCCACAGGTCCCAAGGTGTGAGCGTCGTGTGCATGTGTGAAAAATATGACATATTTTGTAATGTGTGGCTGCGATTTACGAAGGGGACAAGGAGGAGAAGAATGGACAGTGGGGTTAATATTCCTTAGGTATATACTCCTTTTTGAGGGATGATTTTTTTGCTTGTAGTTGTGCCAGTTTTTCGGCGTGTGCGTCTGACGAGTGTCTGTTTTGATTTGTGGACTGTTGGGGGATTGAGTTAGTGATTTTGTTGCTTTGTCTGTGTGCTAGGTATGTGCCGACGTGGTGGGTTTGCGTTTGTTTGAGGAGTTGCTTTGTTGTCGCTGTGGATGACTGTGCGTGTGGGTTGAAGAGCACTTTCCTGAAGTGAAAATGGTGGATTTTGTATCTGAGAAGTGGTGGTCTTTGCGTTAGGAAATGGAAGATGATGCTGACATTTGGCTTTGTTTATCAGCTGTTTTTCCTGTAATGTGAGGTTAATAGCAATCTTAGTGCTCCGGAAAGCTGGAATATGCTCTGTCAAATAATACAAAGTCTGTCTCAAATAGATAGCGCAGGACTACAGCAGAAAGAGTCAAATACTTAAACGCAACGAGGGTGCAAGTACACTGCCAATCATGATTATTCTTGCCCCAACATCTGCACTAAATCTGGCATTCTGTCATGCTCCAAGACTGCAACCTGCAGCTCTCCCAGCTTACAAACGCATCTAGTGGATTTTGAACGCTTATTTTCGCAGTAGAAAAATATCTTCCGCGTCCTGGACACTGGAGGAGGATGTGAGGCTTCCGTCGCCGCGAGAATACGCGCAGGTTTGAGAACATTCCACGAACTGTCAGATTTCTTAACATAAAGAGCGCCCACATTTAGCATAAAAGGAAGGATTTTCAAAGTCTGCATCTAAAGTTGTATGTCGTACTCAAGCGAAACATGGGCACTCAAAAGCAGAAGGTGAAAGAACACTGGAACGGCTGATATGTCCATGGTGCGTCCATAGAGTAAGTATATAGGTAGTGTCGACTCAAAAAAGTATCTGTAAACAGTGAAAATTTTGTATCAAAAGATTCGGTTTTTTGCGAAGATAACGTTCCTTCTGTCCAAAAAATTATTTGAGAATTTTCAAATTATTCCTGCATTTATATGCTACCGAGATGACGTCCTCTTTATAAGTAGTGTGAAACAAGTTGGATATCAAATGAATGAATATTTGCTAACAAGCATCATAATTAAGCGGAAATGAAGCTGATGATAAGGAAATTTCATGAGCTGCATTATAATGGAAGTCGAGGTCTGATTTTGAGGTCTCTCATTGTAATGTCGAGGTCTGATTTTGCTTTCTCGGCTGAAATTTCAACTTTTTAATTCAATTTTCATCGTCATGATTTTATGATTCACTAAATTCATGTTTCAATTTTTGAATCTAAACAGTGATGTGGACCCATTTACATCTTTCAAAGTTGATTAAAATCATTGTCTTTGATTCTTTCATTGCTCTACCAGTGGCAGGTTGCCTGTGATAGATGATTTAATAAAATCGAAAGTGTATACACATTGGGTATTTGATAAATGCGGAGTTACCACTCTACCTAATATACTAATATACTTACTCTATGGGTGCGTCGAATGTGTGGTGTGACTCAGGGAACGTTACTCAAGCGCGGAATTGAGAGCTCACTTAGACTTACAACCTATACAAGCAACATCATCCACAGAAAATTTTTTTTGATGGTTTGGACATGTTTACCGAAGGAAGGAAGTAGATTGGGTAAAGAGAGTTTGGAAGTTGGAAGTGACGGGAAAGGACTAAAGGAGCGTCTAAAGAAGACCTGGACGATACTGTGGCATCTGATTGCTGTCTCCTTAACGTAGCAGCTGAAGCAGCCCTTGACCGTCAGACTTGGAGGAGATTTTTTAGGAGAAGCAGTCTGACCGAGTCACATTGAAACAAACGGACTAAAAACGCGGAAATAAGTAAGTAAGTAATGGAAACTTCATTCGTCTGTCAATAAAAGTCTCATTCTTGGATTCTAAAATAAATGCATATTTTTATTTTTTTCCTGTACATTTCATCGGTTTTTGGTGCATGTAAATCCTCAGTCTGGTAATGAGTGACTTCATAGAAATTTCACTAAATATATGCCATCCCCTCTCCGGATAGGAGGTGCGCATGCATTTGCACTTTGTTCATTTGTTTCGAACGACCACACATATGGAAGAGCATGACCAGTAGACGCCTTGTATAAAAATATTGTAGAATTAATACCTCCTTGGCTTAAATCTGCTCGTGATAGCTCGATAAAATCGTGTTTATAGGCAGTATGTCACAATTTCTTAATTGAAAATACATTGAGATTTTCAATATAGGCCATTTATGAAAAACAAACGATATGATCCGGTAGACGTCGTAGTCAAGAGGTGTAGAATGCTTTTTACAAGGTTCAGGTACGACCTTGCTCCCTCCGGATCTTCGCTATCTCCCTGACTGCAAGGATAGTTGCAGCGACAGACATGTTAGCATAATTTTAGCATGGTTTTTTTCAAATGGCATTAAGTGATAAAAAAATATACCAACAAAGTGAATATTATGGCATTGCATGACAATTTATGTTTTTTTTCATTCTATGAAAGTTTTTTTTCTCTATGACAGTATAGAGAAATAAAGTTTAAACTTTGTTTATAGTGTTTGATGGATGTCGATCTAAACGATTTTGAATCGGCTCAATCCACTAATGATAAAGGAAAGCTAAAGGACTGCATCAGACTCCTGGTGAATAGAAAATATGGTTTGCAGATCGATGTTAACCGCTATGTATCCGCCTTCACAACACCGGATGTAGTCAGTCCAGCAGAAGTTGCAAAATTGATGTAAGTATAAATTTGTCCATTTTTGAATATCTGTGCAGATTATAACATAAATAATTTGGAACCAGTGTTGCTATAGGTACCAGTGTTGCTTATTAGAACCAGTGTTACGTAATTGGATGACTTATCTTTGAGAGGTACAAAAGCACTAAACGGTGAGTGAATATTTCGTTGATTGAGAATTTTGTAAATCAAATCGATAACTACTCTTTAATACTTTATTCTGAAAGATAGTGCATCGTGCGGAAAATGCGGAAGTCTAGAGGATTGATGGAATTTTCGAGACTTTGAAAATCCATCGACTTGTAAGTTTGCAATTATTTTTTTACCGCTACCTGCTGAATTTACATAAAATTTGCTTCTGTACTGGGCAGTAATCCCAAGGCATCTGGACAAATCTCATCACATTTAATCGGACTTCATTTGGTTGTGGTGTCTTATATTCTTAAAATAGAATTCATAAAATCGATTTAAGAGAATTCGCATT
Organism: Prostheceraeus crozeri; assembly: GCA_907163375.1. Lineage (NCBI taxonomy): Eukaryota > Metazoa > Platyhelminthes > Polycladida > Euryleptidae > Prostheceraeus > Prostheceraeus crozeri. The sequence continues at coordinate 379,823 of CAJQUW010013833.1, read as the reverse complement.
TCAACGGAATTGTAGACTTTGCATTTATTTTTGATCTATGTTTTGTGACGCAATGAATGTCATCATTGGTTTATTGTAAAATTTCATCATCATCATCAGCCGTTTGTTCTCCACTTCTGAAGGTAGGCCTCGCCATGGATCCTCCAATTTCTCCTGTCTTCTGCCCTCCTTCCCCAGTCGACACCGTTCCAGAAGTCGTCTAGGTCTTCTCTCCATCTTGTGGGTGGTCTTCCTTTGCGTCTTTTCCATTCAATAGGGCACCAATTAGTGATGTTGTAAGTCCACCTATTGTCCTTCATTCTGGATATATGTCCAGTCCACTTCCATTTCCTCTTCTTGATGGTTATGAGCAAGTCTGTTAGTCCCGTCTGCTGTCTTGCCAATGCATTTGTTTTTCTGTCTTCCCATCTGCTTTTCCCACCATTTGCTTTTCCGTCCTGACCAAGTTCCTGTTGATGACCTCATTAAAAATAGTCAAATAATTTGTATGCATATTCTGTAGAATTCTATTTCACGTTTTATGTTAAGGAATTAATATTAATTCTCTTACACACCTGGTAGATTTTAGATAGCGTAATCCCGCTGTGTTAGCTAGATCTGGTATTTTGATTGGAAACAGACCTGTCCTCTTATCATCTGAATGGGCAGACTGTTAAATAGGATCTTTTCAATATATAAGTGATAAACATAATTTTGAACAGAACAACCTACTCGACAATTCATTACACATGAGGAGAGGAGAAGCGTTGTTTGTCCTTCTAGTAAGCATTTTTAAAATTTTCAGACATTTTAGGATACGATAAAAATTTTCTTTTAAATCATATTTTGTACCTATTGAAAATTAACTAGTCATTAGCTTGTTTTTTTATAACTGTGTTACCTTGACGCACTTTGCTACGTTGAATCATCTAATGTTTTCCATGCTTCTTTCTATCTTGTGCTGAGCTGCTGCTATTTTTTTCCTACGTCCTTTTATTTTAGTGTCCATGTTTCAGCGGTGTATGTCATGCAAGTCATCACACAAGCTTCGAAGAACTTCTTCAATTTCCTGGGCGTTCTACTCTTTAATATATCCGAGTACTTACGCTTTTTTTAACCGCACACGATTCTCCACTTAATTTCATCATCCTGGTTTCTCTTATTTAGGGAAAATTACTATCTCAGATAATTATACTCTTCACAATCACTGATTACTTCATTATCTATTCTTATTTGCTGCTGTTGACATCCCGCTCCGAACATTACTTTTATTTTATTTTTGTTCATTATTGGACAGTGCCGTCTGCTTTCCGTTACCAGGTCTTGTAGCATTCTCTCGAGAGCGTTCCCAGACGTTCGCAGGACGATATCGTCCGCAAAACGAAGATTCGACGAGCGTTCGTCATTGATGTTGATTCCTTCTTCTTATCAACCAATTTTCCGGAAGATGTTCTCTAGGCACGCATTAAAAAGCTTTGGTGATATGGTCTCTCCTTGGCGTACTCCCTTCTTAATGCTGGTGTCATCTATGAGCTCTTCCACATGGACTCTTATTTTTGTGTCTTGTAAAATATACACAAGCGAAAACCTTAATAATAGAGACCTTAGTTGGAGAGCGTAATTGACAAAGCTGAGTCTCTTTTATTGCTAGTTTCGTCGCTGTATTTGCCGCAGGATCTTCATATTATGGCATCAAAAATACAATGTCTACATCCATGGATATTGTATCCGTGTCCCATTATCGCATGATACACTAAGGAATGTACCTGCCAATGGATGAATGCTTGCCGGTATAGACACTCTACAGAAAGTTTCCTTGTCATTGTGGATTATTATATTAAGCCTATTTATTGGCATATTGTTCTAACACTTTCAGTACTTTCAGGTTAAGATAGCATATCGACAATCTAACCTTTCTATGTGGCATTGCCACAATGTATTTATTGTTAGCGCCATCTCTACGTCATAATACTGTTGTGGCAGTGTCAAGCACATCCCCGCCTCTGAACTTTATAAATAATCACTTACTTTCTAAGTCACGACGGGACTTCATTGGTTCTCTGGAAATTTCATTTGTTCCGACATTCAATCAAGTTTCTTGAAAGACATCGAGCTGATTCAGTGTAAGGCGATTTCGATTGCCCTTAAAATCCTTAATTCATTAGATGAAAATCCTAAATATTGATAACAAAAAGTCCTAGAATTGAGTTTCAGATTTTTTGTAGACTTCCTGTATGTCTTTTTACTGTTGCACAGTTGCTTAATTATTTAATCAATTTCCTTTATCGGTCCCACTGTTCTTTTTCGAATTTCGGGTCCTTTGCCTTTGGGCATTTCCACGCGTGACGGAATCACTTTTGAACACCTATTTTTGGATCATTTTTAATTTTTTCGGCAAAACATTGATCATTCGTTTAAATTATGGTCCTATTTTCCCCAGAGCATGACTGAAGAATTCTACTGTGGTATTCAGATGTCAAAAAAGGATTTAGATTTTTTTAGAGGCATGTTTCAAAATCATGAATTCTTCGTGACGGAATCACGCAGAGAATTTTTCAATTTTTAATTTACGTGAACCGAGGCAAAAGTCTGCGAATCCAGAGGTCCAATTCGCATATGCTCTCAGTATGTTTGATGGTTGGGCATGTATATACGGATGGATGAATATTTAGTTCAGATGTTGTTTATTCTCTTAGTATGGTCTGTGTTAGTCAAAGATGTCATCGTGACGGAATCACTCGCCGATTTGCTCCTACAAATTCAAATGATTTCTTCCATGCCATTCAGAATTTTCAATGTATTTCATCCAACCATGAAAACATGTCATATTTACAGCCTGAGCCGCCACGGAAGTCAACATTCTTAGACTAATTTGCACCCTATACAAGTAGGCCTACTAGACCCATCTACAGAATGAAAAATCACTGCTAGTAGTGGCATCCAGATATGTATTTTATCCGATTCTCAACAACAAATTGCGTGCAATATTAGGTACGCCTACCGGTACCGTTGCATCATCAAGTTTGAAAAAATAATGTATTCAAAATGTTAAATCATGTCAAAATATCGTAGTCCTCTACGAATTGCGGAGATAATAAATTGGAAACCGAACTTTCTCCCTTTTTCACTGTTGACAGGCTTCGGCAGTTTCCATATGCTTGCCTCAGAAATACAGTCAGTATCATCCCTAGATGGAGCAATGTAGAAATGTCATCACGAGATATGTCATCTTTTGATAAAGTCAATAACTTGACCCTTAACACTGTCTTCTAGCCCCTGAACGGAAGTTGATCCTAGTGCATTCGGTGCCTCCTTGATCTGGAATCCTTCCCTTTCTGTCAAAACTACCACAATGGTCTGCGCTTATTAGGTGAATCTGGAAGTGCATTCATGGCACGTTTTACGACTTTATCTATGGACTGAGGAGTATAGGAATGTGTGGTGTTACTATTTCCTTCGTTTTGTTGTTTCTCGTGATACCGTTTCTGTGCTTCATTATGTCTCCTTTTAAGTTTATTTTTCCCGTTTTCAGACATAGTACTCCATCGTTTATCTTTTCTAGACCTTTCTCTCTCTTAATAAGTGCTATGCTAATCTAAGTCTGTCCGAACTCTGTCACATCCTCTCTGTTGACGCTCCGCGGCAGTCAATGGCATGTTTGAAAAATTATTCTATCCTGCAAAAAAAGAGATTTCCGTCCGCTAACTAATGAATCTAGATCAGGAGACTCAGAAGCACCTTTTTTCTTGGAGAAGTCTGGAGGATCGACACCGTTAAATCATTGGCTGACGAAGTCATCAAATGAGAGCTTTTGTTAATGTATAGATGAGTTTGAAGGGGAAATAGGGAACATTGCCGCTAAATTTATAGTCAAGCATTAAGCAATCATTCAGAACGTATTTTGTCACCAATGACGTTTTCAATAAGTCATGTAAAGTCCCGTTTCATGTTCTCTTGAGCAGAGATACGCTTCTTGGTTGTCCATTTAACATAAACGTAGCTAATAGATAGTAGTCACTGCTACTAGAACTAATATTTCTTGAGTTTGATTTTGATTGCCATCAACACAATCATGTCGTGTAGGCCTTATACTCTTACTGGCTCCCTGTGAAATGCAATGACATGTACTACAAAAACACATGGAAATTATCCGCTACCGCACATGCTTACGTGTATAACTCTCTTAGTTTCCCCTCATACTCCTCATGTTTGCAAGGTGAACTCGAAGCCTCCTCTATTTTTCCAGCAATTCCATCGAGCAATTCCGTCACGTGACGGAATCATTTTTCCATTACTACTTTATACATACCCGAGAAAAAACTTAGCCTAATCTAGTTTATTTCCTATCGAGTGAATGCAGAGAATCTAGATTGTCAAAGAAAAATATTTAAATCTAGTCTTGTGAGATGCATAATTAGTATTTTTTCGTGACGGAATCACTTTTTGACAGACTATGAAATAGGCCTAGATGCATAATGTAGTAAATGCAAATTTACTGGATTTGAAGTACCTATATATTAAAGTTATTAGCCGTGAGGACTCAACAAAGTATTTATGTCGAAACTTATCAGTCTCAAGCCTGTCATAAAAGTGATCAAGTAATTACAATAAAAATCATGCATTTTTTAAGATTTATTTGCATGATTTTAAATTAGTTACTGTGTCGAATAACTTATCAGCAAGTTGATCAGACAAATAGAATTTGAAATTTCATAATATGTGTATGAGGAATATACTAGTGCTCATGCGAAAATTGGAACTTGAAATTTTGACATTTTTTAATTTCTCGCGTGGAAATGCCCCTTTGATTTTCTGCTGAGGCACAACATTGATGTATAGGCTTGTCCTCTTCCCTTAAGCTTTGATTATTGGGGATCGAGATTTACAGTTGTATCAGTCAGTGAACCTTTTACTAGTAGAGAAAGAGCTTCGGTAATGGAACCGTAATTGAAGGTGATATGAATGGGCATGTGGGGGGGGGGGTGGAGGCGAGAGGAGATTCAACGGCACTTGGAAACAAAGGTTGCGGTACAAGCGATGGAGAAAGCGACATGCTGATCGATTTCGCTGAAGCAGCTGACTTAGTTGTGGCCAGCACATGGTTTACGAAACCTGAGAAACATTTGATCACTTTTAAGAGCGGTTGTTGCATGTCTCAAATAGGCTACGTTGTGGTAAATGGAAGTAAACTAAAGGACCGGAAGGTGATGTTGGTAGAAGTGGCGATAACTCAGCATCGACTGCTGAATTCAGTGCATTCGAACTTTTGAGGGAGTGAAAGAGTGAACCGAGAGAAGGAGATACACCGAAATTTCTCCATACATCACAACTAGTGAAAAGACCCTGCCTCGAATTTAACCGTCATACTCGGCGGGCGGGGGAGGGCTGCACATTTTTGGTATTGTTCCTAAACTATGATGGCTACAGCTCCAGTCTCTTTGTGATTTCAGGCTTCTACGCATTATTGATAACCATTTGAAGTTCCAAAAAATTTGGCCCATGGGAGCATTAAGTGCTTGACCCCCCCCTTTAAATTTGGTTAGAAAATCGATACTTTTCATCATTTTTTTGCAAAATTATGCATCTTAATCTGAATTGCGTATAGATCATTGAAAAAAGAACATATGAAGTAATGATCAAAATCACGGATCAACATGCTCATTCATCCTCAAAGAGCATGTATGTAATTATTGCATGAATAATGGCAATAACCTTCAAACGTTGCTCACAATTGGCATAAAAGCAATACCTTCAGTAGATCCCAAGCATAAGTGGACAGCTCATCATGCCTCACAGTATTTTTTTGATGCACCTGTTTGTGTAGATGTGCAGTTACTGCATTTTAACTCCCCAATAGATAACTGGGATAGCACCAGACTATTCACAATTTGCATATTTTCAAAATCTGTTTGAGTTAAGGACGGCTTGACTGTTCCAATGCAATCAAAAATTCTCCCAATTTTGTCTTCATAAGTCTTCATTCTATACATGATCAATAAATATCGTTTATCAAAGCCATCTGCCTTCGATTTCCAAAGAAAGTCAAACATTTGAAATAGATTCTCATTTTTTTAAAAAAAAGTAGAATTCAAATTTTAAACTGATATGTATAATGACAGGATGACCGAGTTGGTAAAACTGATGCCATCATTGGAACAAGCACGTACCAATTGTGGTGTGTTGTAATTGGGAACGATTGGATCACAGTAACATCAAAATCAGAGTGAGGGGTGTTAAGGACCCCAGGATACCCTCCTGGGTATTCTTGGAGTATTCACATTCTTTCGAGGTCAATAGTCTCGCGTCATCGACAGACGACTGAATCACTAAACTGACAAAATATTTCGATTTTCCCCCGAAGACCTCAATTTCTCATATTTCAAAATAATAGAGGATGTCATTCTTTTTCAGTGTCCAGACTAAATTGGCTGATAGGAACAATGAAATTAAACTATACTTCGTAGTTAATGATGGAATGGAACTGCAAACATTCATGGAGAAATCGGTGAGAATTTTTGGAATGTATTGATATCAGTAAATTTGATAGGCTTTTACACCTTCGTCAAGCTATGATGAATGATGAAGTGGAAATTTGATATTCTCAAAACTTCCAATGGAACCATCTTTGTTCTTCAAATTAGGAAGCATACAACAATATTTAGAAATATCATTTGCAAGTGATCGCTTTACCAGGTATAAAGGAAGCAATTTTCATGCGTTGTGTAATTCATATATCTGTCATAAAATGCACTAAAAACAAAAGTTTTGAAATTCTCTGAATCACAGGGTTAGCTATCTGTAGGACTATTTTCAAAATTGAATATTCACATTAAAATATGAGTCTTCATAGACATATAGACAAGATCCATGCGTGACTGTGACGTAGAGAAATTTTCCAGCTCTTTGGCTGCGAATATACCTCAGGTAGGGCTACATGAGACTGCGCCTGATGCTATCCATGAACGTGACATTATTCGTGTAAACCCACAAGCAAGTTCTACATGTGCAGGGTGATTTAAAAGTCACTGTAAAAGTACATACTGTGTAAATATTTCAGATTCAGACGATATACATGTATACTTGCTTTTTATGATTAAAAGTGATGCGGCAAGGATCGGGAATCTATGGCTCGCGAATAAGAGAGCGCTTTAAAGATTCTTATGTGCATTTACATGATGAAATATGATCAGTTTTCAACCGTGAGCTTTGGCGCACATCAATCCGTCGATGAGTCATGAGATATTGTATTAATCTAACCACAAATTTCTTCAGATTTCTAGCGATTTCTTTCTGTTTCAGTTGAAGGGAAAGCTGGGGCTCCCAATTCAAGATGCCATCGTTTTTGTAGGGGATGAACCTGTAACGAAAGATTTTGTCATGACGAAAGAAAATTTGAAATGCAAGGTGATAAACAACTATAAAGTGTACAAAATTGCTGTCTACTTCAAGAACGCAAGATTATCCACATTAGAGTATCACAAAAAGGTATGAATACATTTATGAATTTCACTGTTTGAAAAAAAAATCTCGCAGTACATGTAATTGCGGCCAAAATTGAAAACAACACAACATATTACATGCAAGATGTTTATTTTAATGCATGTAGACCTACTTTTCTTTCTAATCTTTTACTTAGCTTACGCATGTATTTAGTGTAGTCATCGGCTACAATAAATATCAACATGGTTAGCCGCTGTTCCACCACCTGGTTTGGCTTCAGACTATCCCGGACGCATTACAAATTCTAGTGAAAGGACGTGTATGTCTTGGTTTACCAATGACAACTTCAAGCTTGGTGCATACATTCTATGGTAGTCACTGCCTACGGACCTTCTCGTAAAATAATCGAGCCCTTTCGTGCGTCTCAGACAACCATTGCGATGGATCGTCAAGTTGTGCAAATGACACTAACTTGTCATATTGTCCGATGATGGCCGTCTTAGACGCTCGAAAGGCCTCGCTTAACAATTTACTTTACGAAAAAATCTTCGTTTTGACCTTTACATCAGTGGAATTTAATTAATATCCCTCCATTTTGTGAAGCGCGATTTGTATGTTGTAAAGTGGTACTAATGTATCTCTCTTATGATTACAGGCAAACCAAGCATACAAAGATCAGCAGCAAATACGACGAACGCCCAGTCAATCACAGACGCATACTTACGGAAAAGATGTTACAAAGACGGATGTGAGTAAATGTTTTTATATTCAAGTTTATCATTATGTAATTTCATCTTGATTATCATGTACCATATGATATAGACATTCTAGGTCGACTCAGTGTTTTGTGACTATGCTTGTGTTTCAATAGCTTGGTAAAAGCGACAAAGTGAGAGGAATCTTCGCTGATGCAGAGGGCTCATGTAAGCGTTCCTGTTCCTCAATATTCTTGGCTTTCTTTAATCCTTTCTAGTATGTTAATAAAGGTTTGTGGGATAAAACGCAATAAGTGCTCCATCAATACATCGATTTTGACTTTCCGTAATTAAAGTTTTTATCAGATTGGCGGGAGAAAATTTTTTAAACTGATCAACTTATTTATTAAATGATATATAAAGTTGATTGATTGCAATAACTTTTTAAATAGCCTGATATTCACTAAATAATTCAGTTTCAGGGTCGATCCCATCGAGGCATATTGTTGAAAGCAAGATTCTGTTAATCTGGTCCAAGACAATACAATTGCCTTCCAGTGCAGATTACTTCCTTGTTTGGTACACTGTAGACTATACACCGTTAAAAACAGCTAAACAAAACCTTTGAACTTAGCAGAAGGGGTTCACAGAAAATATCTGTTGAAAATGACGACGTCACAATTTGACGATTGATGACGAAACAGCTGAAATCCGTTACTGTCAGATAAATAGCGGCTATTTTTACGGATATTCTCAGTTCAGACTGTAAAAGACAGTGAAAATAATTTTAGATTTTTAGATTTTAATTTTAACTATATTTACTGTTTATACAGTTTACGACTTATGACAATGTCGACGTCTGACTTTTAGACTGATCACCTCACGTCCATAAAGCATTTTCGGTTTCGTCGTTTGTCTCTTATAGCAATCTAGGTATTGATCGTGCTTAGTGGAAGACAGTTCATCCGATATGAGCCTCACGTATTGTATCTCCAACACACCATGTCTTATCCATCTTTACTATCATGATATTTGGTCAGGTGAGTTAGCGTCTGTTACTTCACGTCTCCTTTTTTGCGCACCTATATTAGCATTTCAATAGATCTTTCATAGAACAGCAAGGTATGAAGTAAGCTGCCTTTTGAGGCATTTCAAACATTTATCAGGGTTGAAACATTCAAGTGGGCTGTCAATCAAGGTCCCACTCAGCTCCATAGCGGGTTTATGCAGGGATTGCAAACACCCGGATCCGGATCCTATGATCAAAAGTGATAAAACTGCATGTAATTCGTTTTCATTATCATGAAACATTGAATAGTCTGGTTCCTGAGATTAAGTTTAAATTACGCGTTTCATAATACATGAAAACATACTAATGATGTGAATTGAAATCCTAGGATTTTGCTATCGCCGATTGCAGTTGTCACTCCGGTTCTCAGTTGTTATTACCTTTTGACAGAATATCATTACTACATTTCAATGGATGATTTCAAGTATCTAAAATATCGGTAATACAATCTGAGACTGAGCATAGAGAAATGTGTGCTACTCTTTCTTAACTTCCTCTCTCTTGCTACTCTTTCTACTCTTAATTTAGACCAGGTTATGGAGTCCTTGAAAGACTTATGTGAGTTAATTTTTAGCAGTTCCAAGAGCTTTATTTGCATTAGCCATGATAATAGAACCTTCTTCTCGAATAAAAAAATACAGAGGATATCATTGCTGGTCCCAAACCCAATTCCTCAATGCTTTTAGTTTCATCCTGGATAACACTTTTGTCACTTTCGGGGGACTTGTCTTCAAACAAATTCGAGGCATTCCTGTGGGTGGGAATTCCAGCTCACTCTTAGCTGACCTGTTTTTGGCTTAGAGGGAGTTTGTGGGGGGTGGGCTCCCAGCGAGTAAGAGATTTGGCTTAGCCAAACTTCTCTCTCGTACCACTAGGTATGTCGACGACATTTGTGTGTTTAACTACAAACATTTTGATAAGATCCTTCCTGAAATCTACCCGGTAGATCTCTTAGCTAGCAGAAGCGGAGATAACAACAATTGTGTTGATTATTTGAATGTTAAAATCAGGATCGAAGATGGTGGCCAATACATCACAGAGGTTTATCATAAGGTTGATGAGTTCAGCTTCCCAGTGGTGCTGTATACTTTCCCCGAGAGTAATATGCCTTTGAACACTGGCTTAAACATCTTTGCTGCCCAACTCATCAGGTTCTCCAGGATTTCATCTGATGCTTCCGCCTTCACATCAAGAGCTAAGGGCATATTTGATATCTTCAAAGGAAGGGGCTAAAAGGCTGATTTGCTGGTTAACTCTTCCATAAAGTTCTTCTCAAAGAATAGGTTCCTTGTTTTTAAGTTTGGTTGTTTTTCGCCCCGCCAGATGCCATCCATCATTGGCATGTTGGGCTAAGAAAACCTCTTCCAGTTTCATGCGCTTCCTTTTGTCCTAAAAATTCCAAAAATTTTATTTTTGTTTAGGTTCTGCTATGTTTCCTCAGGCTTGGAGAGACCTTCCATGTCGTACATTCGATATGGTTGGGCTGGTCCCGCCATGTGGTATAGGTTGGAGGTTAGGGGCCGAAACCTTGCTTCATGCAGCCACATGGTTCCTCCCTGATGATTCCATACATAGCAAACTTAATTTTGGTTTTTTTGGTTTCTTATTTTCACCATTTGTTATTTTTATGTTAGCTTCTCGTCAGGTCCATGACGAACTCTTATTTCAGTTCTTATATGGTAAAATAAAATCGTTTATGAGTATTAATTTATTTCCCTTCCCGTCTTAAGTTGAGTCGACTAGCCTTTATGCGTATTTCAGTCCCTACTCTGTTCTGGAGTAGGTTACTTTATGTTGTTAGTATAAAATTTGTATTCATTCGTTCATGACTTTTAATTACCTAATTATTTACAGGATTCTCCAGTAGGGTAGTTGTTTAACTTTGGTATCTTCCGTTTCCTGGATCCTTCGAATTTTTTTGACCGTGTCGTGTCTTAATTCAATTAAGACATGATAACTGTAGCTGAATTTCTGAATTAATTGAGTTTACATTTACCATGATTGTCAATCAAAAAAAAAACAATTTCAACAACGATGAACAAGTGTATTTAATTAAAAGAAAGGAAAGGCAGCAAACTTGCTTTTTTTGTGTTTATTAAGTAATATGCGCATATCCAACTATTATAGACTTATTAATAATTAATAATGTGGTCTCAGTTACAGCTAGCAATTAGTTATTACAGCTACAATTAGTTATATTTAAGCCTAGACCTTTATGAATGTGTCTAATTATGACATGGCAAAATTGAATTGTTCCATTTGATTTAACTAACTACGATCCCTTTATTATAAAGAATTATTTTTATAGTGAGGACTCTCATTCAAGTAAAAATAGAAAATGTTTGAATTCGTAACAGGTAATTGAAATTAAAAAAACATTATTAAGTTCTTTCATTCAATTGAATTTCAAATTATTCACAATTTTGAAAGCTGAATCGGTTTCAAGGTAAAAATATGCCAAGAACTATTGAATAACTTTTTCATTTGAAATTTGGAAGGCTCCAGACAAGGTTTTGTGAATTAACGTTAACGTGATTCCTGATTATTCGTAACCTTGGCGAGTCAATACTTCTTAATACGAATTTTTCTTATTATGAAATGCTGAGATACAGTCAATGGTTACAACTAAAAAGAATGCGCGAAATTGTGGCAAAGGGACATCGTGAGAGCGACCCATCTCAGCACAATTTATGCGTGTGATGCAGCCAGAAATATTTGATGAATGCAAATGTATGATCAGCAAAACCTGTATGAAACGAGTCGCATTTGCTGTCCATCCACGAGACATAGGGACGGTGGCGTCTGAGCCACTTGAAACGCGCTTTGATTGATGAGTTTGGGCATTCTTGGTAATTGGACAGGTTGAGCCATTGACCGTTCAGTTAGCGTTCATTTAACTTGATGATGATTTATGTTAATTTTCTTTGATGTATTATCTGATGGAGAGCTGCGCCCCAGGCGCCCATATTGGCGGGCCGCCACTTTGCGCAAATAATTTTGATGAACCAACTTTGTAGAGATTTTGAATATATTTGAGTATTTTTTGTGTATCTTATTCTCATTCGAATGTTTTAGAATTTTTATGAGGATGTGTAATTAGCATCTGCACTTTGACATTCTGAGAAAATGTTTGCCCTAGTCCTCGCAAAGCAGCGTATTCGGTACTTATTTCGAGTTGACTGAATAATTCAAAATGATTATAATTGAATTTGACTCATCATGGTTACATTTGTCTCAATGATTATTAGTTTGAAAAATAGAATTTTTTTAATTTCATTTTCAGACTGAGAAACCGTGGGAATGTGTTGCATGCACATTCGTGAATGAAGGTTGGCGGCCTGGATGTTTACAATGCTGCACAGAAAGACCGTGAAGATTGCTGTTCTTCTCTCTGGTTGACAGACTCAACAGCTTGCTCTATGCTCAAGTGTGCAATTGTGATCAATTGTAAGGCAAGAAAGCTGTTTTCCGCATTTGTTTTGCTTTGAAAGAATTTCCTTTATTATCGTGTCGAAGTGTTAGAAACAAAATCGGTTTATATCCACTTGTGTATATCCATAACATTTTTTAAGTATATATACGCTCGTCATGATTGTCCGTTTTTTGCCATTACAAATTTTTCTCAATTAAATCTGCTTTTATCGTAATATAGGACTATCCGTTTAGCGGTTGTCAAGCACATGAAATTACCCATGGAGGCAAAACATATTTCAGGCCCACAGTACTTAAGAAACTGAATAAAGATGCAATGTATAATACGTATAACCAGAGCAAATGTGCAACGGTAGCTTATTATTCGCATGAAAATTATAGCATAAGAAACATTTACAATCATTCCAATGCTACTTACTCTATGGTCCGATGAAAAATTCTGAAGTGATTCGTATAAACGATATTCATACAAGTTCGCACTACCATGTTTTATGGTTGAAACGCAGACATAGGCCTAGCTGTTGTGATCTCGATGTCTATGATTATGGATCATTAGCCTACCTCAAACCAGGGATGCGGAGTCCTATCAAATTATAGGCCTATGCCGAAATATAATACAAGTAAATTCGTGCATAGCTGTCACTTTCTAATTGATGTCAATTTTCTCCGTCAAACAGAAGTACAGTCGAGACAGTAGTGCATGCAAAGCTTGTAATAGTTGAGGGAATGAACCGTGATAGTGAAAAAAGGATTGTCCTTTTCACTCGGTGATTTAGTAGAGAAGACAAGCTTCCTAGTCTCAATCACACGCACCAAAGGTAAGAGACAAAAATGAAATACTTGCTTGAGAACATTACCTCTTACCCTCACGCTAATCGTGTGTGATCTCTCCTCCAAAGCGAATATTAAAATCGAAAGTGTACTCATATTTTTTGAAGAACGATGGGGGATTTTCCTGCCTGGTAGAGACTGGAGAAAAACCGTGTGCAGCACACATCAACAAGATGGAAGGAGCCGAGTCGCATACATGCAACTTCAAGCGGCATTTGATAAACTTTAATCGAAAATGATTGATAATTGATGCAACAATGATCTGTAAAAATAGGCTCAGAAGCCTATAATGATCCATGATGTAGGTTACCGGCTTATTTTACAAAAACTAGGCTTTATATACTTGCCACCCGGAGTCGGAGTCCTATCAAAATGATGAGACCTCATCCCTGCCTCAAACACACAGGCTGCAAACTAAGGTAGTTGCACATCTATTATGGCATTGGCCCGTTGGCATAAATTCACTCAATTATATTTGTTAAGTTTTAATTCCAATCAACTTAACTGCATGCGTTGGATTGAATTTCGAAGAATATAATTTCTATGATAACATCAAAGCATAAATTTATGTGGGTAAATTGTTTTTTACGGCCCATTGGGAAAAGATAAATGAGTCCCATGGATTTTGCATATGGATGCATTAAGGTTCCCGATCTTCCCAACTTAAATCCACATCCATGCCTACACGCTCTAATACAAAGTCACGCTAAAAACACACTACCTATAAATTTTAATTGAGCAGTAGCATTAATGCATCGTACATTTTCCCGCGATAAAAAATTATCCGCTCCTATTTCTAGAATTGCTTCCGCTCAATTTTTAAGTATTATTTCACATAGTAGTGATAGAAGAAGTAATCATCAAGAATAGTAATCATAAAATCATGCCGGTGAAAATTGAATTAAAAACATGACATCTCAGCCAAAAGCTCTCAATCAGATATTTCTTTTCCTTGAAGACTTGCAGGAATTTTCATTATTATGCAGTTCATGAAATTTCCTTGAGCACAGCCTAATTTCATGATAATTAAGATGCTTCCATAGAGAAGGTATATGTAGTATATGTTAGTGTATGTAGTAATTTCCTAATATGCCTGCTGTATATGAGTCCATCTATACTTATTAGGTCTGTGGAGAAGCCACTATACAAATGATATGAAGTATGTTGATTTGTTTTACATATAAAATTGCTTAAATAACATACTCCTTCCAAAAGTTAAATTATCGACTACTTGAATTACGTTTCATTTACATGTTTTTGAAGTAATTATACCTGAAACAACGATGACAACGTGAAAGATGTTATGAGAAAAATTGTACCTGAAGGACAACTGAAAATCTTCATGTGCCTGTAATATTTTCCTTTCATCATCTAGGTGTCAAATGTTGAATTGTGTGTACCATAAGTAAAGTAAACATGCTCTGACAGTGGGATACTACATTTATTGCACTAAAATAATATGTTTCTTTGTTGCGTACCATCAATTTTGATCTTTGGCTTGCTATGATAATGGTCGTTGCGTTTATTAACATATTAACCCTACATTGTCGGAAAATTAGTGGTAGCCAATACTGAATTCATCAATTGACAACAGCTTCAGGTGGATGATGTTGCTAGTGAACAGGTGCAGCTTCAGGTGGATGATGTTGCTAGTGAATAGGTGCCTACGAACGCCGGAATACTTGACAAATAGATGCTGTGCCCGATGTTTCATCTGCAAAATGCCTGATAACTGTTGGGAGGTAGAAGATCATTTGCATAAAACAATCATCGAAAGTCGTGGCGTGAAATTTAAGATTTTCCCCATTTTTTTTCACTCGATTATTTATTGGCATTCACTGATGTAACGATCGACATGATAGAAGTATAATACATTTATCTTCAAGAGATATTCATTTTAAGAATTATATACGTAATGGACTTGCTTCATAATGCAAAGCAAGTGATTGATAGTAGTTCATCGATTAAGCCTATTATTTTTAAATTTTGAAGATATTTCTTCTACGATTCATAATTTCAAAGGAGATCCCTAAACGTTTTCGAAAAATACTGTAACTGATACGAAATTGTATTTAAATTATTACAATTGTTCGACAGGATCGTCAGCAAGATACCAACTCTTTGAATTAGACCCAGAGGATCAAGCGGCCGCCATTTCTTCTATGTAGTCATTCGTGGAAGCAGCAGTTTTGAAACAAGAATCGTATCTACCTTTTGGAAATAAATTTCTGCGCTCGTGCAGATCCATGTCGCCTTCCTCTCAAAGCATCGAAAATTGGAATCGTGGGCCGTTGCTTTTTCCGAAGATTTACCTTCTGCTATCCTGAAAGAGGAAGGACTTATAAGATCACGCAGAATCTGTTGACATATCACAAGAAGACCCTGATTCGACTAGACGCCGAAAAGTTTAAGACTAGCCAATACTGAACCTGTGTCGCGCTTCTATTCTGATATGGTTAGAGGATTTTGTTCATATTTGTTAATCTTGTATTGTAAGATCCGTTAATTTCATATTTTCACAGACAGGAAAATAATATGCGGGGCCACCCCATGCTACCCGATCATCCGGGAGGCTGAAACTGAATCGAGCCCGGCCAATGTGAGCACAGGAAAATAGCATGTATGATATCTATAAGCTCTTTCATTATTTTAACATCGAGTTCTACGATTATAGTACTTTCAGACTTGCAAAGTCAATCATCATGCACAATTGAATAGGGTATGGATAAAAGATTCCAGAAAATTAAAGTTCAGATTGTATATGTATACATATGTTCATCATATGTCTGTATAATAAATGTCAATATTCAAATTAATAATGCATTTGAAGTCTCAAAATGAAACTTGCATGCCCGAAAAAATATTCACAGCCCGAAAGTTAAAAAAATTGTCCCTAGGAGCACTGGATCTCGAATTTGATCTAACGTCAGAATGTTGTCAGTAAATCCAATGCAGCTCGGGTGATTGATTATGATTAGTGTTAACAGATATACGCCCGAATTTTGAAAGAAGTATCTTCTAGACATTACTACAATGACCTCCAAACTTTTTCTGCATGATTGACATCTGACAATTCTAGATGCTTAAGAGTTGGGGTATGAGGTTCCATGGATACACATCATGGTTAAATTCACTAGAATTTTCATCCTTTGATGCAGTCAAAATGGCTTTTCGAGCAACAACGACTTTCAGCTGCACGATTTCATTACATGCAGGGACGGCGGAAGACTACGAAAGGGACAGGGGCACCAAATCAGAAGGGCGCTTCGACCATAGTGTAACTATGGAATATTTTCTAAAATGCTGCTGACATTGAAAATAAAATTTAGGTGTGCGCAAATACATATATGTCATATCAGGCGCTTATCTGTTGAATAAGCTTTAAGAAACGGTAAATTTTTCGAAGTTTTTAGCACTTAGTAAACTTTTTAAAAATTTAACAAACTTTTAGTTTATTCATTAATCAAATTAATCTAAAAGCTTATACGTATATTCACGTACGTAAGGTGCATCCATTAAAATGTTCCGCACATTTAAATCAATTACACTTTTTCTTTGAAAATTGATTAAGATTTCAATTATCAAGCATGTACATGTATGTCTGTGAAACTCGATTTGATGTGTATATTGTATATAAGTCAATCGGTCATTTTGAGGCAAAGTAGGCCTACTGCGGAAAAATTAGCAATGACTAACACACGGGTCCATATAGTTAGGAAAGGACCCTCGATACTGGTGAAAAATAGAAATACGAATTTCACTCCCATCTTCATTTACTTCATTTACGAATAGTTAGGTACCAACTCACATCAAGAACAATTTTCTTACTGACAGCTTTAACTATACTGCAGATAGATGCACTGATAAGACAGACATAATTCAAAATGAAGAAATACTTGCCAATAGATCAAAATAAAAAAATGAGGATTCTCAGCCGAAATAAACAAAGCCAAACGTCAAAAAAGAATACTATAAAAATGTATAATATAAGTAATACTGCTATACTGAATCTAGATTTTGTCAGCGATAGCAAGTCATGAAGTTCTAGTTGGTCGGACGAGTAACCTAGGTAGGCCTTTAGTGTCTGAATAAGCAAAAGCTGAGCAGCAAGCACAACAATTGTGATATTTGTGATAAATTAGGCCTACCTCATAAGTTCGATTGCAACAACCGCTTCTTAGTTTATTTTTTTTCACCTGCCGCATTTGTAGCCAGAAATATATAGGTCAAGCTAACAGTCCTTTTCATCTAAATTCAAAGAACACAAATCCAGTGTTCAGAAGCAAGACAAAAAAGCGACTTTTCAGAACATTCCAAAACTCATAATTATTATCTATATATTGACCATTTTATCATTGACATGCTTATCATTGCAATGATCCGATAGAAGGCAAATTTATCAATCAATGCAAACCTGAACTACTTTGTAAACAGGAAACATGAACGCTATTGAATGGTCCAGAAATGTTTTACATAAAGCCGATTTTAGTGCACAGACGGTTATTTCCCGTGAACAAGAGGTCAGGACGACGTTGCGTCGGGTGTCATTGCAAGAAGTTTTATTCAAAGTATGAGGTCGCAAATTGGGAATGAAATTCGTTTTTCTACTTTTCACCAAATGGCAAGCCTCCCGTGTGAGACTACAAACACTCCATACTGAAGACCTAACATACGTGTAATACTAATAAAGGGACCCGCTCAAAGCTTTTAGGGGCACCTAATGCTAGTGACAGGGGTTCCCTAGGGCAACAATGGACATTCAATACTGATGGTCCGTTAATTAAACTGATAAAGGGCTGATACAAGTACACTTCACTTGCCACTGAAGCAATAGGTAGATTGCATCCCAACATTTTTTTGAGTCCTCTTATTTATTATATATATATTATTATTACATTTATATTATATTTATTATATTATAATAATATTATTATAATATATAAAAAATATTATTATATTTATTATCTCTCAGCAGGTAGATAATTCGCAATCGCTTGACATGTCTTAGACATATCCGTAGTCATAAACAAATCAGTTGATTCCACCTATTTATTTGTCTGTGTCAATTGCCTGTGTCAAGTATGACATCATTACCTCCCCATCCCACGATTTGTGGCATCGTTTTCACTTGAATGGGATTGCGTTTAACAGAAAAGTGGATGAAAGTGGAAAATGATAACTTTGGCTCTGTAAGATCAATGAGATGTCTGAAAATTTTGAACATCAATTAAATTGTGGGACAAGGGCATGAAATGTTGCCCTCCCCGTTCCGCCGTGCCTGATTACATGTGTGATGATAATGCTGCTGAAGCAAGTAGACGGTTGTCCAAAAAATACAAAATCCGTAAAGTACAAGGGCGCAACTTCAAATCTTTGGTGCAGAAATTTGAAGAGAAAGGATCTGTGATGGGTAGTGACGAGGCGTGGACGACTGAAGTGATCGGAGATCAGATTTCTGAAAGTTGTGAGAGTGTGCGTCATATCTATGCTATGGGAGTTGAAAACACATCAACGGAGGCACTAGACCTATATACGTGGTGAGATCAAAGATGACTTTGACTCTAGCAGAAGAAGTAATGCTACGGTCTAGCTACTACTTATTGAAACTAATTGGTGTATAGGCAATATATGTAACAAGAGAAGTTTTCTTGTATGCGTCCTCTCATATAAAAAAATCATATTCAATCAGATGTATTTTTATCGATTTTATTCATAATTTTCTTTTATTTCTACCAATATTCAGATCGAAAATGCAGGCCATGATCAGAATTTGCTCATGCATCCCAATTCCCAATGAACGACTTTGCAATACCCCAATATCTGTTTGATTATCTCAACCATGTTAATTCGATTTTGATTATTTTCGTGCAGCACAGACAACATTAAACATGTCAGCGACTTATGAATTCTCTCCTGAAAGGCCTAATTTTCAAGTCAGCTATTGCTTATTTGGATGGTATAATTGTCTTCGGATCCACATTCGAAGAAACGCTCCAATATTTAAACGAATTTCCAGAAAGGTTAGCTAAGTCCGGGGTCAAAGTGTAACCCACCAAATGTCAACGTTTTAAGTCAGCTCTCCTTTTTCTTGGTCATGCCATTTCTCCCCGTAGAATTCACACCGATCCTAGTAAAATTAACACCATCAAATCCTGGCCAACCCCTTTGAATGGGAAGGAGATCAATTCCTTTTTGAATTTAGTAAATTATTGTGAAAGTTTGTGCCTAATCTTTCTTAGATCGCTTCCCCTTTGCGAAACTTGGAGGTAACCAAAACATGGAATTGGAAGCTGATTGTGAAGACGCCTTCAAGAAAATCTCATGAACACAGTACCGGTATTGGGTTTCCCTGAGGCTTACCCGTTTGTACTCGCATCAGATTGCGACGCATGTGACTCCGGTTTTTTTTAGCAGTAGTATCACAGGAATAGGGTGGCAAGCCACGAAATTTGCTATTTGGTGTTAAGTCTTTGTCGAGGGAGCAGCGATCGTGTTGTCCAACCGAGAAGGAGATGTTTTCACTGGTATTTTTAATGGAAGATTACCGAGTATATCTTATTCCTTGACCTTTTATCATTCACACGGGCCACAGTGGTCTACGGTCATCACGAAAAAGGGCCCAATCATGCCGAAAATATATGCCAGTATTCCGGATGATTTTACGTTTGACATTGACGGTGACATTCTCGGGCGACTTTAGAAGTATAATTTCCAGGTTTTGTACCCCCGGCATATACCATGGCAACGCCGGCAGTTTGAGTCGTAGACCCTTCAGGAAGGCTGGACATGAGGAATGCCCGTCCTGTAATCCAGAAGTTGCGATACATGTTCAGTATCTCTCTAGCGAGACTAACAGAATCTTATCAGTGTTTATTGGAGACACGTGAGTCCCCGGAACATGAGAAGTCAGAACTTTTTCGAAAGGCAGCTCCCGTTATTCGCTTGCCGTTAGAGTCTACTTCTGAAGTGAATCCAAACCGCAGTGCTGACGATGCCGATAGTGAGAGCTCCTTCAGCCCGCCTGGAGCCCCCGATACCCCCTTGTTGTCCTATGACGTCGACAGAGCTGCCCCGGAAAGCGATGCTGACTTAAGCCCCGTGCTAGCCTTTCTTCATCGAGGTCAGCCGAAACCCTCCAAACCAGTCCTCTTGTCATTTATCACCAGGATTCTTTTTGGCCAGTACGACCTCCCTAAGTTACAAGATGGGATTCTCGTAAGGAAAGCAAGAAATGCACGCCAACTTGTAATCCCATGGATATTGTGTTCTGTCATGTTACACGGTGCTCATACCCAATCTGGCCACGGTGGTCTGCGTCAAACACGCCTTAGAATCCATAAGAAGTTTTGGTGGCCTGACAGCACGCAAAAAATCGATGACTATGTGCGCTCCTGTCAAATATGTGCTCAAACTAGGAGAACAGGACGTCACCGGGTTGCGGCATTGCAAACCCCCTACCTAAAGGTTACATCAACCAGGTTACCATATAGATCTAGCCGGTCCTATTAAGCCATCATCGTCTTGGGAAGGAACTGATTTTGCCCTGCGAATCTATGACTGACCCCTCCTTCAATGACACATCCGACATTCATGAATTCCTCGTTCAGATTCGTAACCATTTGCAAGTTGAAATACTCCCTCTTCACCGAGATCCATACAATTGCAATCAATTAGTACTTCTAAAAGACCAATCTCGGCACGAATTTTTATTAAAGTTGCGAGCTTCCGAGCGCTTCGCTCGTCTTCAGGCAGGCAGAGGTAAAAGTGAAATCAGAAGACAGCGCCATTCAATCACATTGCCAAGAGTAAAATTCACTTCGACTACATGATATAATAGTTGACACAAAGACATTACTCAAGTGCTCTATACAAAAATTCTATGTTATACATACTACTATCAAGCTGAATAGTAGCATTAGAACTAAGTGAGAAATAAGAAAAAGTTACGGGAGCAAGAAACTTCAATACTGATGAAGTAGTCACGTAGGATAGACTTCCATCTTTGATCCACCAAATATCCCTTATCACGATTGAATGTCTCATTGGTCATAATGTGCAGGCCTTCTTTGATGATTCTACTCTTCCAGTTTTTCTCGACATCAATAACTCGGAAGCTTTGAAAGTTTTGCCTGTGATTCGCTGTATGACAATGCTCACTGATTGCCGACCTGAGCCGAATATCCCTGACGTCCACTTCATGCTCCTTCTTTCTATCCTTGGCTCTTCTTCCTGTCTGTCCGATGTACACCTTCTCACAGTCCGCACACTCCTGCTTATACACCACACCACCTCGATCCAAACCATCAATCTTGTCCAGCTTCTTCCTGCTGATCATGTCTCCCAAGCTCCTTCCTTTCGAGTATCGCACTCTGAGATCCAGTCTCCTACCCAGCGCTTCAATTTTCTCCTGAATTCTTGGAACATATGGTATTCTCAAGATCGGTCGATTGTCCTCTATCTCTTCACGTTGGCTTCTGACTGAATGCAGCTGCCTCTTGACCTGTCTTCTAGGATATCCATTCTTGACAAAGGCATCACACAGCTTCTCCTTTTCTGCTTGCAAATCCTCTTCTCGACTACATACCATTTCCGCTCGCTTCCTGAGGCACGACACCACTCCCCACTTTACTTGCTTGCAATGTGAGGATTCGAAGTCCAGGTATCGGTCAGTAGCAGTTGGCTTCCGATATACTTGCGTTCTCAACTGCCTTCCTTCTCCCTGCACTTCTATGTCAAGGAAAGGAATCCTCCCGTTGAGCTCCTTCTCACAAGTGAAAACAATACTTGGATGGCCTTGGTTCAATCGATTCAAAACGTCTTCTTCGGTCCCTTTCTTCACAATGGCCAATGTGTCGTCCACATACCGCTTCCACATTCGCACTCCAATGTTATTTCCATTAAGAACCATTGATTCGAATTCCTCCATGAAGATCGAAGCCAGGGATGGTGACAATGGCGATCCTATTGGACAGGTCGTAGTTCGGTAGACTTCTCCATCACACTTGAAATGTGTAGACTGAACACAGAACTCGAGCAGTCTTCTCAAGGATGGAACACTCATGGATGTTTTCTCTCCCAACGTGGGATCTTCCTCCATTCTTCTGATCGCCATCTTCGCCGCTTCATTCGCTGGAACAGAGCCAAACAGGTTAACTACATCGTAGCTCACGATTGTCTCATCTTCTTCAATTCTTTGATCTTTGAGAATATCAACCATGTGCCCCGTATCCAAGACATGAGCTGAGGCAGTATTAAAGTTTCTTGCTTCCGTAACTTTTTCTTATTTCTCACTTAGTTCTAATGCTACTATTCAGCTTGATAGTAGTATGTATAACATAGAATTTTTGTATAGAGCACTTGAGTAATGTCTTTGTGTCAACTATTATATCATGTAGTCGAAGTGAATTTTACTCTTGGCAATGTGATTGAATGGCGCTGTCCTCTGATTTCACTTTTACCTCTGCCTGCCTGAAGACGAGCGAAGCGCTCGGAAGCTCGCAACTTTAATAAAAATTCGTCCCGAGATTGGTCTTTTAGAAGTACTAATTGATTGCATTTGCAAGTTGTTCACTCCAAAGCTAGACTGCCCTACACTCGAACTATGCGCCATCAAAAAAGGCACTTTGATACGAAGGTTCATGGTGATAAGATCAGGATGGGGGATTGGGCATTCATAAGAGGCCAACCGAAGCACGTCAGACCCCTAACAATACATGGGGCCCTACCGATGCACCGAACGGCTGTCGGAGACCCTGTATGTAGTTGAACCAGCGAAAAGAGCAGAGGGCGAGGTAGTGAACCCACGATTGCGACAATGGAGAAGAAAGGACATTTCAGCACCCTTCGACCAATGGCAGCTCCGGAGTTTGCACGACTACGACAAGGACGACACGAACGTTGCGAGTGCGAATGCCTGTGTCGAGATCGAGAAACACTGGTGGACACGAGTGCCCAAGGGATGAGGATCTTCCGCTTTTTTGCGTTATTCCGCCTTCAAATTTGATAACCTCGAATTTCGTGTAAATATGTAAAAATCCAGAAAGGGGTGCCCTCATGCTTGACATGGAAATCGGGTTACATCAAATTAAGCGTTAACAGTTTGTTGAAGAAAATGGTCCAAGAAATTCTGTTCATGCAAACACTGAATGCTATATCTTTAACTGAAATGTCCTATCCGAAGTTGTGTGACGACCAATCCATGATGGAGGACGGCTGAAAACAGCATGGCCCGTGATATATGGACCAAGGACCCCTCAAGAGAAAGAGAAAAGGGACCAAATTAATAGATGCGTTCATTTGTAACTAGAGAAGGGCCCCTGAGAAAGAGAGGTTCCTTCCGAGAAGAAAAGGGCGCATCCGAGACAGAGGAGGGTCCCTCTGGGATAAAGAAAGGTCCTTTTCGATAAGAGCCCCTCTGAGATATAAGTGTACAACACTATATTGAGAAATAGATTGAGGGTCCTCTGAGAAGGAGAAGGGCCCCGGGAATAGAGAATGTCCCTCTGAGATGAAGAATTGCTCGTTGAGATAAAAATTTTCAAGTCTCACTGAGATAGAAATTCAAGGGCCCCAAAGACAAAGAGTGGCACGTTGAACAAAAATGTTGAGGGCCCCTCTGAGATGGGGATTCACCCCCCCCCGAGATAGAGAAGGGCCTTTCCGAGACGAGATTGAGGGCCCTACTGAGATGTGATTGAAGGTTCCTCTCAGATGCGATTGAGGGCCCCACTTAGATAAAGATTTTAAGACGTGTTCCTCTGAGAGAAGATGGAGGGCTCCACTTGGATAAAGATTGAGAGGGACTCCTCTGAGATAATATTGATCCACTCAAACAGGGATTGAGAAGGGTCCTCTGAGACAGAGAAGGGTATATTAAGGGTCCCTCTGAGATAAGATTAAGGGCCCTTCTCAGACAAAGATTGAGAAGGCCTCCTCTGAGATGCAGAAGGTCCCGATAGATAACGGCACATTGAGGGCTCTCTGAGATAAGGAAGGGTCCCTCTGAGATATAGGAAGGTCCCTCTGATAGGAAGGGCACATTGAGGGCCCTATGAGATAGTGAAGGACCCCTCTGAGATTAATAAGGTACACTCTGAGATACGAATGGAGGGTCCCTCTGAGATGCAGATTGAGGACCCCTCTGAGGTTCCTCTAAGATAAAGGAGGTCCAATCTGAGAAAAGATATAGGGCTCCTAAGATGCGGAAAGTCCCCTCTGAGTCAAAGCTGCTGAGAATAACTTAAGTTTTGGCCTATTTTTTAGTTTCCTTACATAAAGCAAAAAAATGCTGCTTTCTGATAATGAACATTAATTGATACAATTGTTCTGGTGATAAAAGAAACATGAGCATGTCAAGTAAGCACGCCAATGACATAATATGATGCTACATATAGCAGAAAATTTGATGATAAATCGGACTTTATTGCAAGTTTGATATTCTTGAAGAAGTCCTCGGGATATCTTCGGTAGACATTACCCAGTCCATGGGCCTTTTAGGGCCCTAAATTATGTTTCCGCTAGGTACCCGTTTTCTATTCTCACCCCTGGACTACCCGCTTCACGATCGAAGGAGAACGATCACTCGATCACGACCGGCGGTGAATGGGAGACACCTTCTGACTGTGAGAACGCGTTGCGCTGTACCCGCGGCCTGCTTGACTATTGAACGGAGAGCACTGCGATTGTTGGACAGATGTAAGGAGGCGCTTCATTCGATTGCGACGGACGACAGGTGTTAGTGACAAACGATAGTGAACAATCGACAAATTTGCATCGGCTACTATTAGTGATTCGGATACCGATCCTTGTAAGATACCGGACAATCGTGAACATTCGACACACTTGAATACCCTTCAGTGATTCGGAAACCGACCCTTGCCAGCAAACGGACTCGACGGAGGCCATGGAGGCACAGTGACTTTTCGACTTTTGCGCTCACTGAAAGTGTCCCGTGTACAAGCTCTTCTTGCAAAAGCGTTGAATTGCATTGGTAGTGACATCTACGCTGGTGATCTACATAATAGAAACCGCAGTGTTTTACCATGCGTGAAAGTTTGACTTTATGACTTTCCATAACCAGTTCTTTCAATAGATGTATACCGTACAGTAAAAATTCTAGTGGGAAAAAATGTGTCTCATTTGTAAAGCGAACTGCTGTATTCCATTTTTGCTTGTCGAATTTTTTGTATAAAACCGTTTATAGCCGCCCACAATTTTGTGGTGTATGGGGAGTGTCATGAGTGCCGATGTTGTAATCGGATCGCTGTTTAAAATCTAACCTTTTTTAGCCGAATGACATGTAGTGTTACGAAAGCCAAGTCTGCAAAAAGGCGTGTCAGCAGACAGCTCCCGCTGTTGTTTAAGCATTGTGAATGAAGTTCTGATTATCTTCTACTTGTTCTTCTACTTCTTTCTGTCTAGAAGTTTAAAGAACTATATATTGCATATGTCTCTACAAAATTACTTACGTACAATTAATCGAAAATGACTGCTCAAGATATTCTCTAGGCTATATCTGCTGTCCTTAGACTACAAAGGAACAACAAGTACGTGAAATCACGAAAACAGCAAAGTAGACTGGCTTCAGTAATGGATTGGTTTTTGTGAAAGTGGGGTTTGGGGTTTTGCCAAGCCTGTTGAAGGGCGACATTTAATGCAGATGATTCTGCTTTGTCTTCAAACTGGACTTTGAAAAAGCTGTTCACCTCGAACATTCAGACCTCGCACGAGATCTTTAAATTCTCAGGGGTGTAGTTCGGTCAATTTCAGAAACGAATTCTCTGAAAATAAAAGTATTTGACCGCCACGACGATTTGCTATCACTTTCCCACTTATCGGCTTGTCAGTTTGTCTGTAAATTCATGTCAAAGATTCATGATGACGTCACAGTTGCCAATTCATGCTTACTGTGTAACTGAGAAGCAGAACGCCGCTCACGAGACAGGAGGTTCGCTGTGGTTGGGTGACAGGAACCCTGTAGCATGCAAGCAAGCAAATCTCTGCGAATCTCTAAATGGACTAAAGTAACTAGATTATTCTTGAGTAATATATATCCAATGATAGGTAATGAAATGAAATGCATGTGGTTGATCACGATGAAACATATTCACGCATACGGAAGACAAATAATGACAACTAATTGTACCATGAGACCTGAGTTCTCTGTTTATTAGCTGTCAGATCCTGAAATGTACAGCTACTATACCGTACCAGAAACATGTGATAACCTACAAGAAAGATGCCGGTGCTGCAATTGAACAATAAAAGTTATTTTGATTATTTGGAAAATCGAAAGTTAGACTAACTAGGGCAGCTGAGTTGGCAGACTTGGCTCTCTTCATTTCTAGCCATGCATCACATATAAACTATCAAAATACGCACCCAATTCATAGGTAAAAT
Organism: Prostheceraeus crozeri; assembly: GCA_907163375.1. NCBI lineage: Eukaryota > Metazoa > Platyhelminthes > Polycladida > Euryleptidae > Prostheceraeus > Prostheceraeus crozeri. The sequence continues at coordinate 352,979 of CAJQUW010013833.1, read as the reverse complement.
CTCAAGTTTCACTCGCGTATTAATTGGGAGTTCCATCTCTAATTTGGTCCGACTTTCATTTACTTTTCATAGAACATTCGTTCATTGCGTCAGAAAATTTAAACCAATTAGAGTCCCATTTTCAAGCATGGTGCAGCCTCCTTACTCAAGCAGTATAAAGTCTTTCTGAATTTGTACTGTTCTTTCAACATGGTGCATCTTGGATTTCTAATTTATCTATCTCTTCGAAATGCTCATACAACACTGACTCGGCAGTTTAAAATGAACTCGTCCAATGCTGTTACACGACATTTTTTCAGTCTTCTGTCTTTCTGAATGCTGTAGAAGGCAATCTCTTTAGGATCGTCCGTTTCCTTTGTACACTTGTATTCGCAGCATTATTCCATTTTGACGATTTTGTATGTGTTCAGAGAGCATAAACAGGGGACTTCCTTTTCTTTCTCTCCCTGTGCGCTGATCGTCTAACTCATTGCTAATTCGTCGCGAAACATGCTGGCAGTGGAATATCAGATCATTGGCAGACATGACGTCATCACGTCTCCTTAAGTTGATGATTACGGCTAAATGAGGCATCAGATGTGCGTCTAAGATAGCAAGATTGACTAGGCATACCATGAAGCAGTCATTGAGATAAGATTGAAAATTAGACCGAACTGCACCTTTAAGATACAAGGACATTTTATGATCCTAATTATGCAGAAGTTGGTCAAATTTATCATGGTAATTAGAATCGATTTTTTAGAGCTCGATTTCCTTGTCATTGAATGAAGTCAGGGCATTTGAACGGTCATACTTTCTCCCGTTCGTTCGATCTTCCGTTAATTAGCCTCTCACACCCGTTCGTTCATCGCTCAGCGATCACCCCCGCTCCGCTCGTTCATGGCACAAAACACCCGTTCAATCGCTCTTTTTAAGTCAAAACAATGTCCGATTTTGCTGTTAGTGCTGTCGTTTCCAAGGTTTTTCAGAGAAACGCGGAAGATGGCAGTGCAGGATGTTCTCACATCTGACATCGCGAAATAATGCAAGCTGCACTGTTGAAGACACGACTGACCCATGTTTTTTCCTCACTTATGGATTTGCGCTGTTCGGAACCGCTACCCAGTTCAGCCTATGTTCTTCCAAAAGACCACAAGCCTGGCGAACTCAGAGGAAGACCGATTATTGCAGCGTTGGATGATCCTGGCAATAAATTATCCGAATTTCTGTCTTGAAAATTCAACAATTTATTGAAATACATACCCTGTCATATCAAGGATGGCGATTATTTTGTTGAATGGATAAAGTCTCTCACTGTGAAGCAGATTGGTGATTTTGGATCGTTGGATGTCACAAATCTTTATGGCAATATTCCACTGCAAGGAGAATATAATTTATTCAGAGTGTTAAAGGAATTTCTGATACTCCATATTGAGTCTGAGGCATTTCTTAAAGACGTGGATATTGATGACATGATTGACCTAACCAAACTTGCATTATTCTCCAACCAAATTATTCAGAATGGTCAGCAATATAGTCAAATTAATGGTTTAGCAATGGGAAATGCGATGGCTCCTCAGTTGGCCATTATTTATATGAATTTTTTAGAGCAGAAAATTCTTACTCAATTTAATGGTATGGTGGAATGGAAACGGTACATTGACGATTGTTTCATCGTATGGCAACCTCATCTTTCTGCGGAGGATATTTTATCTATTGTTAATGGTTTCTCTGAACATATCAAGTTCACGATGGAGTTGGCAGAGAATGGTTTCTTACCTTTTCTCGATACCGAAGTTTTTTTGGAGGATAATAGTTTTCATACCAGATTATATATAAAGGGTATACACAGTGGTACAATATATCCCTGGGATTCCTTTTCTCCTATCTCAATAAAAAGAGCAGTAATTTTGGGTGAATTGCGGAGGGCTGAGGCCAGATCCACAAACAAAGATTCTGAGAATTATTCAAGGAATCTTGTTGTAAACAGACTGAAAAATAATGGATACCCTGCAAGATATTTGAGAAAAATTTAAACGCAGTTTCATGGAAAAGTAAAACCTGAAAGTAGGAATGACTGCAATGATAAAATCTACATTCGGTGTCCATTTGTTGACGAAGCCACAAAACGCAAAATGGTCAATTCCGTTAAACGCACTGCATTATCAGAATATACAGGGTGGCGCACGTAAACCGCCGGATTTTAAACTTTTATTTCTCCTCAAATATTCATCTGATCGTCATGAAATTTCGACTCATGCTAGTTTGGAGTATAGGATTTATGATGATTATACCTGTTGTACTGAGAATTGTCAGAAAATTTTGATTCTATTGACCGAATAACATGTTCTCATTTTGTTGACATCGAAAATCTAGATCAAGTTAATTAACTTAGCATGAATCGTATTCTGCACAACGAATTGTGCGCAGTCTTGAAGTGAATATTGTTCAGTTACTTCCATGTCATATAAAATACCATTCGACGATTAAATCACTATCTGAAAAGAATCGAACATAGAAGAATGGATGATTATTCGGTTGCAGAACGAGCAAAATGCGCGGCTTGGTACGAATGGCTCAAGAGTCCAGTGGAGGTACAAAGGCTTTATCATTCAAAGTATGGCAAGAACGCGAGAGCACCGGATGCCCGTACCATAAAGCGGTGGCACACAAACCTGTTGACCAGTGGTAGTGTGGTGACTGTCAAGCGGGACCGGTCATCTTCTGAACGAACGGAACAGAATGTGGAACGAGTTGTGCAGCACTTCGAGGAGGACCCAAACACATCTACCCGTCGTGCATCTAATGCCCTTCAAGTGAGTCGCCGCACTATCCAGCGCATCCTCCATGACTATGGATGGCATCCGTACAATGTCCAGGTGGTGCAGCTATTACACGAAGAAGATCTGGAAAACCGAATGGAGTTCGCAGAACAGGAGCTACAGCGCATCCAAGCCAACCCGAGCCATTTAGTGGAACTAACCTGGTCCGATGAAGCTCACTTCCATCTGGATGGTGGTGTGAATCGCCACAATTGTCGTTATTGGGCCAACCAGAACCCTCACTGGATCATGCACGAGTCTATGCACTCGCCACGAACCCCCCTCTGGGCGGCAATCAGCCAATCAGGTATCTACGAACCGTTCTTCTTCGACACCTCCGTCAACAAGGATCGGTATCTCAAGATGCAACAGGAGGAATTTTGGCCAGCGGTGCAGTCGACTAGAAGAGACAGGAGCATCATATTCATGCAGGATGGTGCACCTCCACAGTGGGGACTTCCTGTGCGTGAGTGGTTGAACAAGAAGATGTTCAACAGATGGATGGGACGTGGATCTCCTAACATGCCCCGGCCACCGCGTTCACCGACCTGACGCCTTGCGATTTCTTCTTGTGGGGTTTTGTCAAGTCCAAGGTTTACCATACACGGCCAACATCCATGCGAGACCTGAAGGACCGCATCATACAAGCATTTCAAGAAGTGACAACTGAGATGTGTCGAGAGACTGCTCTGGCCTACCAAAAGCGACTCGAATCCGTCCTCGAGAATGGAGGAGGACACGTTGAAGTTCGATGACTACTAACACTTTTTCTTATGTTTTATGTTTTCTACGACATTTACCTTAATCTGTTTTGGTCATTATTGATAAAGACGTGGGGGAAATAAAGGAAAAAGTTTATCATTAAACTTTACATGTTAAGATACATTGTTGGTATGTCATCGGTCAATAGAATCAAAATTTTCTGACAATTCTCAGTACAACAGGTATAATCATCATAAATCCTATACTCCAAACTAGTATGAGTCGAAATTTCATGTCGATCGGATGAATATTTCAGGAGTAATAAAAGTTTAAAATCCGGCGGTTTACGTGCGCCACCCTGTATTTCTCTGTATTTTGATTCAGGCAAATCGTTGAAGAGAACTTTCCGCCCTCCGAAAAAAAAATCCAATGCCATGATAGCTGCACAAGTTGCAAATTGAACGATACAGGTAACTCGTGTCACTCAAAAAATATCATATATAAAATTGTGTGCAATACATGCGGTGCTATTTACATTGGCGAGTCAGCTCGCTGCATCAAGTCAAGGATAAAAGAACATCTCTCACAGAATAATAGTGCTGTTTTTCAACATCTACAGACTCATCCCAATTGTTCGCAGCCTATTTCATGGACGATACTGCATCGTGGATTGAATACTACTCAAAAGAGACTCACGTTAGAAGCTATGTACATTCGGCAACATGCAGGCTCCCTAATGAACGGGTGTCAAGGTCTAAATATAGACACTGTCATGTAACGGGTTCATCCAAGTTAATGTTTCTCTTCTAGCTGTACTCAAAGTTTGTTTAAATAGGCCCACCTTTTACCACTCTCTACTTTACTTATTGTAACCTTGACAAAGCCGCAAGGCGAAATATTGGTTATCGTAATAAATCAATTTAGTATCCGCAGAAGGTTATTTTTTCATCACGCTTCCATTCCGGATACGAGGATCACCTGATTTATTTGCAAGCTGCACTATCGGGAAATTCGTTGTCGATATTGTCCCACAATGACAATGCGAGGCATAAGTTGACGTCAAACGTTACACGTCACACACGCTTTTTGCATCAAATCCAAACAAACTAGAGGATATCAAAATCCATAGAAATCTATGTAAATCCTTCTGTCATGATGATTAGCTTATAACACGCTTTAGCAGCATCACGCTGCACGAAGGTGCTACAGGTGATGATAGGTCAATGTTCTCCCATTTGACTTTTCGCTTACACAAAGGATGGAACTTGCCATCTAGCGTAGGCCTTGGTCTAGGCTTCAGAAATAGTGACTAAAGAATACGATGTGACTAAATTCGATAGTGACTAGATTCAATTGCATAATGAGCTTGACCTACATACATTAGGCCCACGTCATGTATGCTGCCATGAATCCCTGCTTGCATATCCAGTGACCGGATGTGAATTTGCAGATTAGGCCATTATGATATATGCCCGCGTCCCGCAAAAATCGAGATACCCACATCGGGTCCCACTCCGCTTATGACTTTACTTGATGCAACATCAACATAATACATAGTATTTTTAAAAAGTAAAGGTCAGATTCACACACAGTGCAAGTAGGCTTACTTCATCACAACTTTTGAATTCAACCTGTTCAATGTTTTGTGATCAAGTAAATGATATTTTAGTGCGTATCACGACAAATTTAGTTGCTTCATGGAAGGACGTGAAACATCTTCAGTCGCGCGACTTTAGCCTTCACCACTGCTAAAACGCATTGATGTGATATGCGTAGACTTTTTAGTAGTTTATAAGTAGTGCATGTATTTTCTGAATACTAAATCAATAACAAGAAGTGGTGGCATTGTGTAATAGCAAGTCTCTTGTCATTTTATTCACAAAATGTCATTGAGCCGAAGTCTTAATACTTAAACAAGCAATTTCGAGGAGCATCAATCGATTTTTCTTTTATCGAAATTTCCGAGGTTTCTCTACCACGAATGCCTAATGGGTCACTGGTTACCCGTGCTCAAATTGGTACTTAAAAATTTTCAAATTTCAAAATACCGCTTTGTTGAAGTCAGTGTGTAAATAAGCAATTTTTGAAAGTATCAAGGATTTTCTACCATTATTTCTTATGCTGGGTTTTCCGGGGTTAAATTACCGTTCAATCACGTTCAATCAAGCAAAAAAGCCGTTCGTTCCGATCACCGATCATCGGCTTCTCAGACATGCCGTTTGATAATTCGTTCATTAGAAAAATGAAAAATATACCGTTCAATCGTTTGTTCAGACCGTTCGTTCAAATGCCCTGAGTACATTGTCTCCCTAATCATACAAAAGGTTTTGACTTCAATTTTTGGTGTGAAATACAGTACCTGTCATAAGTTTGGAAACCCCGTGTCCCAAGTCAGTGATTTTATGAAATTCATGCTGCATTCACTCGTATCCTAATTTTTTTGTCAAAATTATCTCACTCCACAGTAATAACCATAGAAATGGATGTTTCCCTCCTCTGCTTGTCTAGAGGAGACATGACGAAATGCCAGTGGCACCATGGAAGACTAGCAAGGCGGGTCATGCTCCGAAGCAAAATTCATTGTTGAGATTGAAAAATGAGAGTAGATGTGGACTGGGGAAGCTGTAGATTCCGCTAGGACTGTCCGATTCCAATTATTCCAGGTGGGACATGAAAATTCAGATTTTCGTCTACAATTCATCTCGGGTATTTGACCAAATTTGACCGTGATCGGTCACAATTAGGTGTGCGCTTGAAGCCTGCTATTGTCATAGGCTGTTGCGTTTCCACTGATTGCAAAATATGTGCTTGGAATGTCCCCTAGATAACAGAGATTCTATGGTAATAGCAGTTAATGATTTCAATGATTATCAGATATCTAGGCTGTCAATCCCATTCGAGCTTACTGCATTGTCGTCGTCGACATAGCGATAGCATAGATAGCTTACTAATACGGGTGTATGTTCTAAGTATCAGTGACGAGTCATCTCATTTTCATTTCTGCATTGCAATGGGATCAGGAAAACAACTAACTGACGCACAGAGAGGCGCGATTTTGGAGCTGAAAACAGCAGGATTCAGCCACAAGATGATTTGCATACAGCTGAAAGTTTCAAAATCAGCTGTATCAAAGATTTTGAAACGATACAACATGGAAGGAAATTTCTCAGTTCGTAGCCGTTGCGGTCGACCTTCCAAGGTATCCAAACATACAAAGAGACGAATGAAGAAGTTCATATCGGCAGATCCTTTCCTAACTTCTAATGATCTCATCCTAGAAGTATCTCCTCTACGGTGTGTGTCTACGGAAACAGTGTCTCGTGTTTTGCGGAAAGACTTTAACTTATGGCCTCGCAAAGTTCAGCGGAAACCTCTAATGACGAAAGCCCATTTGCAGAAAAGGAAAGAATTTTGTATGCGAACAAAAGATTGGACAGCTGACGATTGGGATCACATCATGTGGTCAGATGAGTCTAACTTTTATTTGTTTGATCAATCAAGGTGGCGTGTCCGAAGACCAAAACAATCTGATCCGTCCGATCATCGGTTTACCCAACCAACGGTGAAGCATCCTCCGCACGTGATGGTATGGGCTTGTTTTTCCGCCACTGGAAGAAGAGGTTTGGCTATCTTACCTCAGAATGTCAATATGGATTCATCAAGATATTTAGAAACTCTAGAGTCTCATCTCCTTCCGTTCATGACGATCCGAGACGCAAGCATTTTCATTTTCATTTTCAAGCATTTCACCGCGCCATAGATCAAAGAAAGTCACAGAATGGCTTGAAAATCATGCTATCCAGACTCTGAAGTGGCCACCGAATTCACCCGACCTAAATCCCATTGAAAATTTATGGTGCATAATGAAAAGAAAAATCAACAAATTGAAGATAACCTCCATCATGCAGTTGAAACAAGCAATAATTGATCTGTGGACCCAACAAACTGATCCAATGTTGTGCAACAGACTTGTGGCATCAATGCCTTCAAGAATTCAAGCAGTGATGAAGAATAAGTACTATCCATCAAAATACTGATGTAAGTAGCCTGCCACGATAATATAATATAATAAAGACATTCATAGTCACTTCAGAAATACATGTAAATTTTGGATTACTTTGTATAGTTTTGATTTAACAAAATTATTGCTTTCGTGTATGGGGTTTCCAAACTTATGACAGGTACTGTACAATTACGAGTATGTATGCAACCAAATACACGATGATAATATCGGTGATTTTTCACTTTCAACAAAAATCAAGAGCCAAGTTAATGTCCATAAACTTTTTAAAATCGAGAAAACAGACAACAAAAAAATCAGGCAGAGATTGAGACTTGTGATTTCAAACTTTCAAGATGGATTTCATCATTATTATTATCACTGATTCATGGATAATATTATTAGATAATTTGCAGGTTTTTGCAATCATGCATATCAAAAGTGTTAAGTTAGTCTACTAGTATTTCCGAAAAGTCCAAATCAAAGATAAATCGTTGGCTGTATTTGCTTCAGATTTAGCATTACAGCATGAATTTGAGTGATTGCTAGAATGCAGTCGCGAATGAGTCTCAGACAATCCAATTGTTCAATTCCTAACACTTAAATAGTAGTTTGGATAGTTTCATATTGCAGCTTGATAATCAATGTATATGATCTCCATGAAGCATTATCTGACTCTTAATTTACCACATAAGGATATCGCACCATTGTTGAAAATGATGTGTGGAAATCATAATTTGGCGGTAAGAACAGGAAGTTATAGAAATAGGTTAGAATATGAAGAAAGAATATGTTATTTGTGCAATGATAGAACAATAGAAACTGTATTTCATTTCATTTGTGAATGCTCAGTTTACGGAGATATCAGATCACGTTACACACCATTTCTTATTAATGTTTCGAAACTAGATTTCTATGGTATGCTACAAAAACTAAATATAGGAAGCGTTACAAAATTAAGTAAATACGTACATCAAAGCTGCAAATGACGTCAGAACATTCGCTATTTGCAATCACACAAATCCGATTGGAACAGTGATTGATTAACTGAATGCTACTTACCTACATGCCACAAAGAGCGAGACATCGCATTAGAAATCTCAGTCTAATTTACGAAATCCAGCTCATTCGAGGTCCGGAACGATTTTATCAACTTAACTTGGTGTTTGACAATTTACGCTCCTTTACAGGTGAGATCATTTACATTACTTTTTATTGATTTGATTCATGTTGTATACGTTATTCGATTACATGAATAAATTACATAATAAATATTCTGTTCCGGACCTCGTAATATTTAGGATTAAATAAATTAACATAAATCATGTTGGGATTCCGTAAAACAACAAGTTTTTAATAGATTCATGCCGTTTATTACTCGATATAATAGCTGAATTTACTCCATTGATTCATGATAATAAATAGCCATTGAATTACATATACACCATTGACTGTCCTCTCCTTCCAGTGTTTTCAATATCTAATGACCATTTATCATTATTCTATCATTTGTAAATATCATTTTGTATCACCGTATCATCGTACCTCATCATCTCGTTTTTCACTTTTCACTGTATCATTCATCTTTTCACGGAACATTGCATCACCTAACGTGTTTTCTTTGGAAAAATATACGTTCTGATATTCTGATATTCGTCAGTGTCTCCTTTCAGATAAGTTTCGCGATCAGAAGCGCGAGTGCATCCTGTCGTCGATCATTAAGCATGGGAAAGCGAAAATCAGTAAGCTGATATTTTATTCGTTTTATCATGAAAGTAATCGTGCTGAGATGTCATAGCGTGGATTAATGTCTTGCGTAAAGCCTTTTTATAGATTGTTTACACGCTTTTTCGGCATAAATGGCCGATACCTTAATGCAACAGCTACAGTAGATTAGCTGATATCAGCAAAAATCATTGAAACTCACTCATGAAAACGTCTGTTGTCATGCACAATTTGTATGTCACGTCAATCCTCTACGTGTACATATGCGACGTAGCTCACTTTTTTCAGTTTTCTGGGTAAAATAATCAATTAATGAAGTAATCCCCAATACTAATTTTACCCCACCGTGGAGTAAAGTGAGTATCGTGCCAAAATCATTATTTTTTTCTTATATAATTTTCATGCTAAGTCGACTTAAACGGCTTAGATGTCAATATTGGACTTTATCATTATCGTTGCTTATGTTTTTTCCATCGATATAACCGCGCTTTAGTCCTCATTTTTAGCGAACAGCAATTTTCTTCGGAAAGGTGAAAAGCACTCCAGTGCTGGACACTGACAAGCAAAAGGCAGCAACATCTCAATGATATATTGGATATTGATATGGTGGGTTCCTGGCCCCTGCGAGATACTGCGTATGACTGTGGGAGACACCATTGTAATTAACAATGTGTCCCTGAGACGCCAGAGTCAATATAATCCCTGATAATGTGGAGGATTGATGACAGGGTTGCTTCTGTTGGAAGTCAGCATGACACAGGTGCAAACGAACCGGGGTTAAGGAGCCTGATTGGGACCTTCACATAAGAGCAGCTATGTCCCATGTCGGCTTAATGGAGTGTCCTTGTATGCCTGCATCCATTGTAACATATCAGGGCCTTCAAGGATGCTGCAAGGCTGCTGTTAGTTTGCTGTGTGGATTTGGCTGGATTGCTGCTACTGTGAGTCCCACTCCTCACCTTCGGATGTTTCTGAAAACGGGTTGATCAATGTGCAATCCGTGTTTGAACTGTAATTAGCTGAATCACAGGAGGAAATATTTATTTTTTAGCAACAGTATTCCTCATGTTTGATGACGTTATGTCTGTATTCTTTCTCTATTCCTGAACCGCTCCATTGCCTGCAAGCTTAAAGCTTGTGAATACCAGACTTGTATTTATTACTCATGTAATGTAATTAATTACAATTACAAACTACTCCGTCTTCCATCAATTACATTTCAATTACTTTGTAATTACTTCAGATAATTGCCGGCATTATGCTATTCGTTTTCCCACAATTTCTTTTTCTGGGCGGATATGCAAAAGTCAATCACTATTGCTCCCGGAAAACAGACCACGCTTGTAGCTTTGATATTAGATTGCTACTTCTCTTATTCTTCCAAGTTTTTTTGCCTCTACTACGATTCAAACTTTGGATGCTGAGCTGTGGCTTCTAGGAGACTTTACCAATATTGGAATTACATCTGTTAAGTTTTAAATTGATTTAAAGAACTGAGCCGTGGCTTCTTCAAGAATTTATGTGCGTCTCATTTTCCGAGGGGGGAAGTTAATAGTACCAGTTTTTTTAATTTACATTTTCGATCAACAATTGGATGGGGGAAAGAATGTCATAACACCGGCACTAAATTTAGATTTTGACAATAATTTTCGAAGGAAATTTCTTCGAAAAAAATTTCTTGCACACCCGTTACACATGCAAGTATTTTAGTGCATTATCGACGAGGAGAGTAGGGCAATTTAAAATGTCTGCCAGTGAACAGAGCTGACTGCAAAGTAATTGCAACTACACAACTAAAAATGTAATTGATTACAATTACAAATTACTCATCGGAAAATGTAGTTGTTTACAATTGCTTTTCCAAAAATTGTAAATCGCAATTGCAATTGCGTAATAGTAATCGTAATTTTTTTTCTCACGAATGACCTGAAGTGGAACAGGCAAATAGAGCATATCAACCTTAGTGCATCTCATCGACTATATGCTCTTAGAGTTCTAAAGAAATTTCTTCATCGCCCGTGCCTTCTTCGAGTGTATAATGGTCTGATACTGTCTGTCATCTAGTATTGTTCTCCACTGATGATTGGATTGTCTGCACAAAATGACGATGTCCTAAATAAGATTCAAAGAAGAACGCACAGACTCATCTGCGGTGATGACTGCCGTTGTGATGCTTATCCTAACATCAAATTTCGGCGTGAGAGAAGCACTATTCGACTTTTGGTGAGCATTTCCAGTTATCCGCTTCATCCGCTACAACAATTGTGTCCTCAGAAATCCACTCCATCTGGGAGATTTATCCAACCACAAGTTCAAACAACGCGGAGAAGCTCTTTTTTTCCGATGGCAACAATTCTTGCAAACGGGACCTTTTTCGAATAGATGATATCTTGCAGCATTTTCTCTACCTTGGCATAGATAATTGCATAATGTAGTAATACTTTCATTTATCATTTACGCTGACATACCTTCGCATTTGATGCTCCTGAATTTATCTCTTATGTGCATATGATTGATTGATTGTAAATGACTTACTCCTGATTTTCAATGTGAATGAAAATATACACTTTACTTACTTACTTAATTACAATAACAAGAGTCTGGTGAGTACTTTTCCTGCCTTCGCCTGCATGTGCTTGCTGTTTCTCTTAGAATGTGCCAATGTCCCTTAAAGCCTTTTTGCTTTTTACTGCTTTGTTATGACAAATTTTGTCGGAATATATTTTTCATGATCTGAAAGTGCACTTATATTAAGATTACTCACTTTCCCCAAAGTTCGAAAACTCCCACTCGTTTTAACCAGTTTCACATAAGATACTTTATTATAGCTGGAAAAAAGACAGCAGCTATAATATCGCAACTCTAATGAGTAGTTGGATTTATTTTTATTCACAGACAATTTTGGATTTTGGGAAGTTTTTAACATTTACATTTTTGCAGGAAAATCAAGGATGACAAAATCTCGAATACGTGATAATTGACAGAATTACACAATAAAATTAATAATTAGAATTGCAGACCTGGGTATGCCTTCTCTAAAGATGTTCCATCGATTTCACTATTACGAATAATTTCGTTAAAAAAAGCAATCACAAAAGAACAGCATTCCAAATTAGATGTTAACGTCTATACACTAGCATAGTCTGCCGATTTAAACAAGAAAAAAAGGTCATCAACTAGCCAAGCTGCAGGAGATTGAAAAATTTTCACCTTTTTTGATGGCCTGTTTACATAAACAGATCGTCAAATTTTCTTGCAAAATATGCTGCTTAAAGAAAATTATGTTTCATTATAGTTGATGTAATCAATTTTGAAAATACGTCAGTTCACTTATATGCATTGTACATCATTCAAGACAAAATGCAAATAGTTCAAATCTACCTGCGGTCTTTGAATCGTACGAAATTCTGAAAGTGTAAACTATATTTAAGGCTTTATTATACTTAATTTTATACTTAACGATTTGAGAAGAAACTTTACGTACACCGCAGAACTCGTTAAAAAACACTGGTCTAGCATTCTCAATAACTATCATTTATTATTCTGATATCATTTATTATAATTGTATATCATATGTCACATTAGCTTGGAGCAAGACTTTTCATGCGATTTTCAGACCTTCTGAATAGCATTTTTGTGCGATTTTTCATTGCCCAGTCGTTTCATTGCTGTTCTTTAACAAAGTCAAATAACATAAAAAATATTAAGGCCTTATTATCAGTTGTAGGAGCCAGGGTAAATCAGCTGGGCGGTTTAATGTGAAAACATTTCATTATCTCTTATCCAGTGCATTTCACATGTCACCGGCATGCATGGTCACGTTATCAGGCCTCCCAGTTGACCTAAAAACCGTAAATTTTGCCTTTTGGTCTAAAAATTCACATAATCTTGTGCCCGTACACTTAGTCACAATTTTTTTATTCAATTTTTTTTTTATTTTTTTTATTAATGTCACGTGAATCATACCGAAAATTATTGCTGCAAATATACTATCGGTAGTAAATGATTTTACTATCGACACTTTTTAAACATTTATTTGTAAACATTTTTTTCAATTTCATAATTTGCTAACTAAGTAATAACTAACATGCCCATGTATTGGTTACTTTTCTAGTGATGTTGTATAAAAAAATAGCGACAATTGGTAGCAGAGGGACAGTAAGCCATTAATTGCAGCCTATTTGACAGCTGCGAAGGACAGACACCAGAGACGATTTAACCTTCAAACGAATTTCAATTTCTCAAACCTGTCAAGGGAAACGATTACTCAGCAAGGTGCACTTATTGCTCTGCTGAATTCAAAATTGACAGCCAAGGAATTCAGCAGGTGAAGTCCCATGAGCGCGGTAAAAAGCAGTGACAAGTCAAAGGTATTTGAAGGTTGCGGAAGTCAGACCAGGAAAAGTGCCGAGCAATTCGAGAAATGTTGGCCTAACTTTATCTCAAAATCCTACCATACCAAAATTGACACGTGATCAAGAGATGCAAAATGCTGAGATCATTCAAGCTGTCATTCGTTGAAAACAATTACACATTCGCGAGTGCACATACAGATTCAAAAAAGTTTCAACTGATGTTCCCAGACTCGAAAATAGCTGAGGGGCACAAGCAGAGTGCCACGAAATTGAAGTGCGTCATTCAATATGGCATATCACCACACATCGTCGACTGCGGCAAAGAAGAAATGCGAAATTCTCCGTATTCATTCAAGTTTGATGAGACAGCCAATGCTCGAGTCAAACGCCAATATGATGCCCATGTACAGTATTGGTCTGCAAAACACAATGGGATGGCATCAACGTATGTCGGCTCTTTGTTCATAGGACATTGCAAAGCTGAAGATCTTAACTTGCATTTCTTCGAAATGATGAAGAAATTAGATTTGAAGCCAACACTATTACTTCATTTGGGAATGGATGGACCAAATCTAAATTTGAAATTTCAAGAAAAAAAAGAATTCGCCAAGCAGTTCACCGAACAATACGGGAGTGAGTGTCTCACCATCGGTACATGTACAATGCACAAAGTGCACAATGCCTTCAGAAAAGGACTTTATGCTTGTGGTTTTGACTTGGAAGCTTTCATTTTCGACATAGTCATCTTCAAGCGATCAGCCTGCAGATGTGAGGACTGCAAATCTGTGGAGTTGATTACCAAATTAGAGGCCAGATTTGTATTGAAGCATGTTTCGTCGCGATGGCTATCGATGAGGAAGGCATGTCTACGGCTGTTGGAGAAATGGCCCAATTTGATGGAATATTTCCTAAGCTTTCTGCCTTCTCAAGAGAACGTTGGAAGTGAAACGTCTACCCTGAGATATAAGCGCATTGTCGAAATATTGAATGATCCATTGCAGAATGCGATGTTCTGTTTCGTTGTCTTCGTATCTGATGAATTCGAATCCTTAAAGGCTCTTCAAAAAAAAGGAACCAATGATTCATCTTCTTCATGATGCTATGTTCTCCTTACTGTGAAGTTTGATGTCGAAGTTCGTGAAGAAATCTGCTGTGGAATCTTAAGAAGAAGATAGCGATGCGTTACTGAAAATCAACTTGCAGAAAAAGCACAAGAAGACCAAGAAAGTTGATGTTGGCACCAATGCTAAAGCAATCTTGCTGTCCAGTGATTTGTATAAAGAGAAAAGGATCCAATGGAGAGAAACCCGTGTGACTTTATATGAAGATATTGATACATATTTGAGGAGCAGCCTTCCTCATCTGTTCATAGAAACCATTACAACAGTTATGATTGCAGCAATTTTTTTTCTCTCTACGACATCTAGGTCTACATTCTACTGTAGCAGCAACATTCATTATACACTAGTCAGGTCTTTCATGTTTTCCTCGACGTGATTTACGATGCGCAAATGTCACTCATGGTCGTTTAAAATGCATTTCACAACATATGCACACATACATTTCGCAACACGCATTATATGTTAAAAAAAGCTAAAAATAGTCGAAAATTTTATTATGAAAAACCTAAAAAACTTGAGAAACTTTTGTGGGAGTGCCTGGAGGCCTGCGTTATCATTGGACGTGAATTGCATTGGATGAGAAAGAATGAAATGTTTTCACATTAAAACCGCCCATCTGGTCTGCCGTGGCTTCTGCAGCTGATAATTCAATGTTCAAGGGTTTATTCAAATACAAGGCTTTATTATTGCTGGTTACTTAGTTTATTTAATTTTTGAATTACTTCCAGCAAGGCTGGAAAGGCAAATAATAAACGTGCATTTCCAACATATGTTTTTTTCAAGTTAGTATCTGTAAACTTGTCTTTAATGTGACGTATTTTAAAATTTCCATTGCTTTCAAGTTTCAGATTACATTTAAAGAGTGACCCAACTTTCAACGATGCAACTAATATAATCGACATAAGTCCTTTTCTATAAATATTAGACAATTGCATCTCACTGAACGCGATTGAAAAATTCAGATGATTACATGCGGTGTGAGTTTTTGTCAAGTCAGTTTTTGTTCAGATGTCTCTTCTTTGCAGGACACAAAGTCAAGTGCTCAGGCGAAGAAAGCGAAAAAGGAGGAAAAGGTAATATTATGGCCAAACAAATAGCATTTGAAGATATTCGAACCGCTACTTACGAGACAGCTGCTTAAGTTGGTAACCAGGCTCACGCACTCACTCATCCCCTTTTACGTCCTTGTTACGTCCAGCCCAGAAGATCCTGGGCTGGACGCTTTCCGCTTTATGATTCTCCTCCACTTCTGACGATCCCATGCATCAGCTTCTTGTGCATCAACACATCTCAGATCTTCGTCTATCACATTGCGCCAGGTCTTTCTTTGACGTCCTACAGCACGCCTGCCAGCAACTTTGATCTCCGTGACTTTCTTGGCCCATTCTGACCCGCTCTTTCTCCGCACGCGACCAAACCAACGCAACTTGTGTCTTCTAATGGAATCCAAGATGTTCTCCATCCCCATTTCCTGTTCTTCACTAGACCTTCTCTCTGATCTTCTCACTCCACACACCCAACGGATCATTCGTAACTCCACAGACTGTCGCATCCTTTCATGATTAGAGAGCAGGGGCCAAGACTAACAACCGTAACTCATTGCTTGACGGACACATGCTGCACACGACTGGCCTTTAACTCGCATGGAAGGTGCTTTCTATATTAAAAAGTCTTGAAACCCGCGGAACTTTCTCCAACCTCAACGTATTCCGGCAACTGCGCCTGCGGCCGACTCAACGCCACCAAACTATCGACACAGTTGACGTTTGACCTCTTCAGAACTGTCTAGCAACTGTGATAATTGTCTCAAGTACCCAGGATGAGTGCAGTGTCCTATTATATTGAAAAGCGCATTTGGCGAGTTGGCACAGATTCAATTGTTAATAGGTCAGGCACAGCTTTTCCGCGGCACTTGAGGTTGTTTTTCATTTGCGTAACTCGGTAGCGGAATGAAAATGATAAGGAGCTTGTCCTTTATCCTGAACAGGTTATGTGCTGAATTCATAATTTTGTTTAATTCGCTGATGACCAATCAAATAGTACATGTATGTTACATTACATTGACAATGCCACCCGAAATGTTCGGGTTAGGCTAGTCTCTACATGATGATGAAGCTGTGTTGTCCTCAAACCCATTCTGAATCAATTTTAGTGCGAGCATTAAATATTTAGTACAGCAAAATTCTGATGCATTTTGTTAGTCAATGAGTATGGATGGCTGGTGATGGTGGTTGTCTCTTTCGAAAATCAGTTCATATAACATACAGATTGGGCAAAGCGTTTGTTAAGGATGGAGTTATATTCACACGCTTGGATATCTGACCATCAGAGCAGCTTATATTTACTTGATCGCATTCAACATAAAGCAGTTCCACTAATAGATGATGCTAGTCTTAGTTCAGACATGACATCACTCGAACACCATGAAAAATAGTATTGTCTTTCTCTTCCCTATCACTGTTATCACGGTTTTTGTTCTGATGAACTTACTCCACGTCCTCCTTCTTTTTACCAGATGCACAAGAAGAAGTATGTAAGTACTCAAATCCTCACCTTGTTCATAATATGATAATATAAAACTTACTAACTGAAGACTGAAGGCTAGCATTTTCGTCATAAATACATGTAGTTTCAGGGTGAAGACTGAAGGCTAGCATTTTCGTCATAAATACATGTAGTTTCAGGGTATCTCTTACCAAGGTCTTGTCGAGCCAATAAGGTGATGTTTTAGGAGGTTGAGTTTTTTTTTCACTTATCTGTTTCTTTGCCTTTTATCTTCTGCTGAGACACTTTTGATGTATAGGCTCATCGTCTTTCTCAAGATATGAGGAACGCAAAAATGTCAACAATCTCCTTCGTCAATAGCATGACAGACGTGAAGTATGCACGATTTTGCTGATGTGTAATCTTTGAAACGCGAATAGTGATGCTATATGGAATGGGCTATGAAAATAGAGTTTCAACTTCAAGAAGGATGTTACGAAGGATTACTGGAAGATGCCTAGTTTTGATTACAGGATATAGAGAGTGTATGTGGATATTTCAGCGTATTACCTCGTTAGCCCCATTTCTGTTCCTGTCGTAAGAGTAAGTAGGCCTAGTTATGATTGTGATATCTACACAGATCACGTTCAAAATATTTTTGACTCTTTTCTGTCATTTTAGTCGATATTTCTGATAACTTTCACTCAAATTTTCTTCCATTACTTCTAGCTCATTCCTAAGTTCTAAATAGAATAGAAAATACATTAAACTTCTTCATAGATTTAAGCTATTGCAAGTTATAACAGGATTTCGTGTTTGAATTTTTAGATTCTTTTTTAATAATAAGGTCAACTCACAATGCAAAGCGAATGTTGTCAGGAAAGAAAGCATGTATATTTTGTGCATAGTGCATCCATCTCTCTCATGGATTTTAAAGTGTTAGTTTTGAATATCTCATGAGAGCCGAAAGGCCCTGCTATGTCAAGAGAATATAACCCATTTGAGAGTATCAATTTATTGATATTTATGAAAACATGTCATAACAAACTTACATTTGCTAAATCTCAGAGATCGTCGCCTTAAGAATCTACGACACTTAAGGCTTAAAATTCGCGGTTGATGACTCGCGGATGACCTGTCCCATAACACATCATGTACATTTGATTAATATGATTTCCGGTACTTCTATTCTCCCCCCCCCCACATTTTTGTTGTTGACACCCGAGAGTTTTGCATCGTCTCTCGATGCACGATCTTCTTTTGCTCCTAAGGGCAGTCTCACTACTGTCGCAAAAGCGTTAAGTGTGTAAAATGAGCTTGTAGAACATTTACAGCCTCAGAATTAGACAACTGCTCGTCATTTGTGTGTAGACAACAATCACACGAAGTTCATGATCACAGATGTACCTTGTATTCTAACTGAGTATCCAAGGGACCAATCCTTCATCCCAGGGTTCAAGTAAGACTTCCCAATGTGACTAACTTTGGCGAAAGTTGATGATTTTGGAAAGCTTGAAAAATGTGGGGGAAAGAATAGAAGTACCTGATTTCCTACAAAATGTTATACCAGAGAAATTTTATAAAATACTGAGAACATTGTACCCTCTAATATATTTAACCTACGATATTTAGTATGAAGCAGATTGGGGGTGTACCGATTTATCGGCCGATTATTGACACTGCAGAGTGGTAATCGGCCGATTATTTGCCAGCAAGTAGACTTTTGAAGATTTTTGTCGATTTTCATTCACATTTGGTGACTGATCGAAAGACAAGATTTCAAATATATTAGATAAACTTAGCTCTACATGCACATTGTGTATTGAACTACAAATCTAAATTCAAATGACTTCTTTTTATCATTCCAATAATTGAGAACAACTGAATTCTCCCATAGACTAGATTTTCATGATGATTATTAATGCTGGTAAAAGAGTTGTTCTCACAAATTATCATGCATAAGTACGTATACTAAGTATTTTTTCGCCGAGCCTGTGTAGAGGAGCCCAGAATGGGAAAGAATGGGCCCAGAATTATTTGGTCCCATTGCAGATTTAATTTTAGGCCCAGGTTCGTCTGATTTGAAATTAGCAGCCATTTAAATACATGCGCAAATTGTGATCGAACAATCAATTATTATATTTTGCATTATCAAGATTCACTCAAATATCTTCTCGCTCAGAACAGAGGCATATGAGCATATAAAGGCTAATTGTACATAGCCACCAACTGAATGCAATTTTTGATGTACATCTGCAAGTGAACATCCATATTTTCATATTCGTAGATGCTACGTATTCATAATTCGAAACATGCAAACGCGTCCCTGCCTTCAGACCGCAATTATGACTCGCACCGCCAAGGAAATTGTCATGTTATCAATAAATTGTCTCGGCAATAAAAGGCTTGGAAAATTCTGTCATATTTCGAAGAAACAATGATTTTCGAGTTCGCCATGATAGACATGATTGTAAACCGCACAAATTATACTCGATTACGCATCAACGCAATGCATCCATTGTATGTAGAGATATCAAGTTCTAGAGGACGGCAAGGAAAATAACCTTAAGAGCGAGCGACCGGTTGTGTTTCTAAAAATCCAAGCCAGGAAGGAGCGCTGATCTCAACTTTTCATGCTTTTCAAATTCTAGGTAGCCCTTCACCATATCACGATCTCGTCTCTGCTTGACTGCGACATGCAACCATTCGCTTTGCAGCTGACCAGCTGCTATTGTAGCCTTATGATGGAGCACTCACTAGTGTGACTGGAATATCTGGGTTCGAATCCCAGCGCGGAATATCGACCTATATATTGTATAATTTCCGTACATAACGGATAAAATTATCATCTATCGAAGTGGAGTCCTATAGTCTAGCAAGTAATTGCAAGTCACTTCAGACCCCTTCGACATAAGGGTGACTTATGTCCTTTCATACCATCATTGGTTATAAATTGGATCGGTTCATCCGCGTCTCTATTTAATGATACTGATCATCGATGTGATCTTGCTCCAATGAAAAGCTTATGTAATCACATGAAATAAACTTCTTGCAGTGTATTTCGGTCACCAATATTACTTCTATGAGTAACAAGTAGTCTACTAGAATCAAATCAAAAGCAATTGACAAACATTCAAAATTATTCAACTCTACGTAGGACTAGACTAGAAAACTTTTTGCATGTAACATTCAGGACCTGTTTTACTTTTTATTTGGTGCACTTTATTATCATTAAGTTTCCTTTGACTACATTTGTACTTTTAGTACATGGAAAACCTCGATTTTAGATGAATTTAAATGAAGTAATCGGTCCGATTAATCGGCTACCTTCCACTGATTAATCGGTAATCGGCCGATTATCAAAACCACTAATCGGTACACCCCTAAAGCAAGTACAGTTGAACATTTCAAATACTAATTTGATGAAACATTGAATATTCGAGAACTCATTTCTTTTATGTGTAATATCCTTGAGCTATGATTGATTTACATACAAGTTATCGAGAATTGTTGATTATATACATAAAAGACAATTGTTCATTATCAGCAGGTAGCACTTTTCATGTAAAGAAGTTAGAAAGAATTAATCCAAAATTGAGAATAGCTTTGTAGCTAATTTCTCTATATTCTACGCTTTTATGTTGTCTCTAATTATATGTTGACATATTAATACATAATTGTTCAACGTGGTCATACTTAATCAATAAAATAGCACTAAGCTTCCGAACAGAAACCACGTAATAAAAAAAACCAACAGTTTTTGCAAAAACTGTTGGTTTTTTATTACGTGGTTTCTGTTCGGAAGCTTAGTGCTATTTTATTTGATTATACTAATACATATTACACACATGACTTTTAAATGACATATTATCACATATCAGCATATGATTAGCGCTCTATCTGTCTCTAGAGGAAGCCGGCTGAGAGAAGCAACTTATTAAGTTATTATTAGTAGCTTTGCCTTAATTATTGAATAGTTGATAGTGAAGAGAATTCGTCGTCACGAGGAGTATGACCGTTGGAGCAGCTGCTTGATTTCCCGATCGTCTTCCTTCTTCACATCAGCGAAAGTGCGTGAAACTAGATTAATTATTCGATTCCGTGTTTTCGCATTTTCATGATTAAAGCTTGAAGAAAAATGCATGTAATTCAACACGTAGGCTATAACGTACTTACTTCCGCGTGTTGAGTTCGTTTGTTCCTATGTCATTGGGTCAGACTGCTTCTCCCTATGAATCTAATCAGGTGGCACCGTTTCGTCCAAAGTCTTCTCTGGACACCCCTTTGGTCTTTTTTACCGTCACTTACAACTTCCAAACTCTCTTTACCCAGACTTCTTCCTTCTTTCGGCACACATGTCCAAACCATCTTGAACGATTTCTGCGATGATTGAGTAAATTCATGTTAATTCTACTTTCAGCCCAAAGTAGCGAAGAAAGCCTCGACGGCAGACAAAGAAGAAGAAACGGTAATGTTCAATTAATTGTTTTGTTTATATTGATGATAAATATAGATGAAAAATCTTAAATTTTGTTTCTTATGATAGAATTTATTTCTCTGTTTTTATGATTAGCTCAAAGTGAGTTCTTATAATAATGGGACTTTTCACTAACTAAAACTCCGCCGGCAGAATATTCAATCGTTTTCGGCGTTATACTGTAGTTCTTTAAGTCGGCAGAATAATAAATCGGTTTAATTTTCTGTCGGCAGAATTTTAGGTAATGAACAGCCCAATGTCTTATTTCTACATTTTAAAAGTATTCATGCTAAATTTGAAACTGACTTCCCTTTATTTGACTAAGCATTGTTTTCTGATTATGTTTGGGAACACCAAGTATTTTTAGAAAATGTTGATTTTGATAAATAAGAAAATATAATTTTCCTTCAAAATATTGGTATTCGTAGCGGTAGTGGAAATATTTTCGAATGAATGATGTAAGAAAGTCTTTGATTACCATCCTATCATTCGTTAATAAACGATGATAAGTTGTAATATTACACAATGTCTGAATGCTGATTCGATGCAAGGTCGTTACATAATTAAAGGGTTCTACTTTTGAACTCGAGGAGTCTATTGTTTTTATGAAAATTCGTCTGAAAAATAGGCTTTCGATGGTGAAATGATTATAATGCCTTTTTGAGAGGCACCACTTTCGAAATAAATAAATGCGACAGTGATTTCTTTCAACGTTTCGCTAATATTTTATTGAACATTATCAAGATACATGCGATCAGAAATGTTATGAGCAGCTGAATTATTAGCTATAGAATTTAAAATACTTGGCTGTATAGAACCTAAAATATTCAGAGCTCATAGCAATAAAAGTAAGCAGCATCAGAGAAATTATATGAGGAGCTTAAGGTAGGCAGAATCCTTCCGATCATTAAAGGATGGCCCTTGCATCTGAACATGAAACATTTCATAGATTTTGAGGTAACATGCAGATGACTTTTTACACAGCACGCGAAAGTCATTTAGCCGTGCTGTGTTGCTTGAATGCACCTTTCTGCGATGGTCGCCAATAGCGGACTTTTTATGTTCCCCCACTCATTGAAATAGATGAGTTGTTTATCGTATATAAATAGCGGCAGTGTTGTGTACAAATAGAAATGTAACTTGTGCACATTTTCCACTCATCTTCCAAATCTTGAAGAAGCTTATTGAGTCAATTCTACCTATGTTTTCTCCATTTTATGAAAGTTTTCATGGGTTGTCTCATATGCATGGTGCCGATATGTTTCAAAACACTCAAAATGCAGAAATCAATTTACACAACAAAACATATGGATCAGCGAAATTTCTTCCGGCTGGTCCCACACCAAAAGCACAAGCTGACTCTGGCGACCACACTGAACAACAAGGGCGAAGCTAGGCGAAAACCACCCAAAAGCGTCACAATCAACTTCCTCAATAGACCTCTTTACCACAACCGTGACCTAGCGAACGCCTTCAACAAGCACTTCACCACACTCTCTACACAAAACACGAGAAGAAACCAGAGAGATCGACAGAAGCACTCACTGCCACCAGCATTACAATCGCTCCTGACGTGACCAAACAGAACAAGCCATCTCAAACTCCTCAAACAATAATTCTTTTAGGCCATATAAAATCAACATAAAATCCATGAAGCACCTTGGCCCTCAAGGAGGAGTTAATCCCCAAAATCTCAATCCTCTTCAACCTTTACATGCAAGACATTCCTTTACAACAGACATTGCACTCAAAACAACGGTCTACGCTGACGACATCGCCATCGCAGCCACTAACTCAAGCGGCAGGACAGTCCAAGTCAAACTCCAACCCACTCTCAACGCTCTGCTCTAACCCAATAAAATAGCCTTGACATCAACCCCATCAAAACCCAACCCTCATTCTGCACACCGGATCCCCACGAACACAGTACAAATCTATCACTCACTTTTGAATGATAACACTCCACTTACAACACTCAATAACAACCGAATCCTGCCGTGAGCCTAGACACTCAGCATATATACAACACACTTGAACTACATTTGCGAAGAAGTAAGACACACCCTCAACAGTCTCTCATCTCACTTCCAATTAGGGACAACAACAAGAAACCTTCGTGGCCATCAACGTCCCCTCTTGGAATGCACATCCACAATCTGGTCACCAATCATTTTACAAGCAAATATCGACAAACTACTAACAATTCATGACACAGGGCTAAGGATCGACACAGGATGCACACGCGACGTGAATACACAACGACGAAACACACTCCCTCCCCATTGCACCGCACACTATCTGTAAAGCAGTTTTTAATCAAAGCAAAATGTCAACACCATCCTCTCCATCTCCTAAGGCAACAAGCCAACAACCATTACCTAACAGACGATAAGAATCCACAATTTTCACCACAAGGAGGTACACCTCACCCCCACGCGTCATCCAACAAAGCAACTACTGTACTTAAGCATACGCACACCCACAAGGTCGGCTCATACCTAGCGCTAAAACAAAACAAAAAGAAAATCACTAAATCAAGCCTCCCCCTCCAACAATTTACAAATCTGAACAGGCACTCGATGTATGCTCACGCACAACACTAGCACACCTCCTCACCAACAATTGACTCTTCTTAAAGGAATATCTGCTTAATTTATCAACCCGCCTGTCCATTCTCCTCCTCTTTGTCCCCTCTGTAAATCACAATCGCACAACACAAATATTCTCTTGCATGCACATGCACACGACGCTCACACCTTAGGAACTGTGTGTTCTGTGGATTGCCCCCATCAAGGGTGCGCAGCTCATCCGCCCATGAGAGCGGGCGATTGGCCCGCCCAACACCGGACGACGCCATGACCCCCTCCCAATGGCGGGCAGGTGGGTTGACACCACCACCACTGAGACTAATCCATGCTAGGAAAACCCGTATGATTTCACTTAGCTCAGTCCGATCAACAAATTTTCGTTGCTCACTGTAGACCTAACTGAACTCCTTTAAATGCAAAGGCGGATGTCCAATGATGACCGAGCTAGCTTGCGTAAATATTATGAGCATGTGACATGACTTCATAGCGATTCTCGCGGCAAGGTGATATGCCTGTATTTTGACTGCGACCTACAAGAATTGCGAACGATTTTGAGATCCGCATGTGGGTGTTGACTTTAAAAGTTCTTATTTAAGGATTTTCTAGATTGTAGAAGTATTATTCTCTTTTGGCTTGCAAAATGTTGCTAGAGATATTTGAGATTTTTTGATGTAATGTACGTATATATGTGAATAATGCATGCGTTACCTCCACCTATTTCAAAGTAATGTGATATTTATATTGTAATTGTATAGACCGCGGTTTTCACTCCGGAATTATGGTCTGGACCTACAACAAAGAAATTTGACATGAAATTGGTCTCATGGAATATCAACGGAATTCGTGCTTGGATTAAAGTAAGTCCTGAATCAATGATGGTGATTATCCCCCATGATTTTTATGCACATGATCGAATCGTACGATAGGATTGTCATTGCATTTCCTAGACTTCAACAATCTGTGAGTTCGAAGAGGAACTGATGTACTGCATTAGGCCTACTATACACGTGATGTGTCTTGCAGAACATGTAGCAGATACAAAACTCGACACATAATGTAAGACTTGGCAATGTTCTGCAAGTTAACGAAACACTGGTTTCGAAAATGTTGCATTCTTCTCGAGTGTGTAGCTCAGTTGGTAGAGCACAGGTCTTGTTAACCATGGTCGTATGTTCGAATCCTACCAGCCGCACATCTTTTGCATGGCAATATCGTTTATTTGATGACATTGCTGTTAATTGCATTCACGAAATAGCTTAAGATGCTTTGGTGGACAATCGATCCCCGCTACTTGCCTTAATGTCGGCGGTCACAATTGTGCCGAGTTATGTATTCATTGATTATAATTGCTGGGACAACTGATGTGTGGTAGTGAGGGTTTGATCCTGCCAATTGACACAGTCCCACAAATGGCTCGTAGCTCAGTTGGTAGAGCACAGGTCTAGTTAACCTTGGTCGTAGGTTCGAATCCTACCAGCCCCACATCTTTTGCATGGCAATTTGATCTATCGTTTATTTAATGTCATTGTTGTCAATTACCAATGCTGCAAAAATAAAGTCACACTCAGAGAAATCTGACATTTCACGTTAAGTCAGTGATGCTATAGAATAGAAACCAACTGTTTGTTGATGGTCATTTTAGCTGCTCAGTAAGACACTGTTAATAGTCAATGCTGCTAAATGTGGAAAAGAATGAAATTAATGAGACATGAAATGTGCTAGTAATTGCCAACTCTTGGTGTATGGCGTTATATTGTAAATTATTTCATAAAAATGATTTAATTTTTATAGATGAATGATAATAATCGTGAATCCTTACAAAGCACATTGCCATGGTATCGGCATCTTATGATATTATCAGCCATTGAATGCCGACATTCTTAAGGTATTGCTGTTAGGGCAACACGTGCCCATTGTTCTTAATGTCAATTCTTAAAGCAATTGAATGCCGGTTCCATTCATTTTGAAAGGAGCAATAAAAGCAATTTTCTGCGACCGTGTAGTAATTTTATTCCCAATATTTCGGCTTAGCCTTTATCAAGGGATGCAGAAAAAGAAATTATACTGAATGTCATTAAGAAAATTTAAACTAACCTATCTATGAAATACAACCTGGAACCTTAGTAGAGCATGAACATTGGGACATGCTAACAGAGTTTTAGCGAAAATATCATGGATTACAAAAAGATAAAAAAATCTATAAAGGTAAAGAAAGGAAAGCTAAAAGTTACACAGAATTAATAAGATTGAGTAGCATTTCGGTAGGCCTTGGTTTTATCTCCTTTTCGACCCTTCTTCTTTCAGCCTAGGAAAGAAGAGACTCAATTATTTCACGCCATTGACATTCATAATTGGTACATTATGTGTGCTATAACCGCAGCTGATAATATCTTATTATTTTCAATAATTGAAACCTATGTAACTTATTGTTAAGTTTGCTAATTTTCTGATCAATCAGATCATGCGATTTTTATTTTATTGAGATGTTTCCGGTTTTTATTCTTGAACCGTTAACATTATTTGTTTTTGAAAATCTCATTGTTCCTGTGAGAACACACAGATTGATTAACTATCTCGTGTAGATTGAATATTTATTCATCTACTTGCTTGACATAGCTTAAAATGCGTAACCAAATATGAAGAATGATTCGTTGAATATCTTTTTATACACTCGTATTATTATTATTATATTGTTCCGTGTAATTTTGATAGATTTTATCATTTGCTATAAAGTTTTCTGCCAATTCGTAATAAAGTATGACCTTCTCTTCGTGAATTTTCTTCACCTTAATTTACTTGCTTTGTAGTCTTAGGTATAACGATGTGTTCTTATTTTATAATCATTTGTTAGTTTTGAATGGATGAATGATTTGATTGCATTGAATTATGATTATCTTGTAAATCGAATATCACATGGTCACATACATGCTGCTTATGGTAGTTGATCGATGAATTTCAATGAAACACGCTAAAATGCCATTAACAAAAGAGAAGGACAACCACTTAAGAACATAATGTATTTGAATGTATGAAGGCCTGTTACATGTAATATCTACAGTATCGTGTTTTTCCAAAAAAATGCATGATACAGCGTGTTTTTGGTAGCTGGATTGGTCTGTGATATCTACATGTAGTAGCTTTCATTATCACATAATTGTGTAATACGACAAGATTATTTCAAGCGAATGATTGCGATGAATTTGTTGCCTAAATGCATACACTGGATGACTGGTGTATATACGATAGGCGAATCAATGCTTCTAAAGCTCGATTATGGCGCTAAAAGCCAATTTCGGTTTTCCGTAAATCGACCTCAAACTAATTGTAGCTCTTGCAGCGTTGTCTTTCCAAGTGCGCCTCATCGTAATGAGTGGCTACCGATGTCAATATATTTATATCTCTCATTAGACGTCTCGTCATAAGAGCATTACCTGAAGGTGAAGTCTTCAAATTATAATCAAAACTCCGACGAACAAATAAAGTATGATTTTGATGCCAGTGATTCATATAAAACGCGAGGAACATGTTGAATAAAAAACAAACCAGGCGGTGATGATTGATGACTTTCCACGATTTTCCACATATTGGACTACTCAGGAGCAGCATTAATAAGGATTTAGGGTCATCACGAAATTCGTTTATATTTCGTCGGTGAATATGAAAACATTTGCGCATCCATGTGATAAAAATAGCCATCAATTTTCGTTCAATGAAAGTTGAATAATTCAAGGTCAGAAATCAATTATGTATGTGCCGCTTCATTCCTCTTGAATTCTTGAATAAAGTCCATCAGTGGTCAAAATGACTTACTTGTACCGGAGGAGGTTTTAGATAAGACAGTGAGGAAATCAATGAATATAGAAAGTCACAATTTATTTGAAATTAAACATCGGTGATATACTTGTAGGTGTTCACTGCACAGATCCTTCCAACTATTTCTTTGCAATACTGGACCAGGCGTAGTAATCAGGATGTACAGCAATCAATTCAGCCGGATTCTGATGCATTTTATATAATATATTCGATAAGAAGCTGACGGACTTAACTGATCGCCAAGTTGATGCTAAGGAAAATGTTGAAAGGGTGAAAAGAAATACCGTCCTATTGCAGAACCAACGGCTACTTGCTAAAATTAAGAATTGAGAAAGCCTAGGATGAAGCTGAAAAAGAAAGGGACTGTGTTGAGAAGCAAGCTGAGAGCCATTTGAAAGGGACAACGGACGAAACTTTTCTATCAGTAGCTGCCAATTTGTAAAAACATAATATGATATGTTTTCAAATGTTTTATTGCATTACTGTTCAAAAATCAAAAGTTTTCACTTGGTGAATTATATACATATCCTCAATTCTGCAGTATTTTTGAAAATTTAAAGGATTTTGATTAGGAGCATTTTTAAATATCAGTGGGATCAGTAGGGATAAATTTAGCTTGAATATGAACGCTGGACTGTGATTATGTGCTACTGTATTTTAAGCATTCCTACCTATGCCCGAATGTCGGATTTCTCGATTGTTGCCAGTAGGAACACTGTAGCACACTATATAGTATTATTTAACTGCATTGGTGAATACTTCATAAAGATATGCGGGTAGATACTGGATCGAAGAAAACTTCATTGATTTGATTTTATTGAAAATATTTTTTTTATAAATTTCAGAGCAAGTGTCAAAAATACCTGTCAGATGAGAAGCCTGACGTTCTAGGTGTGCAGGAAACTAAATGCAACACGTCAAAAATTCCGGATGAAGTGAAAGTTGATGGCTACAACCTTCACTTTTCTTCGGCTGAAAAAGAAGGTTACGCTGGGACAGGCATTTTTTCGAAAGTGAAGCCTCTGAATATCATTGAAGGTATAGGCAAGAAAGAGCATGACGAAGAGGGACGAGTTATCGCAGTTGAATTTGAAAAGTTCTACTTCATTACTGCATGTAAGTGTTTTGATTTTTATGATAGATAAATTATTCTTTATTTACGTTCATTTTATTTCAGACGTACCAAATTCTGGCAGAGGTTTGCCAAGATTGCCGTACAGACAGAATGAATGGGATCCTGATTTTGCAGCTTTCATAAAAAAATTAGATGAAAAGAAACCTGTTGTAGTTTGTGGGGACTTAAACGTTGCACACCAAGAAATCGGTAAGCGAAAACATCATCGAGGCCTAGTTTTCAAAGTTTAAGTGGATGGTTCATATCATTGCTGTATTTAGGTCTAATCATGTTGCACATAATAATGTGCCATGTGGTAATAATAAGTAGTGCGAGTAACTAGTAAAATGAGGAGTGGGAGCTATCTATTCACTGTTTTCTATCTTTTATGAAATAACTCTTTTCTGAACATTCGATAGCTGGACTAGGTAGGCACTTTTGATTCAGTTTATTTCCATGCCTTTATTTCAAATGTGGAAAAATGTAGTCACCGAAAATGATGCACGAGATTGCAATCAGGATTCAGAACTTGTAAAATTATTCTCCTACCATTGAGTGATAAATGAAGCGATTTTAAAAAAGTTTAGTGAAATACTGACTGAGAAATGTGGACAGAACGCTTTGAAAAAATATACAAAATATGGAAGAATAAGACATAGTCCTCGGCTGAATCTTCTTGAAGATGTCATTCCTACAACTGGAAACAAGAAAACAAGAAAACGAAGACGACTGCTACTGAAGACTAATTGATGAACAGTTGCCAGCATCTGTGCGCGGAATGTACGATGAGTTACATCCACAGAATTAGACAGGTCATCTCTTCCTCTGTTTGATGCGGTTAAACAATCTTATTCTGTGGTTGCATCAGATGCTATGACTGGCTAGAGTATGTGGTATGCAGCAAATTGTGAAGCGCTATTACAATGAAGACACTAAGGACACCTAATTTGCATTACATACAAAGTACTTGCGATAAACGCATAGAAAAATCGCTGAATATTACTCGAGATGAAAGGATAAAGATGAGCACATGGATGAACTGTCAATCTCCTCAATGATTTGTGTATATCTATGAACTAAAGCGTATAATGAAATACCAGTATTAGGAATGCTTAGAACAATAATCGAATCATTTGCAAGCATAACTCTACCTGACTTGAAAAATTGATATGAACTCACTAGTGTTTGCGAGGTTTGATTAAATGCAGTGAAGACACTCTGTCCACTTGATTGCCTGTATGGAGAAATTATCAACGCAAGGAGAGCCGGTCGATTATTTGCACAATTATGAATCATAACTTTTTGTCAATTTGATTACAGGTGAGTTCCTTGCCATCTATTATGTAATTTCTCTGCTATGTGTTCTCTGCGTATATGTTCTTTTACATGTAATTGACCGGCTCTCCACATAAAATTATTAATGATGTGATTGTCGAATGGACCAAAAAAAATTTGCAAAATTCCTGATAGTAATTAAAAAAAATTCTTCAAGATATAAATTGAAATTTCTATTCATTATCAAATAATTATCAATAAATATAGGTGGTTAGAATTTTTAATACTGAACATCCCCTTCTTCTAAGCACGCAACATTTCTAATTCATGATGATCTTTAGTAGAATTGCAACTTATATCATTTTGCTTTCCGATGTCACATCACTATTTCAGACTGTGACATTCAATTTCATTTGTACATACATATATTTTATCATCGATCCCGTCACATTGTAACGTTATCCAGTTTTGGAAATAAAACGTTTTGAATTTTAAATATGTTGTATACGGTAATCCACTCACAGCAAGCTCTCTTATTAATTGCTTGCTATATTGTGCTATAGCAAGTTATGATGTATTGTTATATTTTGAAATTATGTTATCAATATCAGGTGCTACTAAAAATGGAGCGCAATATAAAATATTATCAATAGAGGTCCTACTGCACAACCCGAAAAGCTCCTTTATCTTTTGCTTATTCTCATCAAATTTGATCGTGAGCTCATAATTCAGTGCTGAATTTATTCACTTCATCAGCCAAGACATTTGGTTTAGGAAACTGTGTGACATGCCTAATTAAATGAAGTAATTGGTGAGAGGAAGTTTGTTACTTCCACGGTCCTCATCTGTCCTGTCATCCTTGCATGAGTCAGGGCATACCGAAATTTTTAAAAATATATTCAGAAACAACCTAAAATAAGCATTAACGCTTGACGCGAGTATTGAGGGTCAGAATTTTACAATGGAAATGGATTCTTGAAGCAATACATACATGCTTCTTTATCAATACTTGTAGATTTCTCTTCCAATTTCTCTCATCAATGCTCAATTAGTAGATGAATACAGTTTGAATCAAAGTGGAAATGTTTTGTTCATAATTCATAACTCTTTATTAACTAAAAATTGAAGTGCTGGTCGAAGGTCACGAATGAGGTGATAAGACGAAGCCCAAGCGCCTACTACTTTCTGCAAACTTGTCAATCGAGAATTGGTTTGCATATGTGATACAAGATAAATAATGCATGTAAGATATATATATAATGATACAAATGATGTAATTGATAAATGTTATTATAATATTAATATATATTATATTACAAATAATAATGTATAAAGTATACATATAAGATAAATAAATGGTCGACATTCCTCTCCCCCAAATAAATCCTGTGTGCAATAGGGATTGCAATCCCGGGATCCCATATGTTTTTGCAAAATCTGAAATCCCAGAATTTTACTCATGGGATCCCGGGATTGATTTATTAGTGGCTTAAAAGTCACTTCAACAGTTGAAGCTAAAAATAATAATAATTGTTTATTTGCAAAATAAGTCTGTACAAATGAGAATGACATGATAACAGTGGCAGACAAGAAGACCATAAGGGCATCAAAATCAACAAAGTCATAAGACTCAAAATGATACAAAGTCACCATATTTCGTTCCTTTCAAAATATTGATTAATGCTCCTCTTCAAAGCTTGGATGTTGGTAGCTAAAACTTAAGCATCTTTAAGTTGATTCCAGTGAAAAATCACGTCCGTCGTAAAAAAATCGATGATAGTCACAGTTAGTGCGAAGTGGAATTATTTTCAGGATGCTACGTCGGGCACGGAAATCGGTAGAATATTCAAAGTAATTCGTCGGATTCAAACAGGTCACACCATTAATCATCCTAAAAATAAAAAAGAGTCGATAACGTAATCGCCTTGCTGATAAGCTTAACAATGAAAGTTTCAACAGACGATCTTTGTAAGACAGATGATTCAAGTTAGGGAAACAGCGAGAAAAACGTCTTCGAACCTTTTCAATTTGGTCCACTAAATTCTTTCGGTATGGAAACCAAACAACACAATTAAATTCCAGGATAGATCTAATATAAGATTTGTAAATAGGTAACATGACATTGATATCACAAGGAACAAATGAGCGCAAAATGGCTCCAAGAATCTTATTGGCCCTTAAAACAACATTGTTTACATGAAAGCCGAAGCTTATAGGTGAGGAAACATAAACACCGAGATCTTTGATACAATCAAGATTTTCAAGTTTGACATTATTAGCAATGTAATCACGTTTTTGATTCGAATGTCCAAAATCTACAATTTTACATTTGGATTCATTTAACCGCAACCCATTTAAATTTGACCAGTTCAGCACGTTATCGAGATCACTTTGAATGCCAAATGATGACCCTTGTAAAGGAGCATTTTGACAGGGAGTGAAACTGTAGGCCAATTTAATATCATTAGCGCAAATTGAGAAAAAACAATCTTTGATACAGGAACTGACGCTGTTGCAAAACACCAAAAAGAGCATGGGCCAAGAACTGAACCTTGAACAACACCACTCGTAACATCACATGATAAGGAACAGGAGCCGTTAATACGAACAATTGTGTCCTATGCGTTAAATAATTTTCTAACCAAGAAAACATGTTTCCAGAGAAACACTCTTTAAGCCGATACAATAAAATGTTGTGTGGCACAGTGTCAAATGCGCGAGAAAAATCAAGGAATGCAGCATCTACACAGAAACCATTCTCTAATTTTGAAGTTAAATAGTCGTAGAACTCGACACCAGCAGTCTCGATTGATCGCCCCAGCAAAAAACCATGTTGGGAGGCAAGGAATTATGGATCGTTCCATGATTCTGCATACACAACTAGTCACAGTCACAGGTCGGTAGTTTGTATGATGAGATCGTGGACCAGATTTATGGATTGTTGTTATAATCATTGTTCGCCATGAGTTAGGGACAGCATGTACTGTCATCGAAACTTTGAATAAGTGACACAATTTATTTGCCAAAAATCTCCTCCTTGCTTGATAAATATGTAGCAGAGACCATCAGTGTCCAATCCACTGGACTGAGGTAGAACTGATATTATTTTAGAGACACCTTGATTGGTTAACGTTACATCGGAGAGTTGGAGAGCACCCGAGGAAGTCGGAACATTCAAAAGATCAAAATTCAAAGGATCATAATTGCTATAAAAAGTGGGAAAATAATTTCGTTGAACTTCTGTGCGATGGCAACAGGATTAGTTGTTTCTTCACCGTTTGAGTCAGCAATTGACTTAATGCTGTTACTTGTCTTAAGTTTTTTGTTGACATAGCTCCAAAAAAACTTATTGATTGCCCCTTGAGTTTGCCAGATGCCTTTCCTATAGTAAAGATGAATATCTCAATTTACGATTAAGTGTTAGCAAGGAGTGTTCCAGCAACATTCTATTGGAAAAAGAGGGGTCGCTACGAAACTGTGGGCAAGATCGGCAATAGGCTCTGAGAGATGTTCGAACTTGTGACGTTGAACGACGCAGCTGTTTGAATTTAGAGACAACAGGAATAGCTTGATTAACAGCCCGATGAACATTGCTCAAGAGATTACTCCAAGCAATTTCAAGGTCGTCAGAGTTCGACCAATTAGCCTCTTGCAATGCTTTGCGTTATGACTTCCATTTCGCTTTATTAAACAAATAAGTTTCATGCGTAGTATAACGGAAAACCACACAAGGGCTCGGAAGCTTGAGCAAAATTACACAATGATCTGATGTACCAAAGGGTTCGTTGATGGAAATATCTTGTATTTCGGTATCTGCTGATGAAAACACCAGATCTAATACAGCGTTTGAAGCAGGACGAGTTGGCATCGAAATATGCTCACCACAACTTACATGCTTGTCAGAAGCAAAATTACAGATATCATACAAATATGATAGTAATTCACTGTTTTTCAATTGATAATGTGGAGGTCTGTAAATACACGATACAATTAAGTAGCTTGTTTGAGAAAGTCTTCACGAAGAAAACTCATTAACTTTAAATGACATTAATGGCTCAATTATATAAATTAAAGCGCCACCACCGAAGCCATCCACACGGTCGCATCGATACATCGAAAAGCTCGGAATGGATAAATAGGCGTCATTTATTAGGCCCATGATTCCGTTATACGAATTACGTGAGGCTTCACCTGGGAAACATAGGCAGTAAGGAGCTGCATTTTATTAGCAATTGAGCGCGCATTTGTATACAATACTGAAATACTCGCGGTTGACAACGCAGATCTTTCTGATTTACACGAGACTGATTGCCTAGGATTTCGACAATTTTTAGTACATAATCGTACGCAGTCCACATGGTTTTCATACACAAAATTATGAAACAGGGCGGACAGCAAATCGACAGAGGAAGTACAATTACAGTAAACATATGAGATATTTATGTACAATGTTGCAAGCGCATGCTGCATCGCTTTGTCCACTGTCCACGCTCATCTGTCAAAACAGATGGTTTCCGATGTTATATTTATCGATCAATGTAGAGTTTCGAAACAATTGTCCCGACTTAATATATATTTTGTCTGCTTCCGAGGCTATTGATCGCAACTCTTTTAACTTTTCGCGTTAACGTTTGTCTTCTTTACGTGCCAAAGGAGAACGGTCTGGGTTTATATAAATGGTACCTAAAGATTTTTTATGTCATCATTCTGTCTTAACCGTCTCTGCGATTTCAATAAATTATTTCTAGTTTGAACGCGATTAAGTTTGATCTTGACCAGACGCCTTCGATTTCGGTAAAAATGTCCAAGACGAACACATTCAATCAAAAATGAGCTGTCGCAGTCCTCATCAATTTCATCACACAGATAATTCACCTTTTCACTGTCAATTGATAGTGATTCGTCATCCACCTTAACTTCGTTTTCCGGTATTCCAGTAATAATGAGGCTAAGTTTTCACTTCTCAATTTCAAATTTTTCTATTTGCCTTTGTTGTTGTATAATAATGTCTTCGATGCTTCCTATCTCTAAAGACTGCGAATTTGCTCTGATTGAACATTATCCAATCGAGCTTCGATGAGCGTTATTTTATTGGATATTTCATCAAAGCGCACCATTATTCGCTTCTCGAACTCTGCCATCAAGTCATGCAGATCAGTAATAGTAACCGAGCCTTGAGAACCGGAGCGTGTTGTCCGGGATGTCATGACGCAAAGTAGTCTACAATAGATGACGAAAGGTGTTCACGTGACCGAAAATCGATATCTCACGATTCACGCGATGGAGGACGTTTTATTTGTGGATTGATAACAGCTGATTGATAGATAACCGACAGTCCCGGCTAATACACACACGCCAACAGTCAAAGAAGAGGAATGACGATAATGACGCAGATCAATGAAACAAAGAAACAATGAATACGTCCGGACGATGAACACACGAATTCACACTTCTTTATTGACTATCGAACCACAGGGAATTCCAACGAGACACTGGCCTACCAACAATGATGAAATCCAATATGACTTACGTTCACTGTGACGCAGCACAAAACACAGAAATTGTGACCAAAATAAGGCTCAAATCCAAACACTGATGCTTCAACGAAGTAGAGCAGACTACAAGGAGGACGCAGATCTAAAAAACTAGGAAAAACGATGGTATTAGACCAGGAACAATAGAATAATTGTAGCACAATAAGCAGAGCCTCCAGGAACGTCACTTGAACTCCACGCATGACCGACACAGTTGTGTCAGACTAAGTTTTAGACTGTTTCGTGTTTGGAAATTGAATGTATAATCGATCAATATTGCTGAGTTTCTTGAATAATGTTCATTGAGCGTCAATTACTGTATATTGCAGTAATGTTGGTGTGCCTCAGTGGTCGCACTGCGAAAATCTGCGAAAATGTTAATAAAAATGAACTCGCTGCGAAAAAAATGGACGTGGTCCTGTGAAAAAATGAAGTCTTGTTATTTGTACATTTAAATGGACGCTTACAGGAATGTTACACGACAAAAATTATACGTAAACTTGAGCTGCTTGTATTATTCTTTATATTTTCGGCTAGTGAAAACTTCATGATTATCGTAGTGTCTTACATCTTGCAGCAGGTTCAGCTTAAGAGAAAAATTACAGCAATAGCTCAGTATGTGGCTGTTTTACACTGTTGAAAGCATCAGTAGTTTATGTGTCAAATAACCGCAAGTGCGAACCTTTCAAGGCTATGTTTCAGAAGTCAAAGAGTAAAAGAGGCCACTGATGATGTACTCCCCACTTTTTAGAGACGGTTCTTACCTGACATTAAATAAATTTGAAAAGGCATTCTAAAGAAGTTGATACTGCAAAAAACACATTTTATACCAGTTTTGCAGAAAAATCAGTTTCGTCTGAAGTGATGCAAAGTCCATAAGATCTACGAATATCGAGGCATGGACAATGAAAGTCGTGAAGAGGCTGCCATCGATGTCCAATAATAGAAATCCGACAATAGACATTATATTAAAGGTCTAGGACAAACCTGCACATTGAAAACAATATTATGCGCAGTGGACACGCTTTGCCATGACAACAGTACATGAGGAATAATGGCCTCCTGTTACTGACAATTTATGGTTAGGCACCGGTTCCTTGTCAATGCCTTTTGTAAAGATTCACGGCTGCCATTCTTTGATAAATTTGTGTAATGGAAGCGAATCAACAACTGTTGGATGTTTCTTTTATTTCACAATTAATTCTGACACTCGATACCAGTCACAGATGGTCTTCGTGAAAATATGTCGTTGGCCAAGCAACATTCCAAAGCTTGTTTGAAATTACAAAAGGAGAAAGAAAAAAGAACCGACAGATGACCATTAGAAAAAGGTTCAAGAACAGTCAAAGCAAGAAAAGGAAAATAACTTGATAAAAATAAATTCGATGCTTGAGAATATATCGAGAGATAAAAGAAAGAGACATCGGAGAAAAGGAAGCACACAAGGGATGGAAAGTCATTAGTGGAGCCTTCGTCAAGTGCAGAAATAATCATGTACAGTCATAAAAATTATTTCTGCACACGACGTCGAAAGTTAGTGCACCAAATTCAAGCCTGACTAAGTGTATTCTTGCAATTTTTATGGAAAATCATATGAGACTGCTTGGGGAGGAGGTTCAAAAAAAGAAGCACATCATATTTATCTAACAACATTTCAAGGTTATAATTGTTACATTATTGCAAATTAAGAATTTCACACTGTCCTTTCTCTTTTGATTTGCATTCATTATTTGTTTTCCTCTCTTTTGATGAAAACTTTTACTTCTGCTTATTGCTGAATTGTTTTTTTCCTTCGACCCTTTTGTCGACGCTTGATATCAACTGGAACAGACACTGTCTTAAATAAGTGACCGAATTTTTTTTGCAAAGTCTTTGCAGTTGTTTTAGTTGTAAGATTAGTTATTTTTGATTGTTTGTGACATGCACTTAGTACATACAATCGTTAGGAGTGTTAAGAAGATCGATGTTCAGCTTAACGACTGCATGCGCCTCATATCAGGAAGTATTAGACCCCTACAGAGCTTCTTCCAGTACTGAGCGGGATTGAACCTCCAGACATACGAAGAGACGAACAAACCTTGCAGCCATGCAATCGAGCTATTCAACAACCCAACCATCTTCATCAAGTTGTAACCACCCCGGCATCAGATGAACAACGACTCCAATCTCGAAATCCGCTCTCAAGATGGTTCTACCATGTGAAACAAAAGGCCAATGAGACGACACCAGACAGTTGCGCCATGAATATATGGAAGAGAAAATGGGATGACTCTAACCACCAACTCAAAGAGTTTATCGCAAGACCTAACAAGCGAGTGGTGTTAACCTATGTGATTCTGATTTCTGAGAATCTAGGAAGCCTTATGTCACCCAACTCTCCACCCCATGGGCCAATGATCTGAAGAGTTTGGCTCTTCTGGTAGCATGTTTCGAAATAGATCACAAATAAATAGATGACTCTGCCGCTTCAATTCAACAAAGGCAAGTCGTAGATCATTTTTTATTATACGTTTTCTCTGCATGTTGTATAGATAAATGATAATGGAATTGTTTTTAGACCATTTTTTCTGAAAACTGTCATTATATAGGCTAATTGCTTGCTTGATTAAGGTTTTGGATGAAATTCAAAGTTTCTGATGTGTATTGAACATCTATTAGACTTCATTCATTTAAACTTCCTTTGTAGACCTTGCAAATCCCAAAGGCAACAAGAAAACTGCAGGATTCACGCAGGAGGAACGCGATGGTTTTTCGGATTTGTTAGAGAAATGCAATTTAGTTGATTCATTCCGGCACTTTTATGCCGACGCCATTGGAGCCTATTCCTTCTGGACCTATATGGGAGGCGCAAGGGGGAAGAATGTTGGCTGGTAAGAAATATTTTATTTCGATTTGACGAATCCCATCAGACAGATCTTTTGTCTGATGATTTTGGTGCATGTTTATTGATTTTTCGTAAAGGGAAACGGCACTTACAGGTTGTTTCCCATCAACTTCCAAATTTGCCCTAAATCTGCTAGAATTTTATCAATCATCAAAAAACTTAAAAAGCACGTATCAGAGAGCATTTACTAGCCACATATGAAATTTCATGGAATTTGAACAGGCACTTTATTGAGTCAGAGGCGTCGGTTTAAAGCATGAGCGATCTGTGTCTGACTGTCTGAGTCCCCGCGATCTTTTCATCAGACGATCTTCCATTAAATCCTCTTCTATCTCAGCAACTCACCCGGACCAGATGAATATCAATTTGCTTTTATTCCAAGGCGGGAGATGGAAAAGCAACAGTGCTGCTAACCCACATCTTGTATAATATCTTGACCCTCCACGATGCACCAGATGCAGTCCGACTGCTGATGATTGACTCTATACAAAAGCTTTCGAAAAATACCTCACCAGACCATCACTGACTCGCTGTCACCTTGCAACATACAAACCCATAAAGAATTGACAACTTCGACATGGTATCTCGATATTATATGAACACAAGTGGCGTGCCGCAGGGAACTGTTTTAGTCCCTTCACCACTCGCAATAGTGATCAACAAATTGAAACTGAAACTCAGTAACAGCCTCTGTTTCAAGTTTGTGAATGAAACCTCAATCCTTTACTTTGTTAGGCAGAATTCGGATGACATGATCAGCTCTCAGATGATCATGATAATGCAGTGGTCGAACCAGCATGGCCTTTACATCAACTCCTTGAAATCTTAAGTCATAAATTTTGAAACGAAGTTTTCCCTTGGTCTTCCTGAAATTAATGATTATAACAACGGAACATTTGATCAGGTTTATCATCATCAATTACATTGTATTGACCAACATCAAAAGTTCATTAATTCTGAGACCCATCTGACCGTCAAGTGCAACTGTATGCAACTGGAAATTATTAGCCTGTCAGACCCGGATCAGTTTCAACTCTGCTTTACATTAGCTTTTTTCTTCAATTTTCCTTGTATATAATGAAAGTCTCCACTGCACATGTCCATTTTTAATCTTTCCCATCGTTTTTGTGATGTCCATTTCCCTTTAACTTCACTATTAATGACTGTCGTTCATTACGAGTATGTGCACAGTATATGAGGTGTTTGTGTTGAACGGGTGTTACTGGACAAAGAAACTGTTCAATCATGATATTCACTGCCACGAGAAGGCTACTTCAAGCTCCTTTCAGAACTGGTCAATCTTTGGTCACAACAGTATTCCAATTGTAAACCTACGGTTTGGAGAACGTCCTCAGTCCTGATTAGGACTACTTAATATTCAAATTACGAAGAACAAGGTTATCGTTCCTAGTGATGTGGCCCAAGGGAGCGTCACCGGACCTGTGTTTTTCTGTCTTGTGATGGAGTCTCTTTCATCTGTGTGCACGATCTCTATTTTGATAGGACATGCAGACGATCTGACTATTATACATAGTGTACGAAATCAAAGTGAAGACAAGTTGCATAATGAGATCGATAATGTAGCGATTTCGTCGAGAAATAGCAGTCTATTCTTAATTTTTCTAAATGCTTTATAATGCAAATAATCACCCGTAACAATTTAACTACGTCTCATGTCTTAATTGATAATAATGTCTTACAAAAAAGTGATTCTTTTTTGCTTCTGGGTTGCCACTTATACCGCGATATGAGATAGTGATTGCATATCAATTGCCTCATTAAACGGGCGTCGAAAAGATTGTATTTGCTTATTAATCTCAAACGCATTAACTGTCCATGCGATGTGCTTCTAACTGTATTCGTCCAATTTTATTGTATCATTTTTTGCTTTTTGCAACATCCCAGTGCATTTACACAAAAAGCTTAATAATGTTGAAAGGCGGGCCATGCGAATCATTGGTGAAGATTTTTCATTCTTGGTCACACTTACAGATGGTTAGACGACTGAGTTTAGAACAAGCAGTTGCTTCTATTCAGAATTGGACTAGTGACATCTCGGATTCTGATTCTTCAGACTGTGAAGCGGATTCTCCAGACTCTAATTCCGATTTTTTGCTCGTAGAGATGGATTTTGATAGTGAGAATAATTGTCCAGATGATAATAGTTGGAAACTATAAATCATACCTTCCAAACGGATAGCCCTTATCAATTCAATCCAAGGAGCACACCTGGATCTTGTGCTTCTGAAGTAACAGACAATTGCAAAGCTATCGACTGTATTCGTTCATTGTTATCTGATGAAATCTTTGCCTTTCTTGTTTACATGTACATGATCAACGAAAATGGTGCAATTTCGATATTTTGATATGTAGTTCAATTTTGATCCCACTTACTAGGCAAATGCGAGAGACTTTTTTTCGTTTTTTTGCAAAAAGCAAGTCTGTCCAAACCTGATACTTAAATTCAGGGGAACTCCGCAGATTATGTTTTTCCTTATTAAGCAGTTGTTGTTTAACATGTAGAGGGGTCCCCATTTTCAGCAATGAGGAGGACACGTGTTTCATCGTGACAATTGATTTTTGACCAGATTCTGGATGTGTATTCCAAGAAGCGATGTATGATGGCCCTATAAGTATCTACGATGGGTTCTTGCTGCTCTTCCCAATTGTTGAAATTCAGCTATGAGCGTTACTTTGGCAGGAGGTGAAAGAAGAGTGAGAACTTCAGGAAGTGTAAAGATGGATGTCTTGTTCTGTTTAGGTATTCGTGCAATGTTGTCTGTTATCTAGATGTTTATTTGATGCTCATGTAGATTCGATCGACTGATTTGTCGTTGAGTTCATTTCTGTGTATGTGCATGACTACATGAACTGCTTCAATGCGGCTAATGACTGCGGAAGCTGCACCATGTGTTTCCTGGCGTCATATCACTTTGTCTGACACATGGATCGACCGTAGTTAAAACTAACACGAGGACCCATGGACGACAAGTTACATAGTTGATAAAGTAAATGCAAAAGGTCTATGATTTTTTTTTATTAATTACGTTAATTAACAAATAATGTGGGCCATTGGCTTCTAAAATTGAAAGCCTTAGCAGACTAAAGGAATATATTTGCCAGTCTATCATGAATATAGATCATGAATCAGATATATCATACTTGCTACGATAAGACTTCAGATTGAATGAACATCACGTGTAATAAATTATGAAACGAATTGTGTCCCTATCTAGGATGCTATAAATGTCAATACCGGTAGCACATATTCATATTTCTGGATCATTTCAATCGAAAGAAGACCCAAAACCAGACTTTGACTAAATGAGCTATGTACGAAGCACAATACAGTGCTCATTTAGCTAACATTTGCTTTTGGGTTTCTCTCATTTGAAATGAATCGCTTTAGCCCATTATTTTCTGGAATATGTCATCATTTGACAAAAATCATAAGATTCGATAAAAATCATTCGACATTTGACAAAGATCTTGAATAATTATGACACCAAAGCTCCGAACCCGAATGAAGCTAGTTTTGGGCTTACTAGCTCCGAAATACGAAATTGTGATGAAACTATATGATTGTTGGTGTGTGTAATGTAGCTTCGATTATTAGTAATTTGATACTATTCAATAGTTAGATATTTACGTTTAGATCAAGGGTATGATAACGGTATTATATTTTTCGCGTTGATATGGAGTGAGATTGTGTTATCAATTTTTAGACTTTTGGATATTCTTTAATTTTAGATGACATTTTTCATAACATCTTATAAAATCGATTTAGATGCCTCATTATCTATACCGTGGCTGAAGACAAGAAGATACTCTTCTTCTTTTATGAGATGCTGTCCGTGATCTATGACATTGCTTTAATTTATCGCTCACATATTATAACCATGCATGTACATTGTACATGGATATGCTGATATTTGTGATGTGCTCGCCGCATCCCTTGAGGCATGTAAAACGAAACAGTTCTTATTATTCATAAGTAGGACTACTTTTTGCTACCGATGACGGGTGAGCAATGAGCATTATAGTAAATAACTAAGATGACAATCCACGTTTCCTTTGAAAAGGTTTCCAAGGGTAAGTCATTTCCTTTCCTGATTTCTAATTTGAATAACTTGTGTATAATTATCTAAATCACTTGGACAGCGAAAATGCACTATTAGTGTGCATGAACATGTGCACTATGAAAAATCACTCATTATTTTTTCACGGACTTACATTGAAATTGATGTATTCATGTGTACATATATTGCATAATTTTAAATGAGATAGCTTTAAGCTTTGATAGATGTCATTTCAACATTTTTAAAGAGCGATTTAGCCCAGAGTAAAAAAATGTATAAACACCGGGTTTATTCAAATTTGAAAATCCATCAAGGAGATACTTACTTTTTTTAGCATATATCACTGTCGAGAGCATTTAAGGCAGGGTTACCACCCTGGTTTTTACCACCTGGTAAAACCGATAAAAACCTGGTAAAAACCACCAGCTTTTGTTACCATTTTTCAGCTAAAACTGGCTAAAACTATTTTTCCAGTATTACTACTTAAGTTTTTGGGTACTAAGGGATCATCGTCACTCCTTACTTTATTGATGAACGTTTGTCGCAATAAGTTGATTTTACTTTTTCATCATTCGATAAACATTTAGGCCTGTATTTTCACAATTCAAACCTCATCAATATCATATTTCAATCAAGAATATGCATTATTATAAAAAATGTTGTTACAAAGCTGTTGTGCATGCTTCTAAGCGTGTACGCATTTTGTTGCTTTGCCAATTTCATTCATTATAAGATGCAACAGACGTCCATGCTGGAAGGAAATCGCTTGGCTCTATCTAAAAGATCGAAAACAGGCATTCCATGTTATGAGCTAGAAGGGCAAGAAAATGTAGAAATCTGGCCTCGGATTTCTACGATTACGATTTCCCTGATGATCTCATAAAATACAGTCTCTTGCAAAAGTTTAAGAACACTTATCTTTTCTGATCTTTTTATGTATCTCAACGTATATATTGCAGAATCTTTCAAAGCGGGTTTCTCATATAGCATGGCTATTGGAGACGTTTCAAAATACATATGTTTAGAGAGAAATCGTTTACTATTAATATCGTGGGAAGCCCGGAGTCTATCTTTAGTAACATTATCCGCACATACTAATGCAGTGGAAAGACTTGTTCATTCGAAAGATAATCTGCACGATGGGTCGAAGAAAATCCATTCTGCCTACAGTGAGAGCTCAAGCAGCAATACTAGCAGAAACTGGTATTATGAGTCAACGTCGAATAGCAGCACAGCTGGGAATTTCTCTATGTTCAGTAAACTTGGCGATTCGGAAATCTGCGACTGGCTCATTTAATGATTCTCCCCGAATTGGTCGTCCAGAAGCTCTAACAAGGAGGGATGAACGGACACTGAAGAGAATGGCAATGAAGAAACCTTCAATGTCGCTGCGAGAAATCAAAGCTGAGCTGCAGTTAGCTGGAATCAAAGCCTCTTCATCTACTCTTTCCAGAAGACTCTGTAATAATCTTGGTCTTAAGAGTTACAGACCTGCGAAAAAGCCAAAGCTCACTCCGAAAATGGCGAAAGCTCGCTTTGAGTTTGCTCGGCGCTATCTTCACTACACAACAGAAGATTG
Organism: Prostheceraeus crozeri; assembly: GCA_907163375.1. Classification (NCBI taxonomy): domain Eukaryota; kingdom Metazoa; phylum Platyhelminthes; order Polycladida; family Euryleptidae; genus Prostheceraeus; species Prostheceraeus crozeri. The sequence goes on along the minus strand of CAJQUW010013833.1, from coordinate 308,448 downwards.
GGAAAAAGTCTTATGGACAGAAGAGTCAACATTCGAACAATTTGGTAGTCGCATCAAGCATGTCCGAAGACCTCCGAAGACAAGGCACCATCCACGTTATGTGATCCAGACTATGAAGCATCCTTTGAAGCAGATGGATGGTCTGGGGCTCAATGTCTGCAAAAGGTCGCGCCGGCATATTTTCCTTCCTACAGGAATGACAATGAACGGTAAAATGTACCTCAACGTTCTAAAAGACCTTCGCTTACATATGGATATCCATAATACAGAAACACTGATGCATGATAGCGCTCCATGTCACCGCGCCAAAATCGCATCTGATTGGTTGCGCTCAAATTCCGTCAATGTCCACAAATGGCCCGGAAATTTTCCGAGCTGTAATCCCATCGAGAATTTATGGTCTGTGATGAAGGACCATGTCGCAGCTATGCGACCGAAGAGTGCAATCGACTTGAGAAATTGCATCAAGGCAGTTTGGACAACGAAATTATCAACAGAATACTGTGCGGAGTTAGTTAAGTCAATGCCTCGTCGTCTGGCAGCCATCATTGAAAGTAAAGGTTATTGAACCCGCTATTAGTTTTTGAAGCAGTTTTATATACATTTTGTATTATTTCATTTCATGGATTCTAAAATTTGTATGAATATTATTAATAACATGGAACTGAAATGAAAATTAGCGTTTTTTTGCAAGTGTTCTTAAACTTTTGCAAGAGACTGTAGATTATCTTCTAAATTTGTGGTAGATGTCCCATAGCCATTGTGATCACACGAATATTACTATGAACTCTAGCCTGCACTCCCAGAAGGTTTAGATTAAAAATATTGCCCTTCAATTCTTTGATGGAGTGTTCTCTCTGCATTCATGATACATGGGTTCAAATCTAGATCTGATAAAACCGAAGCTACTATTAAAATACACTCTGAATTCTTGCTGAACACTCAACACAGAATAATGACAGTGGGATTATTGAAGCTCGTCCGCATGAAGAAAGCGGTTTGCTTAATTTAGTTCTATGTATAAACCAGCTTTATTCATTTTATTTTCATTTGTTTTCATTCATTTGATGATAATTCTGGGAGTTTCTAACAACTTATATTGCATGAACTAATGGACCGAAATGGTGCTTAAGTATACATTTGTTCTTAAATCACAAGAAAAGGGCGGAGCAATCGTAAACAAAATACAACATCGTATGTCTTTCGTGATAAAAACATATCATGTGGTTCTATCACAGAATGAATGTCATGTTTTAGAAGATAAGAGTTGCAAACTGCAAACCCGCATGCGTCATAATGCTCAACCCTAACTTGCTGTCGATCATTTCGTGAAGAAACAGACTGATTTTTCGGAATTTTAGTTTTGTCCGGTTTTTACCAGTTTTTGCCGGGTTTTTACCACTTAGTGGCAACAACCAGTTTTAGCCGGCAAAAAAACAACCCTGATTTAAGGAAACTCGAACCCGTCTGCAAAAATATGTATATCAAATCGGATCATATTACTTATTAATACTTAATTGTTTTGACAATAGTAAATGTAATTACTGATAATCAAATCCCCTTTCCTTCGCGAAAACTGTTCACATTGATCAGGGTACACTTAATAAACATGTTGTTTGAGAAATATTGTGTTTCATTAAAAGTCACATATTTAAAATTGCCTCGACCGTGCATTATAAAAGAAACATAAAATCTGGGAACAGGCCAAGTATTTATTTCGATAGAAAATACAAAGCGTTTCACAAATTATATAAATGATGTTAAGCTCCAACATTAAGCATTGAAATTATTGAAATAATTTGCAAAACTTTTTCGTATTTATTCTATCGAAATAGACACTTGGCATATTCCCAGATTTTATGTTTTGTTTACATTTAAGGGAATGAACTTGTTTTTCTATGATAAAGAAAGTGAACTAACTAGTTTCATTATTTCTCTCAACAGGCGACTCGACTACTTCTTGGTATCGAAGCGATTCATGGAGCATGTTGTGGACAGTCGTATTGAACAGAAAATCATGGGTTCCGATCATTGTCCTATCAGCTTGTATCTCAAGTTTTAGCATGCAAAGCATTTTCTTATTCAGACAGTGATGCCATTTTTACTATGAACCTCGTTGCTATTTTTGTACTGTGATGACATGTAATAAAGGCTTGAAGTCATAGAAACGTATCTTGTGCAATGTTTTAATCAGTGTTTTCAATTATTTAAGATTGAAATTGGAGACCAATACACTAGAAATACCAAGTCAAATATAGACAATCAAATGTAGTGCTACAATATTTGATTGAGTCGTTTTTTGAGAACGTAGGCCAGCAACATTAATCCAACGAAAATATTGTAATGGTAAAGCTGTAAAATATCATTTCCTGCCTTATAAACCGTTGTTTCCACAATGCGGCTTTTTATGAAAAAGATATTCTCTTTAATTTGGATGTGAAAATATAAGCACAAATGAAAGCTAATAAGAAATCAGGCACATTTTTCAGATACATGGGTTGGCCCTTTAGCAAAAAATAGAATTAAAAGACCAACCTATGATCAAACAGATCATCCCTAAGAAAACAATTAACTTTTTCATGCCCTTGATAAATTGCATTCATGTGAAGAAGTGTCAGTTAATGACCGAACGATCATTTTCTGCTATTAATCGACTGATCTTGCGAAATACTCTTGCGATTTTGCTGAACTTCTCTTGTAGGACTCAAGATTCTGTATGCAAAATTTTTGGCATTTTTTACAAGTCTTCACCCTGTTTCTAAAATCTTGATAATGAATTTTGTTTTCTCATAAGGCACATTATTTACGAATTATGGTCCTTCCACAATTATGTTATATAGAATCAATGTTGATCATTAAATTGTCGGTGACCTTTTAGACTGACACGGTCAAAAACTTCGAATCTGCTTAACATATAATTTGAATACGCCAAAAATTTAATAGCATTTACTAAGTTTAATCGTTCTATATTTAGTCTATAAAAGATGTAAAATTTCATCATTGGTTTTTCATAATGCATTTCAATAGGAATTCCTTGCTTGGTAGCAGAGAATCCCCGGACTGCATTTGGAATAGACACATAATTGCACATTTCTATATTATCAAACATAAGTCCTTTTTACGGCTTATTCGATGCATGGACTGATTGGTCAGTGAACCCATCGAGCATTTTTTTTCCCGAATAGACAGAACTCTTAACAGATTATATCCGCACTCCCGCCTGAGTTTCAATCGATTAATATACGCATCGATATCACATGACAGCGAGAAGGGAAAACGTGCAAACGGTCTTTATTTCATTCTGCTACTCTGCGGCATCGAATAACATGTATTTGTCCTAGCATTACGATAAAAGTGAAACACGACTTGGACCAAATGTTCTTAAACGACCAAAAAGAACGCCTTGATCACATCTTTTTCTTTGACATTTTAGAGAACTCAATTCCCGATAACACACATTCGAACCTCCACATCAATTTACAGGTCATATTATTTTGTCTAATTCAAGTTGCCTTGAAATAGCTTTTACCGTTATCATCATACAAAAATATTGAATTCGTTGGTTCCACGGTCCTTAATGACTACTCTATTTCCTGATCCTGAAAAAACAGGGCTTTGATGTCAGCTCGTGATATTTTGATGCTTTCTGACCACAAAATGTGTTTGGATTAATATTACCAATTGCCAGGTAGGATGCCAATATAGATGAATGGAGAACAAAAAATGTAGCTTAAGGCTGAGATGGGGCGAACGCTTCCTATCTATAGCTTACATTTGAGTATGTCAAATACTCCTTCTCATTGCCTAAAGTGTAAAAGAGGGATTCCACAATTAGTATATACAAGTAATTTCACGAATATATTGCAACATTTTCATTTGAAACTTCATGAAATCACAAAAAATAAAAGTTGCTTATTCGATACTCGTTCGTCAATAAAAACGACTAGCGTCATCTGATACCAATTGCGCGAGACGAGCAATATGCCTTCAGTCTTTTGAATTCTATCCGAGTCAGAATTGCTTCCTCACGCCCTAAGATAATTATCATAATTAGAGCTTGCATATACCGAATGTCTTTAATCCTCTTATATTATTCGTAAATGACATCGATCGCCAGTCGCGCGTATAATTTTAGTATTATTGCTGAAACTACTGACCTAAGATGCGTACGAGTACACAATTCTTAAGGTTTATATGACTAGTTTTTTCATGCAATAGTTATGAATAATGCGTGCATCCATTGTCGAAAATCTATTTTTTAATTTTTCGCAAAGTGCCTTGTATTTTGTCTATTTATTGACCAGTCGATTTGATTAATTTTTCCAAGATAAGGTCCTCATCCGCAAAATGGAGTGCAACATCATTTGTTTCTTATGAATTGTCCCATCATCTTTTTTAAACACTGTTTCATCTAAGAAATAGACTTTCTGAAATTCTCTGTAAATGTTATAAATGATGTTGGAATTTTTTTAAAATAACTGTGAATGATAACGAATTGTTGCCAAATTCGAAAGAAATTAAGTTGCAAACTTATGTTTATGCTGATATCTTAAAATCTTTAATATGTGAATTCAGAGAAAGACATTTAATCACGGAATGAAATCACAACAACAATCAAAATGATATTCTGTTGTGGAATAAACCGAAAACCAATCAACGCGGAAGTATTTTGGTGGGGGGTTGTCCGGGAGGGGCCCGGTAGGAACTCAGCGAGCGGCGTCGGGAGGGGGCAGGAGAGGATAATCGTCGGGGGGAGACAATAGGTACGAATTGTAATCCTGGAATATTTGGGGCGAGCAGCGGAGACTCAAATCAAGGGTTTAGTATTTAATTATACAAGGAGTGAATAGTGTTATAGATGCGTTCGTTGAGAGTGAGGGATTCGGTCGCGTTCGCAAGTATTAAAGACGGGTGAAGTTTAGGAGTGTGGCGGTTTTGGGAAGAGTCCTATTTTATGGAGGGGTGGGCGGAGGATGAGAAGGTACGTGATCGACGGGAGGGGGAGGGAAGGAGACGAACTTGGCACCGGTAGAGAGAAAATGTGCGTAGAGGATGTAATCTAAGTGTATGAAAATCAGCAAGGGAGAGGTGGATAGCCTCGGACAGAAGGAGGACTTTCTGACCAGGCCAGCGAGACTGAGGGAATTGTGATTTTGTGTTTCCTATTGGGCAATTCAGCAGCGTCCAGATCGTAGCGAAGGGGAAAGAGAAGGCGCATGACGGCGAGTGTGAATGGCGTCGACTATTTTTATCCTACCATATGACAATCTCGAAAACTAGGGCTAAAACCCAACACACATAAAAGGGAAAATATATGTATTGGGTGTCCCTCGAATAAAGACATGTATCCATTAGATGTGATTCAAAGGGTGATCTGTTATTAGATAGAGCTGAAGACAGAGTGGAGTCATTCAATTTTTCAACAATTTAATTTTTCACAGCATGTGCGACACAGTCTACACAGCTGTCATGCTTAGAACTCGCATTTAAGACTGCTGTATAAGACTGCAGTATTGTGACACAAGACGTGAGGTGCGAACATTTTATGTTATCAGCCTTGAAATAGAATTATCAAAAATGTAAAAATGTAATTCCCTAAAACAAAAGTTTAATGGAAACGTTTTGAAACGTTTTTTTGAAACGTTCAGTTACGTAAACATAATGTGCAAGCGTTACGTATCGGAGACGTTTCCTGAAACTTATATGGAACGTTTCCGAAACGTAACGTTACGTCACATTGTTGATGGGGTCAGATCCTGACGCAGATCGGAAAGATAAAATGCAAGAACGTTCGGCAGATTTGAAAGACGCCTACCATCCCCCATGGCCTTTCTACGCCTTAAGCGCCTACCATACCCATGTGGCTCTAAAACCGAATGGCTACAAAGTACCACAAGTTTCACTTCAGCCTTTCCTGCTACAGATGTTGAGCACTCCATATTTCACAAAAAACATGACCAAAATATACGTGATGCTCATAAACAATTATCAGTAGGTTTAACTTAAGTTCGAATGCAATGGGAGGAGAAAATTATCCAAACTTCATAGAACTCAGATCGAAGTCAATACAATAGGTGACGCCACGCGTGATTCACGCGTAATTTCGGAACACCTCAAACATCCGTGATGGTTAAGGACATTCTATTCTTCTACCCGCGCACATACGCGCTGCACTAAGAGTCAGAAATTACTTGATCTGATATCGCTGTGGGAACGCATCTTGCTAATATCAACAGATTATCTGGCGAGGTAGCGATTTGGTGGATAATTTTTTTAAAGGTTCATTTTCGTGTAAAAACTATCTCCGCATGTGAAAATGGTCATCATTTATCCAAAAACATGTGTGAAATTAAAAAACGACAGGTGGCGAAAAAGTTGCTATAATTAGTTGATAGATATTTGTTTACTAATGCGAGCTGATTTTTCGCCAACCGGCGAAATCGTGGATATTGTAGCAACTAATTAGTGGTAAGTAGTAATGTTCGTATATTACCTTCACATGAAAATATATTGTATACTCAGTCTGATCTGATAAAAAGAGATCTTTTTTTAATTCACGAAGGCTTAAACTAAAAAAGTATTTGTCTTCCATAAATGTCGCAGTAAATACTATGATATTATTCAAATATTTGTCATTGTTGTAAATTATTGAATGTCAAGAGATGTTATGAAAAATGATATATGCGGATTCTCTATATTCTTATCATTATCAAAGAATGATAGTCTGCACTTATATCTTAGATAGATTAGCCATATGTGAGGGATAGTGAGGAGGTGAGGGAGAGAATAGAGCCTCGACTGTAGAGGCGGATTACTAAAGAAAACAAGAGATAAAGTCAAAAGTAAAAGGTGACATATAGAGCGCGAATTGTCGCCGGCGAACTTCGCCAGCGAATATCCCGCAAATATGACTGAACTTTAGCATGATATTCTGCAGCTGACATTCGCCAGTTTTTCGCAAGATTCGTTCCCAGAGGGATGCTATAAAACATGGGAAATGTTTATGAATACGCGCGGGCGAACGATTCATAGTTTGCGCGTCGTCTACGGTTGTCTGCGCTGCCGCTTGAACCACGGATGAACCGCTAAGCATGTTCTGTCTTCCCTGAGCATGAAATTGAGGTCCTATCACATTGTTTAGCCTCTGATACATGCAGACACATGCGAGACGCAAAGTCTACATAACAGGACTGCCAACTATACTAGCTTATATAGGAGATATTGCAGCAATATCCCGCCACGGATGTTTGGGGTCATGTGTAATTACGGGTGGTTCACGCGTGAATTACGCGTGATTGAGCGTGGCATGTCACCTAGTGTAGTTCGAGAATCTTGCAACCTATGCTTGCAACAAATTTTATAAATCACTTCATTTTGCTATGTGAGGATGTTGTGAATCACAATTGTGATGCTGCATTATTGTTTTACTTTCCAATCTGTTTATCCTATGACAATCTCAGTTGAAATACTTTCAGTGGATGCGTTATGGTGAATTTTACGACTTGGATCTTTGAATTCAAAGATGAAAATGTTAAGTTGAGAAATGATCATATCCTCATTTCTCATCTTAACATTCCTAATTACAATTAGCCATGGCTCCATGTTTTTATGTCAATGCCATTATGTGCTCATTGCTAAGTGTAATAATTGTTTTATAGAGCACAATACATGAACGAAACGAACGTGTATATGTAGCAGTTAGGGGCTTGCCATAGCACCCTCCTGTATCAAATAGTCGATACAATAGGGGCCTAAGTCAGGCCTATATGTTGAGCTATTTGAACACAGTAAATCATATTTAAACTTAAGCCGGCTTCCCGACAAATCCCGACAGTTTTTTTTCACCGGGTTTATTCGCTATAATTCCAACTTCAAAACACAACATTTTTGTCCAAGTTTTCCATTTTAACTTAAGTTCACTTCGTAATTTCTGAAGACATACCGACGGACGTACGTGAGACGGATAAAGTAATAATTACCGAAAAATATGCTCTGCTTTTCCTGCTTCTCGTCCAATTGGTTAACTTTTCAACTAGACGATTACCCTTGGCCTCTGTGAAGGATGCTTTGCCGACTTCTACGAGTTCTAAAGTGATATACATATGTGCAATTGTGGAGACAACGTTGGCAGAACTGCAGACGTACGTCTGGCCGCTCGTGTCCTTCGAGATCATGGTGTCTGTTTGGATTACTGTCGGTCAGTCTGGAAAGCCTCTCACCTATGACGAAGCATTGTTCAGTGTCCTGTTGCACATGATGACACAGATATCAGATCGAAATTTAGAATTGTAATCAACTCGCGCACGTTCAGAAAATCTCTTGTAATTTTGGAAGCCTTATATATATATATACTACAAGTCGGAGAAGCCTAGCTGGATTGTGTGCACAAAAGGAAGTTGTTTGGCAGCTCTGCCATGGTAGTGAGCTTTATTCTGTCCTGTAGATTTTTTTGAATACTGTCATTCATAGACCTATTTGCCCTGGGTGAACCTTGATAAGAGCAGGCAAGATCTCGGTGCATCTTCTTTTCTTTAACTTTTTCAATATTACAATTCTGTCTTGACGTATCAGAATTATGGAAAGGCCTATCAGATGATCAGCCTATCTATATGATAAATAGGCAATAAAATAAACTTGATTATAATTTGGTGACAAAGAAATCATTAAAAACCTCCGGGCAGCTTCCAAGCTATTGCGTAGAGATTCCTATGTGAAGTTCTAAAATTGGACTTCACATAAATTTGAATAAGCAGCTTTATGGTGATTTTAAACTCTTCATTCTAATAAAGTAAACTCGCACAAATTACTAAATTTGCATAAGAACCCCCCCTTTTCAAATTTTTCACTTGCCACCCTTACATTCCTAGCATGTGCTATACTTACGAATGTCAAATAGAAACATTTCGTGCCTTTGCGATATAATGGTGAGACAAACCACAGTTTCAAATTATCTATATTTCATCAGGCATTGTTAAAGCAGAATCGTGTCTTTTATGACAGTTGACAAGTTTTGAACATGTTATATTTCATTCATCATATATCCACAGCATTCGGGATATGCTATGAACATCTTCGTCAGAATATGTCGTCACTGTCACAAAAGATGATGCGAAAAGTGCTTTCCACAGTTACCAGCAAATATTTACAGTTGTACAAACGACACACCCTCACTGGACCATGGCTAGATCGAGGCGACAGACAATGCCCATCGCTGCACCACCAATACAGAGATCCATGGCTTTAAATCCATAAGAGGTTCTGATCAAGGTAAACAAGATATCGAAGAGCAAGATCATGAACAGATGACCACTGAAGGACTTGAACAAATCGTACAAATGCCATTCATTGTGACAAGTATTTAACTTTCAAGTATGTTCAGATAGATACCCATAGATTGAGGTTGTCATTAATACTTTGGCAAAAAATGTCATCTGGATATCAATCTACGATAATAGAAATGATAATAATGTGAATCCTTCGTGCGATTCTTTCGGGACTTCAATCATTTTACATACAAATGAATTGAAACAAAGGCAACACGAATGCGTTTGAAAAAGACAAATGACACTTTCCATTCATTGATCTCGAACCTTCGCATGTGTGATTTTGTATAAACAGTACCTCTACATTTCAGTTCGTAACTGCATATGAGCTGTTACAACATCAGTTCAATCACAGATGAGCCATCAGTAGCGAAATTATCCCTCTTGGCCGAAGTCGTTTGTGAATTCTTGATGCTTTTGCAAATCCTTCTCGTTAACAGTAGGTTTGGTTCGCGCCATTGAGTTCATAACATCATTCTGAAAAGACAAAAGCATATTTGAGAATATGTTTGTAATTTATACTCGCATATATGATTTTCAAAGATATTTGCTTCTGCAGTTCCAATACCTGGAAGCTCTTCAGAATGCGCATACAAATAATGTGTGAGTGTGTTCCTCCTTCGGTCACACTATTCCTTTCATTTTCAGAACACTAACATTTTCAATGATTTTCGAGCGCATTTAACCAACAAACATTTTAACAGAAAACCACGTATTCGGATGTCATTTCTGTCACTGTGCATGTGCAACATTTTGCTTACTGAGTGTAATCATGCACAATTTAGCAATGATTTTGCTTTTATGGCTAAATTGTGCATGACCATAATCTCTGTGATCATAACGTCGCACATACAGCAAATGGATAGCATCCAAAGACACACTTTCTCTTTCTGCTTATTTTGAACCGGATGCGTGGAGGACTGGACTCATGGCCATACTACAACACTGACATTCATCATCATCATCATCATCATACGTTTAACGTCCCTTTTTCCGCCGTTGGCTGGGTTGGACGGTTTCCTCTGATGGCAGTTCTCCATCTTCCACGATCCTTGCAGAGATCCTCGCAGAGACCCAATCTCCTGCAATCCCCACGAACAGTTTCTTCCCAGGTGGTACGAGGTCGACCTCTGATCTTCCGTCCTGGTATTTCGATCTTCCACACCTTCTTTAACCAATCTTCATCTGGCTTCCGAACTACATGGCCATACCATCGCAGTCGCCTTCTTCTCATGGCTTCTTCTACTCCAACCAAGTCAAGCCTTTGGAGGAGCTCTTCGCTGGAGATTCGATCTCGAAGGGAAACACCACAAAGCCACCTGACCATTCTTCTTTCGGCTCTTACCATCTTCATTTTGTTTTCTGTCTTCATGGCCCATGTCTCACTGCCGTACAACATTCTGCTCCTCACACAGGCTTCGTAAACCTTCCCCTTCATCCAGAGAGGTGTCCCTCTTGAAGCCAGGAATGGTAACAGCTCGTGGAATCGCTTCCAGCCACAACGTATGCGCGTAGACACAGCTGCATCCGCACCACCACCGCCATCCAACATGTCCCCAAGATAGCAGAACATGTTCACCACTTCGTAACGCTGCCCTGCCACATCCACTTCTATTCCGTCACCCATCTTCGTTGCTGATGATATGTCACCTTTACATCGTTTGCATGCAAATCCCCTTGCGGTAGCTGATGTTATGCGTCCTTTCACGCCACTACATCTCTTGTGTATCCATCTACCGCAGTCCGTGCATCTTATGGAATTTGCACCAACTCCTTTGTTGCACACACCACATGGATAGATTCCCGATCGATCTGTATTGCCTGCTCCATCTGAAGATATCATCATCTTCGTCTTTTCGCTGTTCACCTTCAGACCCTTCGCCTCCAAACATGTCTTCCACTTCACAACTTTCTCCATGAGTTCCGCCTCGCTCCTTGCCATGATCACCAAGTCGTCAGCAAAGAGAACTTCCCAAGGCATGCCTTCTCTGGTTTCCGACGAGATTGCATCCATGACAATAGCGAAAAGCAGAGGGCTAAGGGCGGAACCCTGGTGCACTCCCACGGTCACCTCAAAGCTGTCGCTCCCGCCTCCACCGAACGCCACTGATGTCCTCGCATCTGTATACAGAGCCATCACAGCCTTCACTAGCCATTCTTCAACTCCAGATCTTCGGAGAGACCACATCACAATCTTCCTTGGCACCCGGTCGAATGCCTTCTCTAGGTCAACAAAGGAGAGATACAAATCGGACTTCCTCGCCAAACACTTCTCCTGGAGCTGCCTAACGATAAAAATCGCATCAGTAGTTCCCTTCCCGGGCATGAATCCAAACTGCATCGAGTCGATATCAACCTGCGCTCTGATCCGCCTCTCCAACACTCGTTCGTATATCTTCAATGCATGTTCTGTTATCTTTATCCCTCTATACGACCCACAACAGAGGGGATCGCCCTTTCCTTTGAAGATTGGTATCAGCATACTTAGAGGAATAAGTCTTCAACTGATTAAATAATCACATTCTGCCCCAGATAGATGTGTTCGTCAATCAATGCTGCCTCGAAAGTACTCATTCATATGAAATAATAAGTTGCAAACACAGTCTCGAGTTTTATCCAATACTTGTATTTGTTAGAATAGAACATACCACAAAATTGACACTTACGATTGTAACAATTGGTTCAAGCAGCTTATCACCAGGTACATCTGTCCATGACATCGCCACTGCATGAGGATCACCGGGAGAGCAAGGCGTTAGGAGATCATCTACGATGGTATTTGGATCGACAGGACTAGGACCGCGAACCTGAGAAATAATAGAATGCACACTGCGGAAAATTCAGTTAAAAAAAACGACTGGACATTCAATGAATTGGTTTAATTACACTGGTTGTAGCAGGGAGAATATACAAAAAAAGCAATAATCCAGGACGATGCTAAAATTAAACTTTTCTCAACAAAAGCCAATTAAAAGTAAATGATTTGGTTAGTAAAACGAATGTAACAGCCTACTTTAGACTTACAAAGTTTAAGATATGTGCTCGCAATAAATAGATCAACAGAGTAGAAAATTAATCAACGGATTTCATCGGATATGATTCTTAATTTTGATTAGAGGAATAAGTCTTCAACTGATTAAATAATCATATCACATCGACGCTTCGCGATCAGCTGAAGCATAACTTGATATCCACTTGAAGCTGACTTGTTGATCGCATCAGCGAAAATTTGAACTGCGCCAATCCCCATTTGTGTCCATTTTACCCCGCGTCTTATTTCAGGTTAAGAAACGTCTTTATATCCTTAAACTGGTCAGAGATAGTTCCGTACAAATGCATGCAGATCTTGATTATAATTGAGCTGTACCCAAAATGCTATTAGTGCACATAAGATTTGTTAAACGCTACAATTCTATCACATGAATCAAATTCAACTACCCCATAACAATCTTAACTTCAAAATGCTAAGAGAATGAGGCCAAGTATGATACTTTCACACAAGGATATACTACTCAAATCTGCACGTCATCTATTAATTAAGTCTGCGAATCTACAGTGATGGTCATAAAAAGTGAACCACGTAAATTTGATCTCGTTTAATGAAAATAAATGTCCTTTGTTGCTCAGTGGCTCATAAAAGACGGTTGGCTCCTCATGGTACATTCGCTGGTGGTCACTAATATTTTGTAACCTCACCAGAAAATTCAATCACCTGTCGAATCCGGGAAGGCATGTTTTTGATCAGGAGGTTGATTACTTCTTGATCTTGACTCCCCCTCTCTTGCCTCAGCAAAGGTTCAAGTCAAGAAAGACCATCTCCAGGAAGAATTGATCGATTCACATCGCACTTCAGTAGACTCGACATTTTAAATTGGATTGGGATCTGGTGAGCAAGCGGACCATTTCAAAGTTCGTGCGCCAGCTTGAGCTTTAAAAGAATCAGCTAGACAACTCTGAGACAAGTGGCGTTGTCGTACATGTAAATCCAGTAGGAGGAAGGATCGCCCAATGGGCAGGACAACGGAAGAATGTACCTTTGCAAAACATTCACATGTCCATCGGAATTCATGTTATCCCTTTGGATATGGAGCTCAGTTCGGCCATTCATCCATGTCGCAGTCCAAATCAACATCCACCTCCTTGATTCACAGGCGATACCAAATGATCAGGAATTGCGTCACCTGACTTCATCCAAACTCTCAAACGGCCATCGCGACCGGCCATCAGACAGACAGAGGCTTCATCACTTCAAACAACTCGATTCCATTGAGAATGGCAGTGCCAATGTTGCATCGCTCACTTCAGCCTCAAGCTCATGTGGTTGGCGGTCAATTCGATCCCTGATGGTCTCTTGCCGTTTTTGAAGTACTCACTTTTCAGGCGACGTCTCACTGTTATGACAGAAATCGTCGACTGTCGAAGTGAACTCCTCAACTCGGCTGAAGGCAGAGAAGGATCGTTTCTTGCCAAGCGAATAATCATCCGATCTGTTCGAAAACTTGTCTTTCTTTTTCCGACCGGATACAAACTTTTCTGGATAGGGAGAAAAATTAGTTTTCCACCTGTGGACGGTGGTCTTTGGGACTTCTATTTTTCGGTTAAGTAGCCGTTCGTTCTGTCCTTCTAACAGAAGTCTTTCTGATAGAAAGGGGTCGCAATTACATCTCGTGTAAGGGTAGCAAGTAATCGCTGTCTTCCTCCGCTACTAGCACAGCCGTCACAAAAACGCCTTTGAGTAACTTCGCTTATACGTTATGCTCTTCAGTGATGGTCTGACCATGAATTAAGTTAACTTTTAAATCCAATGCATGCTGATTGAAGACAGGCATTGCTGATTGGACATTGCAATTATCAGAATAATAATGGACACACTAGTAACCGAACATCTGTCTCCACAACTTGGATCAGATACATTGCTTGCAATGCCAGAACCTCGGTTAGTTCTTTAGGTTAGGTATCATCAAGGCATAGGATTCCTTCTGAATGTGTCAAATATACTTACGCGTTTGAAGTGGGTCGCCGTTTGAACTTTTCTCACTGGCATCATAAGAGCATCCCGACAAAGTATGCTGACATCTGCACCAGAATAGCGTTCGGTGCGACGACCTAATTCTATAAAGTCTGCCTCTGTCAGTTGATTGGGAGTGTTTCGCACATTCATTTTAAACAGTTCTGTTCTGGCGGGAGCTTCCGGTAGAGGAATATAAATTCGCCTTTCAAACCTGCAAAACAATGACATCTCTATCAGTGCTTCACGATATTAAGCTCATCACTAAGCACGAATGTCTCCTTGAAAAAGAATAATAGAATGCAGCAAGCTTAAGCAAACTCATTTGAAGAAAACAGAAAACGGATTTAACTCAATGGAAATTCTCTTGATAATTCTAATTTTCTGTTTTTATTTATGATAGGTAATATAATCTCTATTGAAGATAATTTACGTAAACAAACTTAACTTATTCAGTTTACCTCACTACATCATGACTACAAAGTGTCCACATATTCATATGATCATTCCCACAACCTAATGAGCAGACTGAACAGACACGCCTTGATAAATACCGCTGTCAGCTGTGATTACAGAACTAGAGTGCTAGAATAGATTGGAATTACTCAGAATCATGCAGATCGGCAGTCTTTGTATCAGCAAAGGCTTGAGAAATCAACGTGGGATCTTTGGGTAAAGCATTGTCTATGCAATATGTTCAAAGGGAAAGAAATTATTGGAATGTCAACTTTATTCTACCAGAAAAAAGCTCCAAAACATCAGCTTTCACTTACCGTCGACGAATGGCAGAATCTAAACTCCATGGAATATTGGTCGCTGCCAACACGAGAACGTTATCATTTTTTGTTCCGACACCTTGCATCTGTACAAGAAATTCTGTCTTAATTCTTCTTGCTGATTCTGATTCGTTCTCTGAGCGTGATCCACACAGAGAGTCGATTTCATCAATAAAGATAATAGACGGGCGTCGCTCACGAGCTATCTCAAATAGAGATTTGACGAGCTTTTCTGATTCACCGAGCCATTTGGAAACTAAGTCTGAACTTGAAACTGAGAGGAAAGTGGATTTATTTGCTTCGGTAGCCACAGCTTTCGCCAAATACGACTTTCCCGTTCCAGGAGGCTAAAACGGAAATGGCGCTCTAATGTGACTAGAAAATGTTAGCGTCATAGGTGTCTAGCAATCTTACCCCGTACAGAAGGATTCCACGCCATGGTGTTCGTTGCCCAGTAAAAAGATGTGGAAATTTGATTGGAAGAATGACGGCCTCTTTGAGGGCTTCCTTGGCACTGTCTAAACCAGCAACATCATCCCAACGTACATTGGGCGTTTCAACCACAATCGCCCCGGATAACTGATTTTCGAACTTCTTCTTCTCAGCGTTGTCATCATCAGAATCATCTTTTTCACTTCTGAAATTGAGCGAGTAAACTATCTTCAAACTACATGTTGTGTTGGTTGGGTCACGAAACTAATACTGACAAAGATCAATGATGTGAATAACATAGCAATGACAATATTGAATAGAAAGAACTGGCACTCTGCAATCTTTATAAATGAAAATATTGTAATTAAAATATAACTCTCGCTTGTTCATCATGACACGGTCATATTACTCTATCAGTTTGATAAGACTAGATTAAATGTCGGTGAACAGCTTAGCGAAGGTAGAGAATTATTAACATTCTACTTAATCTAGTAGAATCTATAATATCAGATTTTCAAAAAAAGGCCTACATCATTTTCTGAATCATACAAATAAAGCTAGGAGGAAACACTAACGATACCTTCACGCTATCTTTAGCCCATGATAGAAGGAATCTATATACTAATTGAGTATATTGCTTCGACGTCGTGATTACTGTGATTCAGTGATAGTATCAGTTTTAATAATTGCCTTCTCAGGATGGAAAGACTTTGCCAATCTCTTTCCACTGATGTGCATCACATGAATTAAAAATCCGAATCCAAATTGAACAATCAGTTAATACTCTAGCCCGAGCATGAAAACGGCATTTATAGGTACAATTTGCATATACGGACGGCGATTCACTTCAATGAATTATCAAAATAACAAGACTCGACGAGCTACGACTTCAATAGGCTTTACGCTTGTTTTTATTATGCGTAATTCACTTACAATGAATGAGCGGTAAAATATACATGCATCATTTAGCAACGTTCTTTCACAAAAATTGGTCCTCCGCTCAAACTGGTCTCAGCAAAGATTCATATCTGTAAGAAGTCTTCTACATCTTGATACTTTGCATTCTTTTGTGCAAGTAGCTTAAGGAACTTTATATTCTATGCTTCCTTTGCAAACAGACATGAACGATGCCAATCATTAAGATATTTTTTGGAAGGTTGACACGAGTAATATAAACTAAAGAAGCTTGTTGATCCGCTTGAGCAAAGAAACAATGTATGCCAAAAAGCGTCAAAGATGTACATTTGAGCGAGTCAGTTGTTTGTTCAACCAAGTTCGAAGAAATAGGAAGTGAAATCGCGTTATGGCAATGCAGCTTCTCTTCCTTTTCAAATTGTTTAAAAAATTCAATCTCAAGCCAATTTTTGATTTTCGATCAACGTACATACGTGTATATGGACTTTGTAAAAAATTCTTCTTCTTCATATGAACTTCAATTTCTACCTCATCTTCGTCACAGTAGTCATTTCCAATATTCTTAACAGTTTACTGAACACTTTCTGACAAATTCCTGCAACAACCGCTCACGTTATTATCATGTTTCACTTGGTCCATAAGCTTCTGTCTCATATACAATACTGAACATACAAGGCACTAGAAGTCAGTGATAGTTGAACGAATTCTTTGTGTTACCCAAATTATGAGCACAGTCACAACTATCCATTTATCTAGATTTTCAATATTTGTTATAGTTTATTGAAGCGAATAAACCAATACGAAACTTAAAAAATCATGAACCCGGAATACATGGCAGCCACGTTTCTTAGAAAATCATCTCAAAACAGCATTAGGGCATAAGTCAAAACTCGAGAACAGGAAATGCTTTTGTCATGAAAATTGCACTGACGTGCAAGGTCATCTGTTCGTTGTCTTGGAGTACCAGAAGACGACACTCGCACAGATGAAGAATGCGTTTAACACGTAGAAACAAACAGAAACAATAGTAACAAAATCAAATCATGATTACTTACCGATTAATATATGAATAAAGGACATGAAAAGAAAATGAAAGGTGTAGCAGAACAGCATAGAAAACTAATGCTTTATCGTTCAGCAAATTGATTAACGCATTACGATGTATTGATTTTACTTTCCCATGAGTAATTTCGCGCTTTGCGTCAAAATGTGGAAAAATTGCCTGAACTTTACATCGACGCAATAGCTGTTGATTCCTTTGAGTTCCATCAGTGAAAGAAAAGTAACTTCTATCTATCATCTTAAATGCGATACATAGGTACACTTTCTCTTAAAGGGAAACATAAGCCGACCTAACTAAATTTACTTCATTTTTGTCGAAATTTTTACGAGTTTTTAAGCGAAATAAAAGTACACACACTACAAGCACAACTAATATGAAGCGGACCCCACCACCCCCAAATCTGCGGGCAAATGGCGTGTCTATCAATCAGTTCCAATCAATTATGTTTGGTTGTGATCGACACAGCAGTAGAACATGCAGATAACTTCAAGTACAATACCTCGGTGTTCTCTTCACATCGAATAGACTCCCCTTCGTTCCATCAAAGAAAGATTAGGTATGAGATGCGTTGGTCAGTACATTATGGAAAGATGGACACATCACGCTACAGCCCAAGCTTAAACTTCTCATCACTATCGCAATCCCCATTATCATTCACGGGTCGGAGAGTTGGATTCTAAAATAAGTTCATAGTAAAACAAACTTCGCGCTTTCAAAATGAACTGCCTTAGCAGAGTCCTTAAGATCCGCTGCAAGAAAGAATCAGTAGCGATGTTGTAAGGAATATATATATATATATAGGTATACGCGTAGGTAGCTGGAGAAGCATCACTGATACGATTGAAGACCAACGAAGAAAATGGTTCGGTCACGTCGACGAAATGGACGACAACCGCTGGTAAAGGATGCTGATTCATGGAATAGTGTACAGAACTCGACCGCGAGGTTGAACCCACATTATATGATGTCAGCAGTTTAGATGAGCAAATGACCAATTCTCCGCCCAACAGATAATGCACCTGGTGAAAAATCGTCAAACATGGAAGAAGTACAGTCATGCTTATGGGACCCAACCTGATGAACCTCGGACGGTAATTAAGCTGAGGAGTCGATATAGAGACAGATTAGCAGTGTCGCCAACGGCTCGATAGCTAAAAAACACAGGCCAAATTTTTTGACACAATTTTCCCGAATCCCATAAATCGAATAATTCACTCAGTAAAATACCACGTAAGACTCATTATGAACATCACAACAGTACACAAAGCTTAGCAACATATATCAGACCCCATCGTTTATTGAATAAACTAGGAGAAATATTATCCGAGAGACAGTCGTAACAATTAATTCAGCTGACATAATATAGAGGCTCTTCATCTGCAATGCAATAAGTTCATGCCGGGGATTGAAAAATCTTATACTATAGGTGAAAGCTTAGTAAATCGTTGTTACTAAGCAATCAAGCTACTGTGGGATTCCAAAATATTTGAATATTATTAATCAAAACCGGACAGCAATATCCTAGTTCTGATAAACTCTTTGATATCATCTCGCGATAAATAATGCGCATACGGAGCACTTTTGGATACACAAGTTGGTGATAATTAACGGCTAAACAGTCATGCCAATGTAAACTTCAAGTATTTGGTTTTCAAGTTCCGCAATTTTTCGAATAGTAGCTGCGGTTTCTATCAGCTCCTCTTGGCTGCGGCGATTAATAGAGGGTGGATACTATCAGAAAGCACCATCCGAATCATGCTTGCCGAATAATGGGTATTTTAATGAATGTGGTATATGTCGGTATTGAAATTAGCTATTAAGAGAGTTAATAAACTGAAGCTTATCCGACCGAAAAATTATCGAATATTCAACCGAGCTTTTGAAAGATGGTACAACACTAAAACTTACTGGACATGACTACATGTACAAATTGTACATGTATGTTGCTTGATATACTTATCTCTTTTCAATGCAACTTATTATTTCACGTTTAATAATCAGCTTCGTAATTGGAAAGAGCCAGGGAATTTTTTAATGATGAATTATTTTGATGTGTACAACATTAAGCGACTACTGTCCGCCAGTCATCATCAGGCCGAAATACTTTCTAAAAAAAGTGAATGATCACTGAGATGGAAGTAAGTGCTTAAATTAACCGCTATTTTTCACTTAACTAGTAGGCCTAATTCTATTGAGTCATCAAATATACAAAATGGTAACTCACTACTTGAAATCCGGATTTTTTCTATTTTTTGCCACTATCCTAAATTTTCTGCTGTAAAGTTTCTAAGATTTTTTATCTTCAATTATTTTATTATTCTTCAGAAATTGAATTGTATTGAACTACAGTAATGTCATTTGCGAATGTGCTCATCGACCTCATGAGACAAAATAAAGCTACATTCATTGTTACTGACATGCTTTAAAGAGTGATTGGTGCAAAATTGTCTTTAAAAGATCGGAGTGGGTAATTAGATGACTTTGCAAATGCAGAATCATGATTTTGCAGCAATTTATCCAAAAATTACATTATTACTCAATTTCAGAAACAAAATATTTATTTGCTTTCTACTGTATCATCTATGGTGCGATTTTGTGAATAGGTAGGACTATAATACCTGGGGACTTGCCAAGCATAAAGCTAAAAATTTCGAATATTAGCAAGAAGAATTAGGAAGCAATAACACAGAATTGAAATATATCGATGAATGCCGATACGTTGCTTTAAATTCTACAGAATAAGCAAATCGGCAATGCAGATGTAGCAACGCAATAAAGTAAACATCATCTGCACTTTAAATGTGATTGTAGCCATCAATAGACATACTCCGAACTCTTTTGTTGTTTTCTGTCACTGGAAATGTAAATTTCGATAAAGTGAACATAAATCACGGGTGTACAAATAAAAATGTTACATAATCAGGAGAGACATATGCACCATCGCTCTCACTTCGACAGTTCATTTGTCAGTAACAATGTAAGTTTAAATTTGAAAACTTACAAAATCATTTAAAATTTTCCAGCAGCTGTAAGATATTCATAATGGTTCAGCTTGGATAAAAGCAAACTCACTTCTTATCGTTACCACCATCACTGACTTTTGCAGGACCCTTACTTCCTTTACTAATATATTTCTTCAAAGCTTCAGCTCTATCAAGGTACTGAACACATTTTGAACGTATCGATAATTTCGCTTTATCCGAGTGGGCCTCATCTACAAAAAACAACTCTCTTTAGAATAAATCACATACCGTAAGTCAATAAAAGCAAGATATACTCACATTTGATGGCATGCAAGAAATATTCAACACCATGTTCGTAGAGCTTTAGAGCTTCTTCGTAGTTCTTATTCTTGTCTTCTTCAGTTGCCTTCGTAACAATGTCGATAGCTTTCTGAAGATAATCAATGTATCATTGAAGTTTCAAGCTTAAAACATTTGAGAGCGGATTATTAGACTTAAAATTGTAGAAAAGGCATTGATGCGCGGTAGTCATGCTACTTATGCAATGCAAATATGTCATATGAAAAAGTTCAAAATTTATTGATTACTTAATACTGTCGCCTTATCGATAGGTGTGAAAAAATCAGACAGCAGACTGAATTGAGGTACATTCCAACACAGCTTTTATAAATGGATTTGTCTATTACATACAATGAGAAGTCCAAAACTATACTATATGCATGTAGGTTCTTTAGCACGCTGTGGATTTCTACACGAACAGCATTAATTTTCAATCATCACACCTATAAGCGGTAACTGATATGTAGACTAGATACTGGGTTACCGATATAATAACGCACTTTCCTTCCGAATGTGTGATGTATTGCAACCTAACAAAGAACCCTAGGGCTCCTATTCGGCTCATGATCCGGTAATTGTTAGCGGATCGGGTCCGGATCATGGACATAAGCCGATCCGATAACTTTATAGTAGGATTTCCTCTCCTGAACCGGTAAACTAAGATAAAAGTTTATGTTTGGAACTGAAATTAAACATTAGGGTGGTTCAAAAATATCGAAAGTTGGAAAAGTCAGGGCCTCGTTAAATGATAGATTAGGGTCACATTTCTATCTGTTGGTAATATATTATATTGGTCTAAAATGCTTAGTTTCATCACAAAATAGCATTTAAGGTCCGAGAATCATGCCTTTTCATGGGTCACGTGATCAATGCAGCATGGTATAGTACGAGAGCATAAAATGTCAATTGTGACCAAACCAAGCACTTTAGAGTCATATAATGTATTACCAACGAATATAAATATGACCGCTATCTATCATGCCATGAGGTCAAAAAGGTCACCTGACGTCAGAGGCTATTTTCAGCTCAAATTTAGATATTGAATTCATCTTGTCCAATAATTCTCCTTGTGTAAGGCAGAACTAGTGTACAACATTTCAGTCTGAGCTCGATGCGATTGAGTATGTTAAGGGCATTCAAACCCCGGTTTTTACCGATTTTCCATTTTTTCTTGGGTGAATTGCGATCCCTGAGGTCCTCTTTCTCATACATTGTAGCTCATTGTTATTAATGTAGCTACGTTTTTGATATACTGAACTGAATTTAGTATTATGTTTATTTTGAACCTAGGCCTACAAGTAGCTTTAAAACTTTCAAATATTCACTGTATGGGAGACATTCACTTTCCATTCTTTGTTTAACTTATTATTCTAACCACTAACCAGTCTACTGCTATTATGCTTTTGACAACTTAGTCTGTTTGGAAACCGAATTCTGAAGATGGTAATGCGTATTTATTGTGAATAGTGACCGAAAATATTTACTTACTTGAAATTGCGAATAGGCATGCATATTATATGTAAGAATTAGTACTAATTTACCTATGTATATTTCTGCTGATAATATATTAGTATCATGAAATGTTAACCCTCTCGTCTCATAAATGCATATTTATTTTCTAGTAGGCCTAGACTAGGGTTCATCAAACAGGAATCAGTCTTTCACTGTCAAGTTTTGCAGATTATGCCCTATATTGGTATCTGTAACTTCGCAATTAAGTGCTCTTTTTCAGGTGGAAGATTAATATGGTACTTTTTAGCTGCAAAATATAAGTGTAGTTAAGTTAAAGCACTTGATTAAAATCATTAAACAATTGCAGGCATAAATTTCATTACCGGATCACACCGGATCTCGGATCACGTATGTGATCCCGTATCGATCGTATCGGATCCCGGCTCATGCACCGCTAGGAGCCCCAATTAACCCTCATAATAGATGTCCCATCTCAACCAGTTATTATTTCTTGCTCTCAGAAACGACTTGCCATCATTCACGATGCTCTGCAGCAAAGTTCAAGTGTTTCTGAAAATATTGCTATGCTCATTAATCATTACTAAAAGCAAATATACATATGTACAAAAGATCAAGTTTCACATGAACGCTTTCGATGTGTTGTGAATGATGTAATAATCAGAACACAAAGAGAAAATGACTTTCTTCTTTCTTTTGTCGAATGGATTGCTAATTACCACGATGGTCATAAACATATGGTAAATATATTCAATTCCATACAATAACCCAGTAACTTCATTCTGGCGTCCCGCAAGGATTAGTACTCGACCCTTCTATATTCAACATGGTTGTAGGCCAGTGCATTCGAACGTTTGAGTGAGTTAGAGAACGAGATTTCGAGTCGTTCACGTGCAAGCGGATGAACTGTGTGAACGAGATTTTCTAGTAACTGCCGTTGATCTGAACTAAACCAAGAATTATCCGTTCATGAACTAAAGAACTAACTGAACTGAAGTTTCTCAAATTTCTACAATTACTAGCGACAAGTGTTCTCTCATTGACATCTCTCTATTCACATGCGAAATTTGAAATGAGATTGCGAACTCAATTTCTAGCGTCTCCGTGATGCTTAAGTTAATACGAGGAATTGGTCAAGCTTGGCTTAGGACATTTTTTATTTTCGTGAAGGTTTGCGAAAGCATACGATGCTTATGTCAAAATGTCGGATGCGCTGACAAGTTAGACAGTTTTAGGCAGAAAAACATTCAAATCGTTCTCCTTGCTCTAAATCTGATGCGGTGCGATGTAAAATTTTCGGAGAGACCTTAGGTGTGCAGTACTATTTCACGAAGTCCTCGAAAAAGATTAGGAGCATGAATGATTATTTTTGACATCTACAAACAAATGGAATTGCCGTATACGTCCAATACTTTCCGGGACATCATTCATTTAATAACACAGAGATTGATACCGTCCGAGATTTTCGGGCCGGTCCTGCAACCAGCAACCTTCAGGGCGGTCCGGTCCGGCGGCCGGCAGCCTCCAGGCAGGACGCTGGCTTCACACCAGTAGAAAGTCACTAAAAATGCTGATGAGGCTAATATTTGCCCTTTCTAATTATTAAGCAATATAGGCGTACAAGATTCAATCAAAATTATTTAGGCCTAGCTAGAACAGGTCTACGGAAAAATCTTCTGAATGGAATAATATTTTCTCTTATAGGTTTGATAACATAACAAGCGCATTACTCAGATGAGAAGGCAATTATGATGTTTATGAGGGACTCCTTGTACGAATGGAATATGAATAGAGTACAAAACCAGGCCTGATCATTGGCTCTCCAAAGATAAATAAGGAAATTCAAAGATCCGAAATGCAAAGCTGGTTGGTTTTCCTGTTGACGAATCTAAAATGTGACTAGCCGGTGTTGAGATTTGTGTCTAACAATTGTAATTTTCGTTCGTCCGTTGTCTTAAGATACTTTCTTTCAATTTGTCTGTTTTGATAGAAAATTTTGACTGCTTGGTTTGTCTGTGGAAACGGTCATCAGTCCTCTTAAGGACTAACCAAAATGCTATAATTGCGTAAACTTGTGAAATATTTGTACATATTTTCAATGTTGCACATCATTTGAAAATGATAAGTATAAGGTGCGGTTAGCCTAATCTACCACACCACTAATTGCAAGGCAATCTCGAATAACAGATCACTTGAATTTTACAGAAAAGTTTGTATTATAGTCTCAGTCAGGGATTAATTATTATGTCTTTAAACAAAGAAGGAAAAGCTAGAGAATGTTATTATGTGTGAGCACTCTTTTCAGACAGGTACTGATACTATAATGTATATTCTGCAACACCGACATGTATATTATCTAGAAAGCAATTAAGCAAGGTAGTATGGTATAGGTAACCGAATCCGGTATACATCAATTTATGATCATATTTATCGTTATGTAATATTTCATCAAGATGAATACATGCCGATATTCTGTTAAACAACTTGTACTGAAGAATGCCGTAAAATGATTACATAGTGTATATGATATTTACTCCTGCTGTACGAAGTCGTTGCGCTGGTATTGCCGCACCGATAGTTGATAACGCATCACAATTTTCTCATTGATTACCCGATCGATGCTCACGAAATATCACTTTTATTAATTGATCATACATTGAAGAACTAATAATTTATAGAAGATGTAATAACTAATGACTTAAATAACAGTTACGTTATCTTGGCCTAATTGAGTGATCAACGGACGTTTTTCAATCAAAGAAATCTCTTTCTGAGTGATAAATTCACTCATCACTTAAATAATAGAAGCCGCCTTGTACCGACCTAAAATGCAGATGGTCTAGTCCGGCGGCCGGCTACCATCTCTAATAACATAAACCGACATTCGGCTACTGACTACCCACTTCATACATTAAACCTCCTAAGAAGGATAAACAGATATGCGAAGACCCATTGTGAAACACGACTGAAACACCAAGTCTAAATAAACTTGGATGTACATACAAGAAACTTGCATGCACTTAAAATTAACTTTGAAGCATTTTAATGAAAGAATATAATTGACATGAAATTTGACGCATAATTCATGCTTAGATTCTATGACAACTTGTACGTTATGGTATTTTCAATGGAACAAGTTTCTAGAGTCAATGACTAGAGGCATGAATGTCTGTACAATTTCTCCAATACTTTCCATGTGGGAAACCCAACTTCCTGATGTTGAAATCGGAGTTCTGTGCTTGCAACATCAGCAAGTTAAGCTCCCCACATGGAAGGCATTGAAGAACAAGCCCCATCATTTCTTTTTCATGGAAAGAATTGTACATGTATGTTGTACATGCACTTTGTTAGATCAAAATTATCACACCTGCTGAAGTTAACAAGAATATCTGCTACAATTTTAGTTGCTTGTTGAGGCATTTTCAAATTTGGAACCAATGAATAAAATCTTTACTTGCCAAACTAATAACGCTCATTTTCTAACGCATATGAACATGATTGAATGTTCGTCATCGATTGGTGGATTCCTAGATCAAATGCCTCATTTTTCATGCCTGATAAATGGGAGCGATATTTTGCGCATATACATAAATTGCATCGACACGCTTGCATACTCTCCGAATTCTCAAACACATTCTTCAACCTCCAAAATTGGCACAAGTT
Organism: Prostheceraeus crozeri; assembly: GCA_907163375.1. Taxonomy (NCBI): domain Eukaryota; kingdom Metazoa; phylum Platyhelminthes; order Polycladida; family Euryleptidae; genus Prostheceraeus; species Prostheceraeus crozeri. The sequence continues at coordinate 282,496 of CAJQUW010013833.1, read as the reverse complement.
TATCATGCATTGATCCGGTCTGTTATATAAAATGTCTGTTATAGATGAAGCAATAGTCGGAAAAACACAAGGTAGAGCCCATCGAATCGCATGAGCGGACACTAGCAATTCCCAATGCAGTGTCTTCCCAAGCTTGAAATCACGCCGCGAAGATACAGCCTACAAACTCTTGCTCAAAATTCCGAGGGATGCAAACTATCCTTAAAAATCAATGTATCCCCAGAGACCGAAATATTTGTTCAGCCAGGAGCCCGCACAACTCGTAGAAGAATTTCTTTTTGCTTAGAATAATCTTGGACCACATCCCTATTTTACCAATTTCTCATGTTTTTCTCCTCTTTGAAGACATTTCTGATTTCGAAATTTGGAACTTCTTGTCTCGCATATGTTTTTGTCCCGTTTCCATTGACATGAAAATAGACGGTTCCCCTACTTACCCCTACAGAACTCGAACTTGATAGATTACGCCAATACTGCATCCCATGCATATCTAACAAAATGTGTATGTCTCATATCGCCAGTGACAGCCCATGAAGTAAGCCAATTTCCTAGAATTACAGTCACATGAACTGCGCTGTCATTGAGATTCGCTGATAATTTCGACTTTCGAATGATAAGTTAGATATGCCAGGAGCAGGATTTCTACATTAAGACAACAGAATTCTTAGATGAAAATTGGCTGGCAGCATGAACTACCAAACAGCTTTGCAATGATTTTAAGATTCGTTGAATGTACAAAACGATGCAGCATTTATATTTTTTGTAATATTGTAAGTACGTATTTTCGGCACATTCTATATCTGGAAGTATGGAAATTTTCATGAACATGTTCGTCACAATGAATGCGATCTAAAATACATTCTCTACCCATCCTTCGAATGCAAAAAACCCTCCGAGTTGCATGACACAAGAAAAAACTATGCGCAAAAATACACATTCTTTGTATTCTGTGATTTATAATAATCAATTAAACAGAGAACATGTCTAGGTATGATAGTTAGCAAACTGAAAATTTGAAATTGATAGAAAGAAAAAAACAAGTGGGCTACATGCACTTAGCAGAAACTTTACAGAAACAAAGCTACCGAAGTCTTGAAATCTGGATACAAGGAAATATGTAGCCTAAATGCAGATCTAAGAAGTTATATCTCGAATGAAGTCAAAACATCATGAACATTTTACTAATGTCCTTTTAATTTGACACTTGAATAAATTGAAAGAATGTAGTCAAAACAATTCTCAATGATCAGATGTGGCCATAGATGTCGGATAAATGCGTATTCTTAAATAGGAAAAAAAATTAAATCTTTAACATGCAACATAAAACGCAATGAAGGGAATGCAGATCTAAGAAGTTATATCTCGAATGAAGTCAAAGCATCATGAACATTTTACTAGCACTTGTCCGGCACGTGATAAAATGGTGCAAGGGTTAAAACTGCAGTACAAGTTTGTGCCTAGCGACTGTAACTCTTCCTTCATTACGCACAGGCCTGTAGAAATCAGGGAGCCTAAAAGGAACAGAATAATTTTCAGAAATTTACATAGTTTCCGAAATAAATAAGAAGTTGCAAAATAGAAATACAACCGGTTGACTGCTCACTGTCACTGAAGCAGGCATCGTGATTTTTTCAATGCTTGATATGAAGATGGTCCTGGAAAAAGCACTGGTGGCTTCAAACTCCCTAGTGTAAAACTTTCTTCATAACGACCCGTATGACAGGTCACTCCAGTCTCCCCTACTTTGCTACTTGTGAGATGATGTTTTTTGACAGTCAACTGTATGTAACTAAATAACTATATTAACACTGGCGTCTTCAAGTTTGAGTTGAAAAAATGCTGGTGTTCTTGTCAGCTTCATAAACACGCAAGCTTTATCAAAATTAACCCAGTCATTCACTGGCACATACTACATACAAGATTTGTGCTACTAGGTTGAGGTCAGAATATCCGAATCTCTGAGCGGCAGACGGAGCCTGTCTGCAACTGATGACAAACAATATAAATTTCTTAACGCCGTAGTCATGATGAAGCGACATTGACATGAGGGCAACCTAATAAAGTAAGTGGCACTATAAAATGTAACAAAACGCAATGATCACTATACTCAATTTACCGACAAAATCAAGAATAAAGTTCGACAAAAATCACGGCCGTAGAAGTATAGTAACGATTCGATTCCTACTAACCTAACATCAATAATAAGGCAATGATTCTGTGAAAGGATTCAGCTCTCTCTCAATTTTTATGAGTCACAAAATTGACACACTTAAGCCTCCAAAAATCGAAATCAGTGATACAGAGTAGAGAAGTTAATCACCACGGTACCTTCCACTAAATAATCTGAGAGCAAGTCTATAATGTGCAGATCTGCAAACAATTGTGTAATATTAGTTGCTAAAGATTTTGTAGGCTCAAGACTGGGGCATTCTTTCCAATAATATTTTGGCGCGATCCATTAATCTAGTATGACTCTTACAGACATATGCCTTGATGTGATTTTTTGTGGTAGCACATTGTAGTAAAATCACATTTACCTAAAGAATCAGTCTCGAAATGGACACTTAAATTGACTTTCAGTCACCACGACGACAGATACGATGACATCAGTGCATCAAGTTACTTGTGCAATAGCTAGGAAAGTAAAAGTAAATTTTGACAACATGAGACACATTAGAAAACAAGGGAAAATAAACGAAGTTCACAGCTTGCATTATCATCTTTGAGAGTAACCTTTGATAACTGGGAACTTCGTTTATTTTCCCTTGTTTTCTAATGGGTCTCATGTTGTCAAAATTTACTTTCTAGATATTGCACAAGTAACGATGCACTGATGTCATCGTATCTGTCGTCGTGGTGTCTGAAAGTCAAATCAAGTGTCCACTTCAAGACTGATTCATTTGGTAAATGTGATTTTCCGAGAATGTGCTACCACAAGAAATCACATCAAGGCATATTTCCGTAAGAGTCATGATAGATTAATGGATTGCGCTAAATATTATTGGAAAGTATGCCCCAATCTTGAGCCTACAAAATCTTTAACATCGGAGCATTTATCTGGACAGAAAAAAAACTGAAACCGTTTCCTTTTCGGTAAATCGGGGATAATTACTCCATGAACTCGGGAAAACCACAATTTCATAATCCAATCGTCTTGGCTACTTACCGTAAATTAATAGTGAAAAATTAATCGCCTGTTAGCCACGATTAAAATTGACTAAAATTTAATGAAAAATCTTTAGTGTTTAACGCTGCACCATAAAAAGTGATCCAACAAAAAATTGAAATTCAGGTGTCTTGATAACTTCCGTTATGGATGGGCACTCATAGGCCTACACTATCGCTTGCATATCTTTGAATCATGCGAAGATGTATTAATATGGGAATGAGATATGTCTTATGAAATTGTTTTCAAAATCTTTCAAGATCGAATTTGAAAGGACGTTGAAAACCATGGTATATTAAGCTAAGTAACGTGGAGTCGATCATGTCGCACTTTTCTGACTAAAACTCATTTTCTTGGAATCTCCAAAATTTCTTGGGATCGAGGTACATTAATTTGATTTGCTTGAAATTCATGAAGAGTTAGAAAATTATAGGCATATAAAATACAATTTTTAACAGTGTTGTCTAAAAAAACGTCTTTAAAGGCCACTTGATTGAAAACCAACTTTTCCCACAATCCACATGAAGGAAAGTAACATATTGTCGAGGTGGAGGTTGTAGTCAATATAATTCAAAGCGTTCCTGCATATAAGTTTTTGAGAAACAAACCTGCAATTGAACGATGCATACTCAATAAAAGAAAATTATTACCTGCAAAGCCATTCTATCAGCTTAATGGAAGTACAAAATGAAAAGAACTTTTGTAAAAGTATGTTATTAGTTGATCATACAAACAAATATTCTGAAGAAATCAGCTGTTATACAAGCCAAATTAGCTGATGATGTCAAAAATAACTTTTCGGTCTACCTCGTTGTCAAATGCATCACATCCTTTGCACTTGGATCAGCTGCTCTCGCTTCATCAATGTGTCTATTTAGACAAAACCAATAGGACATAAGTAAATATAAAAAGTAAATCGGACTACAAGTAGATACTGAAACTGAAGGATATAATTTCATAGACATCGGATTACATTGTTACATACATGTTATCCGATGTCTATGTATAAAATATACATCCAATTTGCGTACTTCATAAAAGAAATTCATGCGGTTGCATAGTCTATATCATATCCATAGACATCGAATATCAATCATTAAGGTTGTTGTTCGATGTCTATGATCATATCCATAGACATGTTCGATGTCTGTGGTCATATCCCTACTCTATGGACTATATGGATCTAAATCCATTCCAATTTGGGGAGGTCAAACAAATGTCTTGGATCTCAAGACTTCATACGCTTCAGACATGTCCTTTTAATTTGACACACTTGAAAAAATTGTGAATGTAGTCAAAACAGTTCTCAATGATCAGATGTGGCCATAGGTGTCGGATAAATGCGAATTCTTAAAAAAAATATTAAATCTTTGACATGCAACATAAATCGCAATGAAGGGAAAGCAGATCTAAATCAACTTGCAGGCTTTGTTTCGTGTCGTCTCTCACTAATGGTCACAAGTCAGAGTGCTTTATTTGCTTCATAAAAAGACGTGTCATTTTGTCAACGTTAACTTCTTCATGTAGGAATCTGTAGCATGTTTACAATATGTCTGTGCAATAATTGATCGCATACGTCAATGACAGCGAGCCGCAGGCAAAATTGCTGAACATAGACATGAAGATTATCATGATTGACGTGATATTGTGGTCTGACGGCCTTAATTCAGACAATGTGTCGTGAATAATATCCAATGAGGGATTTTCTTCTGGTGTGGATGCCGGTGGATGCTATGATGTAAATTATTACATTATAATCATGAACTTTGACATTTTGTTTAATTACATACTTTCGTCGCGTGATGCAACAGAAAGCACGCGGACTATTTAAGATAATGAGGTATGTGTCGTATAAAGTAAAATATACACACACGTATATACATTGTCTTTCTGTGCGTAAGTATTATGTGACCAAAAAAATATCACTTTATTTTGCAAAAGCTCTTTTTTAAATTAGCCACGTTTGATTTATTGACAGATATTTGACGGTAGACATTAAATCAAATAGACATTATCGGAAAGGGAGTTTTCGAAATTCCTCTCGGCAATGTCTTTTAAGCAGCTTGAACGCTGTGAAAGGCTTGTTTTTGGTACAATGATGATGCTGTGATCCCTCACATCCCTGAATTGCACTGTCCGCTGAATGGTCTGAGCTTCACAACATCTTGGAGATAAAGCATCAATCTGTCAAATTTGAACTCTAAGCGATGCCACATCAAGTGTGATCTCCTGCTACACGAAATTCTGCAAGCAAAGCTAAAAAACTTTCACTCAATTCCTTTTGGGCAGAATGACAGACTTTTTTTAGTAATTTTCTTTTTTTTCCAGTTCTAGAGCTCCGAATGTCTGTTTGGCTTGTTTATGAGGCTTAAGATATCCACTGATTTTTCTTTACCGCACTATTTGTTAGCCTACTAATTGCACTAATTGTATGCGCTCTGTAGCATGCTATTGTCCTTGTGTTATTGTAATTTGAATCTCATGCAGGAATTTAGAGCAAAAATATTTCTGACGATGGCCACTTCAGATGATCGAAATATTAAGCTCATCTTCCTATTTCTATCAAACATTGAGCATTTTTCGGCCGATTTCAATTGTTTCTTTGTGAATTCCCACAATTCACAATTCAAATCTTTGAATTGAGATTTGAAATTGACACATCCAGGACGGAATATATATAGATTTATTGTCCAAGTCTTATTAATTTCTCAGAATGGCTGACTGACTGTATTTCTTGGTTCTGACAGTCGGTGCACCAACTATGAACTCAGTTTATCATACTGTATATCATTCATCTTCATTAACTTCATATCATTCAAAAAAAGTTTATTTACAGTCCTGTAACTTGAAGTCCTAGCGATTTCACGTGATTTTCATATAGATGTACCATACTAAGTGCAAATGCGCAAGGATGCCCTGCGCCACTTTCATGTTGATTTATTGTTTTGGTACTCATGATATCCTATGGAAAAATCCACGATTAAACAACGTTTGATAGAATTCAATCAGAAGCTGTCTGCCAATACTTAAAACTTAAAAGAAGCGACAGGATCTGAACAACTTTTCGCTGAACAAGTGACAAATACCGGTTAAACAAAGGAATCAACCCTGATTGCAAACAGAATAGACTTCTCACGTCAATAAAATCATGAATTTTTAATCTTTACTAAAAGTGCGTGACCGTTCTCCAAGGTGACCAAAATTGAAAATATTTCAAAAAATATACCGGACTTGAAAGCTTGCATGTTGAATGGGTGTGGTTAGCTTATCAAACCTGTGAAATTTTTCCAAGCATACATGCATATGCAGACATGCATAACTGCATGTATACATGTAAGTTAATGATATCAATGGATAATCTGCACTCTTCTGTAAAGCGGATAAAACTTTTCCTCCCGATCTATATATTAATTGATCTACTTACATTTGATTCATTCGCTCATATCAACAGTCAGCTACAATTTTTGCAGGATCAATTAATCATCAAGAATCTCTACCCGTGCTATGAGCTAGGAATATTTGAACCAGCGCGTCTGCGCCGAGGCACATTTATTTCCAGAAATTTAGGTTCAAATTTCAATTTCATGTGGTCTAGCTATTAAATTTGGCAAGTAAATATGGAAGTTTTGTTTATTGAAATTTGACACGTTCAGCAACAAGTTTACTTCACGCACATGTATTTCATCATTATCTTGATGCTATTTTATTTATAATAGACCATAAGATGGACTGATGGAAGTCGATGTTCATTGAGCTAGTGCTTGCGACCAGCGACGAAGGCCGGATATTAGGTTGCATCCTATTTATTCTTTATGGAATGATTACTCAATTAGAAGCCAAGCAAATGACCTGGATGATGTTAACATGTGTTGATTCAAATTACAGTTTGTTGATAATTAGTGCGCCGTCGCACCCCTCCAAATGGAAAATACAATCAAAAGATGGAACATGAAAAGGCTTATCAAGGACTTGGAGCAGAGTCACGGGTAAGTATTATATTTGTAAATGTATTAGCTGTGATCTGAAGTTTGCCATTGAAAGTATTTGTATCGGAATCCAAGGGTCAACGCCAACGCTAATTTACTATTTCAAGATTAACGTATAAATATATTTCAACATCATTAGCTCGATGGTGTTACTCGGATCGTTGTCGAACTGTTCTCATTCATATCATCTCCACAGTCATTTTCGCAAACATTGTCATTATTTAGCAAAGCTTCCACGGCAACTTGTGAGAGAAACTTCAACATTTTATCAAAATTTGAAGTTTTGACATACTAAAGTATGAGTGCATTCGGTTTTATTCTGAATTGCTGCTATTCATTAGATATCTTATCTTTATGCCCACCTTAAGTGTGAACTTCATAATTTATTAAGTGAATAGACATTTGAATTTTTCAATCGACAATTTCTTACTAGCAATAACAATCTTTTGAAATGTTATTGTGTACATGATTGTCCATTACAATGTTGACAACTTTCGCAGCTACATGTATTTTCAAGTAAATATAAATAATAAAGTAGTAAAGTAGATAAGCGATTGAACGTTTATGAACAGAATAAGATGCGAATATACTCGGGTATAGAATTAGGGAAACATTCTCTATTCTTTGCAATCTCCGGCTTAGGATTTTTTATGAGGAGTATGTGAACGTGTGCAGGACATGTTTTGCCTATATCACTCTCTTTGCGAATTAACTCGTGCTTAGGCTTGGTGACAATGCCTATTGTCCTATATACCGGAATTTAATAATGTCATCGACTTCGAGTGTATGCGGGTTGAAGGTGCGTTCATGCGTGCATGATATCTCTTAGCTCCATTGCATTCATTAGAACTATTTCATCATGACGATTTCATCGTTCTAGCTACATAATTTTATTCATAATAAGGATGTCGGACACTATAGGTCTGATATTTTGACATTTGTATCTCTATTTTATACATTTATATTATCTAGACATTTTGATTACCGGCTCATGCTGATTATGATTCTGACAAAAATAGTGTTTGAAATGAAATTATGTTCGATGAGTTTTTGTCGTTCTGATAACGATCTCGACAATGCGATTTTATCGTGTCGTATTTAAAATTCGTCTAAGTTTAGGAACAGTTATGTTTTAAGTAAATTATCTTGCCCTTTTTTTACCTGAAGATAGATTCTGTCCTTAACGGTTCAATTTGCTAGATCATAATTGACATTTTGACGGTGTATTAAATGGCAGCTAAATATATAATATTTATTCTTCAGATTTTTTCCAACCGATGCATCGAACTTCCAATTCATGCCAGTCAGTGTTGTGACAACGGCAATTACTACTAATTACCACTTCTGTGAGTTAAGTCTGTGCTGACTGCTGATAGCATGAGAAAGTTACCAGGATACTGGGTGGAGATCAGGTATGGATAACGACAGGGTGGTAGCCTACGTTTGAGATGTCGAGTGGAAAACTGGGAAGCGGAGGCTTTTGAGGCGGAGCAGGATCGGGATTGAGTCTGGTATTTGAGAGGAGCGGTAATTTTCGGACCTTTCTAGATGACTGATGTAAACGCTGGTTGCCATTCCCATTCGATTTTCATTGCGAATTCCTAAGGAAATCTTTTCTCAATCATTTTACCTGCATTTCTTAATGGACGAGCTCAGTCTACAGCATTCACATTGACGCTTCGAACAATAGGATGACAAATTTTGAGATTGTTTCAATCTATAAAATGCGTTCAGGAAAAGACGTATCTAAGTTGGCAGCATCGAGAATCTGTTATTTCTAAGCGTGTAAACCACTCCGAAGAAAAAATCGCCACTGTCCAAGAAGGTTCCTAAATTGATAATAACATTCTTGTTCGCAAGCTACTTGACATGAATGTTCCTGTGTGGCTGTGTAAATGGGTATCTGGTTTTTTATATCAGTGTATGAAGCGTGTGAAATATGCACCACAATAATTACTCAGCGGATGTCGATATCACCCGGAATACCTCAAGGAACTAAATTTGGACCAATCCCATGGCATTTGTACTCAGGATAAATGACCTAACTGCAAACATGGAGTATATTGACGACTGCACTATCTACCAATCCTTCGATATCCCTAATCAGTCATTGCTTCCGGAGCGAGCGAATGAAGTTTCTGATTGGACAATTCCAAAGCACATGAACAAATTACAACGATCAAAATTTTACCAACTTGAAAGAACATGCGTCAAGAATAATCGCTAGTAATTAATCGCAAATAATGAATGTACCAGTCAGTTGATTTCATTTAGATTTGTCACGCACTGGCTGACACTTGAGATAATGCCGAGGTTGAATCCGAGTTCACCGTGCGATGAAAGATACTGCCAAAATTAAAACCAAAGATTTTGGCTATCCTATAACCGGTAATCGCATAATACCCGACACCCATACTCTGTTTTTGAATGACCCCAAAAAGGATAATTAATTTGAATAGACACCCTAAGTGACTTGATTGCTTTCAGTTTCATAATCAAATTCTAGTCATCGTAAATTAATACCTTCATGTACGATAAGATATTCGATACCATATTCGAAAAACTACTGGTAATTACTTGTACTATTCGAAAAAACTACTGGTAATTACTCGTACCTTGGTAAAAATAGTTTTCATTACCAGTAATTTCCACCGGCACAACCCTGATGTCAGTAATGCATCACATGTTCGTAAAATAGTCTGAATGCAAAAGACGATTGAAAACATGATTATAATAATAGTCATTTACGATAGTTTTCAGTGCCTTTCCACAGCATTGACTCATGAGAACGCCATACATCAGTTGATGTCACTTCGTTCACTTATACAGCTTCGCTTCTCAGCCGCCTCAATCAGATGGATCATTTGGAGTCGAATGACAGCAGGTGGATAGACCAGCTAGGCTCTGAGTCATGTTATACTTGACTGTGTGACGATAGTCTATCCAGCACCTTCAACGAAAAAAAATGGATTAATGAATTCTTGGAGTAAATAATTCAGCATTTGTGACCAGGAATAGGGGATAATCCTGAGTTTTTCCGATTGAGGACCACTTCATGGGACACTAGAAGAGCATGAAAATATCAATTGCCGCATATGTTGCTGATGCATTTGATGACCCGAATACATTCGCAGAAAAATGCTCAAGTTAAGTATCACAAAAAAATCGAGGTTGCATTCATGTGACGTTGTAAAGATTGCTAGAAATTGCTAAAAAGCCCATGGATGTGTTCACGTCTTTGCAACTGAACTTTTCTTGCACTTTAGAAATGGCACCAGCCTGATAACTGTCATGATTCCCTATGGTCGTGGCCAGATGACTCGAATGACGAGACTACTGACGGATGAGCTCGGCACTTCAAGCTGCATCAAGTCCAAATCGAATCGGTTATCAGTTCAAAGTGCTATTGTTTCAATTCAGAATAAATTGGGACTATATACCACGAAAAGTAAGTATTTGCTCATTACATTAAGATTCTGAACAATTGTCCTGGACACTCAGACTGCCAGCGTGCGAAACGTTTGACTATTGTACATGCATGCATTTTGACAATTAAATGATATTGCGATTCAATCGAGTGAGCGGCATTTTTTCGGTTTTCTTGTTGAATGGTTGACCGGCAATAGTCGAATTTCAGTTTTTAACGAGCGACCGGTTAAGTCATGACTTGTGAGCGGTTGAGCGGTACTTAAATTTAAACGATTATTTATGCTTTTACAAACAAATTCATAAATTTCTACACGTCAATAGAAGCGATTCAAAACATATTTTCCGTATATTTTGAGACGAGCAGACATCTGTACAATTGGTTTACACGGCATAATGATGGTTAACGTGATTTTCGCGAATTCCCGATTTGATGATCAACTAGCCTGCCCTCTGTGATCCTCCCATACAAAGCAGAACTTCTGATGAGTCATATGTGACTGACTGAATAAATATTTACTAAGGTGTAAGTGTAAGTAAAAATAATTACATAAATACATTGGTTCGTAACTCACGAAGCAAAACTCAAAAATATCATCAATCATGTGAAAATTATTGCAAACTTTAACTATACCAACACATTGTATAACGCAGAGGCAGTAATAATAAAAGAACCAGATACCAAAATAAATAGAAGAGATAAAGGATAAAAGCACCATCTTAATGTCATTAGATACTATGATTTACATCTTTCACATCAGGAGGAACTTTGTCCCTCTACTTTTTCTGATATTGATCGATCGCATTCTCTGTCCATATACATACAGTAGCTTTGTTCAATCCCAATGACCACCTATCCACTCAGAGCGCCGTTGCTAGAACATGTGAGAAAGGAGCTCGAGTCGTATTGAAGGTGAGTGCTATGGAGACGTAGGTTCTCCGCATCGGATTCCCTTCAGCATCTGGGCCAATAATGAACAATGGCGAGAGGATAGTGAAAAGCTAAGACTAAGGACCTCGGAAGTAGGGTCCTGAGACATGAAGCAATTATCTCCTGCAGAAAGGCTCAAGTATGCCCACTCACACCGACAATTTTTTAGTTCTGATGCGGAAGACGAATTGAAGATGAGACTTTCCCTGATATTCCAACGTGTGCTCCTCTGAAACCTTGGAAGACGCTTTTATAGCATTGAATATTTATCATCTAGGCCTATTGTGACGGCTCTGGATCTATAGCATGCTCTTCATCAAAACTTCGACAATTCTCAATTTTGTATAATGTTATCGGAACCCTGCAATTCAATTGAACGGGGAAGTTCCTCTCCTTCTTGTCACAGTTGCTCAGCAAATTCGTGTGATAGAAACCTAAGTAAAAAATTAATGTTTGTAGATACGTCACGTAGATTAGATTATATGATCACCTAATTATATATTAATTACAATTAATTATTAAATCCAGCAATCTTCAGCAAATAACGAATAAGCGAAACCTTGCACTTTAAGTTAAGTTACGTCACTATTCAGCGATGATAGTAGGAAAGTCGATGACGTGCTATTATCAAAAGGCGTGACTGCAATCATTTCCTTCTATTTAACAGCTCAATCAAGAGTTAACAGGTGTTAGAAAGATGTACACAGACGGTTTAATTTATGCACTTATTCTTAAACATCTAAGGACTAAAATCTTGTCATGTCAAAATATAAATATTCATTTATCAAAACTTTTCAACCATTTCATTAGTCAACTACATTTGGAAGTGATTTCAAAATGATAAAGAGAGAGTTCTATTAATTGGTTTATTTATTTCTGTTGGAGGAGGGAAGCACTAGCTGACCATTGCATAAGTGATATTGAATAAAGTCGGCCATTTCTTGGTATATTCAATGCTATTACTTAAGTACATAGCATAGAGTAAGTATATATTATGTCATAGAAATAAACTGTTTATCTGAAGTTCGCTAGAATGGAAATTGACTCAAGGTCGCGGCACATCCGGGTGAACTAAGTTGGGGCATGAAGAACCAATTAAAAGCTTCGATTTACTCATGTGACTGATTCTAACCCAATGATACAGACGTTGGCAGGTGCATCTAAGTGGAAATGCGTGCGATTTATGTGCCGTTATTGTGCATTGCATGTAGCTTAATTTCCATTCTAGAGGTTTTATTGTTGTCAATTTCTATGTATTAGGTAGTTTAACAGCTCATTATTAAATCAATCCTTTACGGCTTAATTTAAGGAATTATGAAATCACATCTAAGAAAATTGAATTAATACACATGTATTACTCGACAAACAGAAAAAGCAATCTCTCCCTTTTTCATGGCGACTCTTTATTCGTTAAAAAATGCGTCACCCGACGCGAATGACACAGGTCAAGTACTACGTTTAATACTACGTTTAAATATGACTAGGTCGAGAGGGCGTCTCCTCAGATCAGTTCATGACATCTATTCATGAGGTGTGGTATGTTCTTGGTGATGTTGGTATGTTCTCCGTGATTCAGCCATTCTACTAGATATCGCTGATTTATATTTAGACATGATTTTTCAACTGAAGTCGTTAATTTTCATCATCATATTATCGGCATGTTGTTTTAAATGGTGCTCACTAAGTGCACTTGTACTGTTCTTATTTTTAATGCTATTAGCGTGCTCGCGATATCTAAGTCTGAAAGGGCGACAACCTCCTCCGATGCATTTAATATTATAGAAGTTGCAGCTAAATTCATGGACGATGTATTTGTCATTGCAGCAATATTGAGGGCCAATAAGTTTACAGATCTCACAGGAGCATTTATTTTTGTTCTCTATTTTTTGCTGCAGTGGCAATCTTCGTCAACAGCTAATTCTATCGGCGATGTCGCATTTAGTTTTCATTTTATTTATTTTGCGAGTGAAGCTATCGCTAATAAAATCAAATGTTAAACTGACGCTTTTTGGTTTGCTTTCAATTTTTAGGCTCTTTGAATAATAAAATGAATGCATGTATGAAGTTGAAATTTACGGAGTATTATGATTATTAAAAGCATTTATAAATCAATTCTACGCAATGATTTCTATAGTCCATAGCATGCATTCAGTTAGTTAATATTTTGGACAAGTGTCTCAACTTAATAGATCCAACAATTCAAAGCCCCGGCTTTCACGAGGTCCAAATGATATTTCAATACGTCTTGCTCTTGGCACCACCATGAAAAATGGCTTGCCGGCTGGGCTTAATAGATCCATTTGACCAGTTGGAAAAAGCTATTAAGAAAATTTGTTAAAATAACAATTTCGAAAATTGAGCCAAAATGCAGATTAAGTTTTAAATTTCTATAATGACTTAAATGATAAAGCTGTGTTGAAATTTCCTTGATAATCAAGTTGATTTCCTTTTAATGAAGCTTCTTATCAGCAATTTTTCATTCATTGATATCTAGTGAGTATCATATTATATATTAAAATCTCAAGCACCAAATCGCTAGTATATAATTCAGCTGGAATAATTTACAAAAATTTGCCGTTTTAAAAATTAATGAAATAATTTTAGTGGACCTCATGAACGTTATCTCCACAAAAAATTGAATCTTTTGAGATCAAAATGTTCACTGTATGCTAGGATTTTATTGAGTCGACATCCTACCTACTATGTACTTGCTCTATGGTACATAGTCATTAACCTATCTCTTTATGCTTCTTAAAAATCAGTGTTAATTGATTCATAGTTTAAAATATACACGTTGTGATGCGAAGGCTTTGGAAATAGAACGTATATCATTTCAAGCGAATTTTCAGACAATGGATGTAACTTTTCAGGTTGTGAAAAGCTCTCTCAAAATGTCAAAATTAATTTTGTAATATTCCTTCGACTTTCAGTGCCTGAGAATGGACTTGTCATATTTTGTGGAACGATCGACAATAATGGAAAAGAAAGGAAAATGAATATTGATTTCGAACCTCCGGAACCATTGATGCATTCACTTTATTTCTGTGGAAGTCGTTTTAATGTGGAAGTAGGTGAAATGGCTAAGTGAAATAGTCTCATTCTATAGCCATTATCAGTTTTATCATTGGAAAGATTCAGTTATCTACATGATGATTTAAAGCTTATTTTGCAGGACAAACTGTCTCCACTACCATCTCGACGTTATCTTCAGTTAAATTGATGCACTCATAGTACAGTGTCTGGAACTCTGTGATATGGTAGATTGGGGTTTAATTCTTAAAGTATATTAGAATAGTTCACATATACGCATCAATGATTAGTGCTATATACTGATTATAAATAAAATCGATAATACCATATAATGCAACTGTTCTGTATATAACTAGATACTTAAGTATCTATGATATCTGCAGCATATTGTAATTCATTGATACAGTCGAACCTCTGTATGGTGTACCTCTACAAAGTGCATCTCTCCTCATAGTGAATTAAATTTTTGATTCCATCAAAAGTGGTATACTTCGCGCTTGTTACATGTCTCTACACAGTGAACCTCTTCATAGTGAATAATCTCTTCATAATCAATGTATTATTTGTTATTATATTATTGGTAATATATTTGGTAATATATTATTGGATGAAAAGTTCATCCGTTTCTGCCGATGACATGTATATATGACCTTGATTTTTATGATTGGATTTTTGTGATTTTATAATTCGATTTAAGAGTTCAGATGCATGTTAATAATTGCACTACAACATTGTTATGATTTCACCGCATTGTGAAACAATAAAGAAATTTCTTCTTCTTCTTCTTCTTGGTCCCTTTGTTGTCTCAACCTCTGCATAATGAATATTTTGCATCAAGGTCCTATGTATTGATCTTTAATTATGCTTTGTAATTAATACGCATCCCATGTACGTGTACTACCTTTATTTAGGGCGAGTAGTTCGATGATTCTTATTACTCCAAAGTTTCTTCAGTTACTAAAGTCTATGATTCTACAATCTAAATTTAGATACAAATCAATAGTTAATGAGGCTAATAGTTTCAAGTTTACGTGCACTTTAAGTGGCCTTTTTTGCGTTTTCAAGCGTACCGACTGTTGAGTCAGATCACGGAATTCCTTGAAAGGAAAAGTGACCAGTTTGATCAACAAGCGTTTGGTCGAGTAGAAAACATGATTGCTTCTGTTGACGAGCGACGTACTGTACAGACTCGTAGCGACAGCTATTTCCATCGTTTGCATGTAGCTTATACTGTATGCAATGCTGATTGTTTTATAGTAGCTACATTTTGCATCTTAAGTAAACATTATCATTTAATATGACATATTGTGATACAATGCAGTATTGCTGGTAATTATCCCTGTATAAATTTGTTTTCTAAATAATTGTATTAGTTTTGATTATTTTGTATGATTGGTTTGACTTTATATGCTTACTATAAAAGCAATATTACACTAACTATTAGAAAACCATATAGTGAACTTTCCTCATAGCAAATCTTTTTGTCTGGTCCCTTGAAATTCAATATGTAGAGGTTAGGTGTCTTGTGAGCTGCAACTGTGTTAAAAAATTGCATACATAGTATCTAATGGAGAAGTGATTGCGAGCATTTCAATAACCAAAGATTATTGAGATGTACATTGATGTTGAATAACTGAATATTTCCGAGAAGGCAATGTGTATGGAACTGACTTTAAGGGAAGAATTAAAGATGGAAGCAACACGAGTATTTATAACCTCGAATCATGTTTTTACATATTTTTTTCTGTCTTTATTGCATTAATGAAATCCAATCTAGCTTTTCTTACAACATTTATGAAGCCTAATATTATGAAGACAAGTATTGGAAAGTTAGGAGTTTGAATGATGTCTTCATGATGCATCACCTAAATTACATATGCAGCCGATATGGGTAGTCTTCCTTGAATAGGAATTCTAATAAAAGATAAAAAACCTTTTTATTGAGTTTTGCTAAAAATTGAAGGTGAGCGCGTATGGAAAGCATAGAAGGTTCATACAAAGTCTTTGAATTCAAAATAATGAAACCATACACTTCAAAATATTTCAGATGCAGTCCCTCAAGCTTCATAATACATTCTACGAATCAGTCCATACTCTATTCATAAATCCATGTAGCTCACAATCTCCGAATTAGTAATTTGTCTCGGAAATGGTGCTAGTAGTAGCATGGTTGCGATTTGATGATTAGGTCTTGCAATTGACCAATTACTACAGCAACCTTAAACTGCATGGCGCAATATACATGCTGATCTCACACTGGCCGAAAATTCAGAACAAGTGTCATGCTAAAGCGATATCATTCAAACTTGGATTGATAGAGATTGAAACCTGTTAAAATCCTTAAGGTCGAATGTCATTAATTGAATTTTTGCCCGGCTCGACCCACTAAAAATTCTAATTAAGAAAATTTCTCGTCAATGCATGGGATGGAATAACTTGTCCCATTTCTATCCGATTTTCATGGAAATTTTATCTGATACCAAAATGCAAGTCAGTTAATTTTACATTGATGCTGTGGCATATAAAACCCAGATGAGTGCTTTCAAAATAATTGCCGTTTTTGTCCTGGCTTGTTCACACTAAAATGTTCGATGATGACTTTGAACGTGGCATGTAGAACACTGCACAATTTCTAAGCAAGCTAAACCACCGGTGTATTGAAGAATAAGTCTCGGATAGATTGCACGAAGTGTGATAAATTTCTGATTTCTTTTTCAACTTATATTGTTTTGAAAGTTTAAGTGAGTTGAATGAAGTCTTAGCACCGTATGTTAAGCAGGTTTTTTAGAGTTGGATTTCGTTTATGTCGACAACTTATCATTGTTAAATTCTGTTTTTTTTTGCTTAATTGTAGCCACTTAAATCTATGCTCGACCAGGAAGATACGTTCGGCTTTATTGTCATGGATGGTCGAGGATGTCTTTTCGGAATCGTGAAAGGAAATTCTCGCAAAATATTGCATCGCTTCAACGTAGATCTTCCAAGCAAGCACGGCCGAGGTGGTCAGTCCGCTGCAAGATTCGCCCGCCTGCGTGAGGAAAAAAGACGAAATTATCTGCGCAAGGTGGCAGAGACATCAGAGCAAGTTTTCATGTCCAGAACAACGGATAAAACTCCAACAATCAAAGGATTAATTCTAGCTGGAAGTGCACAATTTAAAACTGTCCTCCACCTCTCTCCATTATTCAATAAGCAATTACGAAGTCTGGTTATCGAGGTAAGATGAAAAACAAGGCTGCTAAGTTGAAAAACAAGATGAAATACCTACTCGTCGATTAGTTTGATAGATACGCGATTTTTTGGTCATTCCTTCTTATTATCAAGTATAATAGATATTAATGTAAATTATCATCAACATCTTGAAAACGAAAATCCAGCATGTACAGCAGAAAGCTGATCTGAACTTGACAATAACGTAGTAATATCCATGATTCACCACTTTTTCCTGTTCTTCGCCTTGCTTTTGTCCTCTCTCTACTTTCTGTTTCTCTGTTGCCTCTCTTCGTCGGAATCAGCAGTTCTCCTGTCTGTATAATTTGCACTTCAAGAGATTGTCTGTAAAAATGTTGTAGGAATTTTCAACTAAGTGAGCAAAAGCTGGCTTTTTATCTCAATCAACTTCATGGGGAGATAGAAAATAATTAGCTAGTTATAGCTAGATTGAAAATAACTAGAGCATAAATACATTAGGACACAGGAAATACAGAATGACAGAGAACGAAGACATCACGTTCTCCTGACGCTGTTCTGGCTCTACTTGTTTTCTGTTAGCTTTGTGTCCCTGAGAAAACGAGAAAAATGTTCTGTTTGCGGCAATTATATCCAAATTGAGAATAATTTGTTTCGAAACATTTTAATTTGCGATCTTCTACGATATTTCACACATAGGTCAGTGGCACTTAAGAATTAATATTTTCCCGAATTTCAAAGAACCGGTTTCGGTACGATACCGATACTTCGAAGGAAGGATATGATGTATAAGATTCATGATAAATTGCTATGTACCCTGACTGGTATGCACAGTTATTAAGTTATTATAAGTATTGATAGCGTAATTGCCATACGAATTTCATTTTTAATTATACAATTTACATGGAGTGAAATGATTTCTCTTCACAAATTAATTAAAAAATTATCAGGAAAGAATTAGCAGATCATGGTTTCATGGGCTCAAGTATGCAGCTGTCTCTCAGATGAAGCCTTTTTGAAATACAAGCGTGTTCAGCGATCGATCACCCAGACTTGTGATCTTATCTTTCGACAGGAATGACCTGCTATTGAGAAACACCGTTTGCATTCAATCGAGTTTGGTTTTATTGTCAGTAATTTAGACATTTCGTGGAAATTGATAGATAGAAGACCAGAAAGCGGAAGACAATGTGGCTTGTCTCTCATCACACCAACTGTAGAACTGTATAAAAGAACACAGGTTCTGAAATTGAGTGGTTTCATATAATTCTTGGAGTTAGATGTTGCTTTATAGTTCGGCAGCCGGAACGAGGCCGAAAATGAGACTTTCACAGAATGATGTGCATCCTATGCCTATTCGAATCTGCGCGTCTGTCGAGTTTTAGTGAGTTCCTCTTCTTTTTAGACAGGATCAAAGAAAAACACATGTAAATCCAATGCGTGCATTGCAGCTTTTGACAAAAATGAAATTTTCGATGTCTTCCCTTATTACGGTAAAAAGACTAAGTCTAGAGCCATATTTTTTCACATGGAATGTCTTCAGATCATTTCCTATTATGTGCATATGTTAATTGTTATCACGTTTCTGATCGGCAATGTATGCGGGCATGTGGTCAAATATGGATCAAATTGCTCAAAATGCTTGTGTTTACCGACATTAGGAGACTTGCCAAACCTAAGATTGACATATTTTCATTGAGATTGAACAACGAATGTTTTTAGATTACTTGTGTTTTGACAATTAGGTTGACCACGTTACCAGTGCAACTATTTCATGCATTTTGATACTAAATTGTAATATTGTGTCAAGACCCTCATAATGCACATGCACGTTGACGACTTCAATATCCACGCTGCTGCTTATACTGTTCGTATTGCGATGAAATAAGGTGGCCAAAAATAGATAATTGAGATTCTGACAATGTAGCCTGAAAATGTAAACCCCTTTATAAATTGGCAGGGATTGTCTTTTACCTTGATATCGGTTCATAAAATTTATATTGAGATGTAAACACACCTAGCCTCCTGAAATAGATCGTAGATCGTTTCAAGAATAATCAAAATGTGAAACTGGTTGCTTTTGAAAATGCACCGTGTCCTTTAATGATGACGACAAAGGCTTGAAACTCTGGTTAAACCATGTTCAGGGTTCGTACGGTTTCTAGAAAACCTGGAAAAGTCAGGGAATTTAAGAAATTCTCTGGAAAATCTTAGAAATTGAAGAATTTTCATTCTGATGACATCAAGCTATAGCTTTAAATGATAAAAATTTATTTCAGCCATGTCTTTTAGCGCGTGTGACTACCCCTGGCATTCATGCAAGCTCTAATTCTATTGTTCATAGCGTCACACAAAACATCCAGTCATCTTGGAGTTATACAATCTCCGATAGGTAGCGTTTACCATCCAAGTTACTTTTGATGGCAACAGCAACTGTTTAAACACCGTGCTAAATACCGGCACAAATCATGTCGCTGCCACCGCCGAGCGCCCGAACCGATCATGTCCTGAAATGCAACAGGCTGCATATCTCTCACCAGGCATTATGTGAGCACGAACTCTTCCGTCTAGAAAATCGGGAGTGAAACGTGATTCATCCGTCCACATCGCGTGATGCCATTCATCAGTGCTGCAGTTAGAATAGTGCTCGCTCCATTCTAATCTATTCCGTTTGTGTTTGTTCCTGTTAGATATTCATAAGTGGAAGCATACGTATGCGAAATCATTAGAATTTAAACAATTATTGAGAGGCATGCCTACATAAGGTCTGTACGATTTTAATCCCGCTTCAGTCAAACGTCGGTATGCTGTTCTTACAGTACAATTGATTCCAGCAGGAGATTTCCAGCTAGTCGTGTAACGCTGTGAAACCTGTTTCTCCTTGCTGCAATGATCAACTTTCGATCTGTGAATCTACTTGTTGTTCTTGGTCTTCCAAATCCTTCCTTTCGTACAACTTTTCCTTCTTCACGCCAACGCACCACCAATTCCTGACAGACATTCGACATATTCAATGCTTTGCCAACATCACGCATGTTGCGTCCACAACAATTCATTCCATTAGTCATGCCTTTCACAAATTCATTTGTGTGCTTCATTATGCAGTTGCGGCTTATGTAAAAAAGACAACCAAATTTGCAATAATGTGTCATTTAAACTTATTCAACGTTTATCCCATGTAAGAGGATGAACGATATCTTCATGTGTTTATGTTAGAAAAGGCATATACAATAGATACTCGTTTGAGAGTAGGATCGATTTAAAAATTTAACTTCTGCCATTGATTTCTCATGGTAAGTGTTAAGTTTTTTTCAAGCAGTATAGTTATCATTCTTAGAGATATTGATCTTAATTATTCTAATCATATCTTTGTTATATTTTCTATTTGCACCTGTATACCTACGAACCAAGTGCAAGCAAGCAGATGTACGTACATAATATGCATTATTAGCTGAAACATAATTGTCTAGTATGAATATTTGCAGGAAGAAGTCTGACTTTTATTTCTAATCGATAACCCCAGCATTTGTAATGTATGTTCATTCAATTTACGTATATGGACTAATCATGAAGCTACATCCTGACGTGGGTCTCTAGAATAGTAGTATGATATGTCTTATCAGTGTGTAGAATACCGTTGTTGACTGGGGTTTTCAACGAATTAGACGAAAATGAACTGTAGATGGATAATGATGAGAATTATTTTTTGCTTTGGTCTCATGGAACATTTTTGAAAATTATCTGGAAAACCTGAAAAAGTCGGGTAATTTTTGATAAGAGAAGCCGTGCGAACCCTGATGTTCCAGTAATAAAGTTAAAAACTTTTCTTATTCTGTACGTTTCATTTGGACAAGGCTAAGCTGAGGCTCTCTTTTTGCTTCTGGAAACTGTGGACTCTGTGAAATAGATTTCTTCATTTTGGTCAATATTTTGGGTAAGATTTATTTCAAGTATGACTATAGCACATCAAAATAATATTTTGTATTCCATGTTAAGTATTTGGTTCGTCGCATTTCCCATTTTACCACGTTAATGGTTTGCTGATCATTGTTTTCGTCATCTGAACAGACAATAAGAACTTCACATGATAGTTATAAATATTTCCAGGCCTCTTTTCAAAGTTGATTTGTTTTAAAGTTGATGTCGAAGGAGAAATCGATACAATAGGAAAGCTTATAACGCACCATACACTACAGAACGTGCACGATGTTTGCATCGCATGTTTGTGTTTGGTCAGATAATATCCTTTTGATTGGTTACGTTGTTATCAAAACTGAAAAGGTTTTATTGTTTGTAGGAAGTTGATGTATCTTATGGAGGAGTTGCTGGTTTCAATGAGGCTATTGACCTTTCAAAGGATGCTATTGGAAATGTTCGCTTTGTACACGAACGGGAAATTTTATCCAACTTTTTTGAGTTCCTTTTGGTAGAGCAGAAAAAAACTTGCTTGGGAGTAAAAGAATGCTTACATTTGATTGATTCTGGAGCCATTGAGTTGTTGGTTGTTTGGGAGGATTTGGATACACAGAGATATCGACTCCGGAATCATAGAACGGATGGTAAGTTCGAAGTGTTCAAATGACCAGATTCTGCTTACGTTCGCCATGTAAATGATTCTACACAAAATCAGTTTGATTTTGGACACAAAAATGATTGGAGACAGAAAAAGTTTTTCGATTATTCAGAAGGAATATTCGATCTTGAATATCTTATAAATACCGACTTTCATAGTTTTTGCTCAACAGACCATAGCGTTGAGCATCCATCATCAACACTACTTCTGTAAATCACGCTTTTGTATGACTGAAATATGAAAGTTACTTTTAAAGAAGCTATCAAAGAATAGGCTTCTTCCACCCTTTCATTGATGTTCAATTTGACAACGTTGAGGGATTCTTTTGGTTAAAAAGGAAATTGAATTTCTTTATCAACATGCCCAGTCAATTTTGATGTTTGAAAAACATTCTACGTATAATTTATGTATGTTCGCAAACTCGTCGAAACGATGGGAAAATTGAACAAATGAGTCTAAATTATAACTTTTTGATAAGAATTTTCCAAATAAGAAGCATCTGGGGAATTAATGATAGCTGAAAAAGAGGAATTTCACATTATACTCGTATCAGGGATATAGGATGTTAAACATATTTCACCGATTAATCGATTAGAATATTAACTGGTAAACCGTGAATTATGTCCACAATAGAATCCCTGTAACACTTGAAGACTTTGGGGTCATTCTGGGTAAATTGTGGGATTTTTGAAATTTCAATTCAATGTGATGGACTGTTGTTGGGCTAATGATTTTTAAGAAATTATTAACACGCATTTCCAATGAGCAGGGTCCATAGCATAAATGATGACTTGAATTCCTTACCCTTATCTTATTTTTTGTATGGCGCAACAGTATTTGGCACAGAGTATATCATTTTGCTCGTAAACCAACGGTCAATTAATATGCCGTACATTGTAGCCAGAAATGGCTATTCACAGATGGTATATGTATCGTTGGATTAATGTTAGGGCTATTAAATCGATCCAGATAATAAATTAAAATCTCCATCAACTTTGTGGATTTATCAACCGAACTCTACTACTATAAAATTGACAATCGACTAACTGTAAGTGTGCTGCAAAATAAGTAAAACACTTCAATTCGAAAACCACAGCGCCCAATTCTCAACTAGAAGCGAAATGGAGAACAGCGATTAAGACTTTTTTAGCAATAAGTTGCACTGTTTAAATAATCTTGAACAATGAAATCATTATCTGAGAATTACACAATTAATATTTAATATAAGTAGAATGACAAAAGTAACATGATGTTGCATTTTGAGACCAGATAATATATTATATCAAAAACTTTTGAACTTTTAGAAACACTGTACGTAAGCTGCATAATACATGTGTCCATTTGCCGGCTAAAATTTTCAAACTTAACTACATTGTAAATTATATAGATAGATACAAAAAATTCATGTAGGTAGATGCATCGCGTGTGATTGATCTCAGTAAGACCTGCTTAATGCTGATAACTGATGATATGCTGATTGCTGACCAGGATATAGAGATCTATATATCTTTAATATCGAAATCAGTAACTCCTAATCAAATATGTTGAATATGATGATGCAAAAATAATTAATGAGTTATTCGTTTAAAATAGACGGATTCCTAAGTAATGTTGGTCAATCTATTAAAAAATTGGGTTAACCGTTTTCGTCCCGCTTTGTTAATTGTAGAAACCATTCATTGGCAAAACTATACGATTCCAATTCAATCTCGTTTGTTCTCTCCATTTTTTTCAATTCTCGTTATGATTTTCGATAGTCATCAAGATCTTAAGTATCAATATGATGTTTTTCATTGCACGGTCATTATCTTATGATTTTTTTCATTTCAGAAGATCGCACTATCTTTCTATCAGCAGGAGAGACATTGGATAGGCGGAACTTGATCGATCCAGAATCTGGTGTTGAATTAGAACTTTTGGAGCAAGGAAATTTATTAGATTGGTTGACATTACATTACAAAGAATTCGGAATTCAACTGGAACTTGTGAGTGATAGCAGCCCTGAGGGACATCAGTTGGCAAGAGGTCTAGGTGGCATGGGTGCAATTCTCCGTTACCCTGTTGAGGTTAATACGTTAGACCAAGACGATTCGAATGATATTGATGATTTCGATTTCGACGATTATTGACTAAGTGATCAAGCTAAGGAAATCTCTATCGGTGAAAAAAGAAGTGCGTGCACCATCGAGGAAGGGGTTGTCGGCACGCATCCTACTTTGTGGCAAAATGTTGACCATTATATTGCCATACAGAAGAGTCATGGAAGTTGTCGAGGAAAGGACGCTCTCATCGAAAATACCACGAATATATGTCATGGCTGATTTACTGTCACGCTGCTATCATGATTCATAAAACAAACAGCAATTGATAAATAAGCTGTTTCTTCAGACGGAGCACCTTAATATACATGTTTGCGGATACTTTGTTTTGATTGATTATTCAATGTTAAATTAACATCGCGTACAGTATCAGAGGATGATATGGATTTATCGATAGCATAATTTTTATGGCATCGCTGAATTAAGGTTTGCGAAATGGGCCGCTTTATAGAGTTTCCGGTTTTAACAACAATAAAATGTGTGATATATCTTACAAATACAAAGTATGCATGTTTCGTGCATGAATGACCCAACTGGACAGATGCTCCGTTAGGGCACACCATTCGACAAGTAGGCTATAGGTACAAATCGAGGAAATCAGACTGTCAATTTACAACATACAGATTGTACGTGGAGATCGCACGGCGTAAACACCTGTGCAGACTAACATTAAAGATTAAAGATTGTATATTTCTATAATTGTGAGATTTATTTTGATTTCAAATAAGTAAATGGGAGCATCTACAGCAGTTATTCCGCTACAGGGTTAACTCAATTAAGGGACCAAAATAGCTGTCGCTTATTATTGCATGTACATGTATATCAAGGGTAACTTTGTGCATAAAACTTGTGATTGGGAATTTCGAATGTGTACGTTGCGTTGTAACCCAGCTATAATGTCTAGTGTATAAGCGATAGTAGCGTTAGTAGTTTTTGACAAGTGAGGTGTTTGGGACGGTCTGAGACTCCGACTGAGTTTAATGAGTTAAGTATGGGTAGTGACCGCTTCAGCTCAATTAAGTCTTTCTGTTACCTTGGTGATTGCCGCAGGTGAATCCGACTTCGAGATAATTAAGACGTGTGGATGGAAGAAATTTCATTAACGTACGTGTAGGCCTACCTTTCCTGACATCCAAAGCTCCCACCTTGAAAATAAAAGGCCATGTTTATTTTGCTGTGTCCGCAGCACGATGATGTACGGGAGTGAGATACCCCTAGATGCCCGTTTTTGGATAAAACATGCATGATGCATGTATCACGGATAAATCCTATCAAGAATAATGCCCCCGTTTTTGATAAAAAACATGCATGATGCTTGTATCGGATAAAATCTATCAAGAAATTATAGATGCCCGTTTTTGGATAAAACATGCATGATGCATGTATCACGGATAAATCCTATCAAGAAATTTCATTCCTTATTAAATAAAATGGTCTTTTTTGGTGTAGATATAACTATATTAATAATATTTAGCATTGTAAAGAGTGGGAAATGTATATAAAAATTACTCTGAATAGTAATTTGGAATTGTACATGGTAAAAACATCGATGATCCATGAACGTGGATAAAATACATAATTAAAAGAGCGTTTCCTGTAGAGAAGAATTGTCCATTTGAGTTAGATACCGACTTTACTAATAATATTGATGCTGTAAGAAGTAACAAATGCATTTAAATTACTCAAAGAATCGCTCATGGATAAAACATCGATGATCCATGGATATCGACATATGAAACATGTATAGGGCTATACGACATATAGAAATATGCATGTCTACCATTATTTCGAGTGTTTTATATATGCCCTTTATATTTGATGAAAATGGTGTGCATAAAAAAAGATATTCAGGTGACTTATCACTTCTCTCTCTCTTTCTTCTCACTCACTCACTCGTTCCTCTTTTCTTCTTCTTCTTCTACTCATTTTTCATCATCTTTCACATTCACTACATGTACACTGTAGCCTACAATAGCAACAACATTAGACAATGCTGACGAACACAATATTAGGCCTACACATGACATATATATTTTTCAATATTAAGCAATTCTATCGGCACACACTTTTTCTCAAATTGAAGCATTTATTGAAGTTTCTAAGTTCCACACCGTGCGCATCAGCAAGTCGACTTTGATCAGTTTGCTCGTGTGTTCGCTAAATTACTTAGCTAGTAATTTGCAAAACTTATGATATTAAATCAGCATGTAACTGAAGCAAACAATTGCATAAGTGTCTCGCTCAGTCTGCGTAATCGTATCTCGCTTCTATAACTTTCCGTCACTATGTTAAGGAAATTCGCCACGCGCACGCAGCTGAGGAAGTTCGGTCACATAGTTGGCAGCCTGGTCGTGGCCGCATTCGTGAGCCATGAGAGCGATAAATATTCTCTCGCTGGGACTGTTGATACACGTGGACTCAGCGTCCCTGCTAAATAATTATTGTTCACCCATCACGTGATTAATACGAAATTTGTTTATCTGCTTCGGTTGCTAGAAGTGTGATTATACGAATACGAATGGACGGCACATTGAGGAACCTATTAGGTGCGCAAAAAGGAATTCCTAATACTTACAGAGATAGGAAAAAAAGTCGTGCGTCGCTTGCGGATTAATGTGAGTTCCAGCGAAGTGCTTCGATTACCAAAATTCCTTCAGATTCGAAGAATTCAGATCATTACGCACAAGTTTTCTCCATAATGTTGACCCTTCCGATCATTATTAAAGAAAGTAGCAGGCGTACGAAAATTAGTTCACTTGATGTTTTCACATCCTCCTCGGCATTGCTCACTG
Organism: Prostheceraeus crozeri; assembly: GCA_907163375.1. Lineage (NCBI taxonomy): Eukaryota > Metazoa > Platyhelminthes > Polycladida > Euryleptidae > Prostheceraeus > Prostheceraeus crozeri. Next base: position 255,304 of record CAJQUW010013833.1, on the reverse strand, counting down.
TATAGTGCATACATTGAAGCCAGGCATCGATGTGTGTTTTGGTGTGTGCGAAGTGATATCACAGCACGCACGCATCTCTCTGGCCCTGTTTCCCTTTTTGACAGCTTATTGTTTGCCATTTCCAATAGCAAGCGATACACGAATTTTCCATTCGAGAAGGAGCAAGTTGTCTAATTCTGTGCCATTTCGATATAAGGTTACATATAACTCTTCCTTTCTAGGAAACGAAGCGCGCGCAGATGAATCTAGTTCTGTGCGTGGGACAAAAAGCTGCGCAAGTTGTGCGCTCTTCGTTCTCGTGAACCCGTGTTAACTGCCTCATTACAAAAGTCAGCGCATCAAGAGGATATATTCTACTTACGCACTTTATTTTTAATCGTCGTTTCGTTTTCATTATCTTACTTAGTTTTCATGCACAACATGGAGCACAATTCAAAAATGAACACTCGCAGGTAGTCAGTGAGTTCTTCACTCAATGAAGCCAATGATCATCCTTTGATTTGTGCATCAGAATTAAAAATTCATCTCTTGTATCAAACCGCAGAAAAAGTAAGCTTCTAATTGTTTCCAAATTTATTTTGTCAACTTACAGCATTTAACTGCAAGTCTAGGTACATGTATTTGGAAATCCCGAAAACAAAATCAAAGGAAGATTTGGTCATATGATACAATCATAAATCAATAAGTTGGTTGGTTTATTGAACACGTAGAGACATTTCTATGACTATACTGCTATCTCCTCTATTAATTTTGCAATACTTTGAAAGCTACTAGCGTCATACTTAATTTAATTTACTGGCAACAACAAAATATCTCAATTCCTCTCGGTTCCTCTTAGGAGCACATTTTGGGAATCCTTTATTTATACATAAATATCAGCTAGATCAAGAACTCCTAAAATGTGCTGCTAAGAGGAATTCTTAGCATATGAATTCAAAAGTGATCAAAGTCTTGGGGGGGGCATGTGACATCATTTGTGTGATGGAAAACCCAAGACCCATTCACTTTGAATTCAACATGAACGTGCATGCTTATCAGTTTTCACGACGACGTTTCTCGTTGAAAAATCGATCAAAAGTTGATTCTGTCGTGAAAAGAATCATAAATCAAATGTAATATATTGAAATGGTAATACACTGCTTTTAAATTCGTATTTCTGATTGCTTGAAAATAGCACAAAATCTCTGGCATGTTGAGACAAAATAGTTGCATGCTAGAAACTATGAGCATGAAAGAACTTAAATTAACGCATTAAAACCATTTCAATTTAGCACTTCAATAGTAGGCTATACTTGTGCTATGGCATCAATATTTGGATGACAAATAATTGAAAAAAATTTTGAAACAATGAACATGGTATAAGGCATAAAAAATCTATTCCAGGACTACAAAAAAGTTTAGATGGAGAATATTTTTATCAAATGCGGACAAACTATTGAGCTATTCGATATCTGCTTAAGTATACAATTTAATCTTGTTTCTGAAAAAAATGGATTCATCAAGGAAGCTTGTTTAATAGGTCACTATTTCCATTTCATAAATATTGAACTGAAAAACCTGTAGCTAACGCCCATGATATTCAATTAATTTTTTCAGAATCGCTACATTTAGAAAATGATATCAATTTGATATTTCGAGTCGTTTAAGAAAAATGATCAAGCACACAAAAGGCAGATGCTACACGACGGACTGCACACTGTAATAAAGATCAGTTATGCGATGCAGTCCAACAATAGGTCAGTTTTGCAAAATCAATTATTTTTCATGCCTTACGATTAATATATAAACAATCGAAGTACAAACTCATTGCCACTCCTTCATATATAAATTTGTGTTTACTTTACAAATTATGCATCGCACTTTTCATATCATCGTAGGCCTAGTTATTATGGTCACATGTTAGTTGTAGGCCCGCATGTCACCATGAATACCTGAAGAGATGCTGTCAGATAACGGTAGACAAGATGACATTATGTGTGTGTGTTTGCAGATTGTGATTTTAACAAAATGAAATTACATGTACGGTGTTAATATTATTAGAAAATTCAAGCATTCCTGACTATCTTCATCTCACGAACGATTGACAGGCGGTCGGCAATAGCTATACTCCGTTTTTATTTGCAGATTGCATTTTTGTAAAAACAGTTACCGTACTTGAATATCAAAATAAAATTATTAATAGATACTACAAACATTGATTAAAAAATAATTCATAAATTTGTTAATGATCACAATTCAACCACTCCAGAATATCTTCATTTGCTATCAAAATTCCTAAGAATAATATCGCTTGCCACATTGTCAGAGATGAAATGAGTCAAAAGCAGTTTTTTAATAGTCTTTACTACAACACCTAAAATTACTATAAATGATTTCTCTTCTAAACTTTGAGTAGGCCTACCTATAGAATGTTAATTAAGATTAGTTAAGTATGATAATTCTAGCTGCTCTGCACATCAGCACAAAATTTGTCTTCTTTTTACAGGTGCTTATTGCTGAGGCTGCGCAAACTCGTCGTATCTGTGCATCAATGACTCAATACCTGACCTACGCTGTTTTTTTCGTCTTGTCTTGTGAGCTAATTAACCCCGAAGTACTGGAATTATTATTTACCCATAAATCTCTCATATATTCGCAACGTCCCCCGATCATCAGATTCGGACAAACTTGTGGTCCAACTGAAGATGTTTTTTTTTTTCAGTGACCTCGTATCATCGCTGTAAATTCATTTGTACATCATTGATTTCTAAAAATGTTGATGAAAATTTTTCGCGACATCACCTCTATTCTTGAAATGTGATGATGATGACGTGAAATTCGCATTCGAACTGTGGGCAGTGTTTTCAGATGACGTCTGTGGGCATGTTTTCTGGTTGGAAGGATTTTCAAATGAAGGATGATCAAATCCGGAAGAGAAATTTTCTTTATGTTGATAACAGTGATTTTCATCAAAATTATTTGTATCTGATCGTTCGATGTGTGCTACTATATGAACATCATCCTATACGGTGGTAAAACTTTGTGCATTTTCTAAATACGTATGGAAAATTTTATTTTTGAAGGATATCCATCCCTTCTGCTGTTTATACTTGGGAGAGCAGGGCTCAGTTTTTGTAATCTCTATGAATGCCATCGTACAAAGGATAATTTTTAGCAAGAATAATTATTTTACCAAATGTAGGTCTAACAATTATTTTCTTACACGATTACTATTGTGCGGAAAATCAATCATGCTTGAAATTTGAATTAAGAACAAAAGAATACACTTCAATCTACAGCGTTATATTCGGTATAGCTCAAAGGGAAGAAGCGTACCGTGCCATAACATATTTTCTCAGAAGAAAACTCCATAAGCTGAATGAAGCTGAATGAGTGATCAATCGTTTCTTATTACGATTTCAAATATCTTTCAACTAAATTTCTCAATAAACTGTCATGGCACCCTTCCGGTCGACAATGCTGCATCAAGAAAATATATAAAGAATATTTCAGAGTAACATCTTCCGAATAATCGCTTGCACTGCATTTTTAATCGTTTTTAAAATTCTAGAAAATACACTTCTCTGATAGCTTTTAGAATTATAATTTGTTATTCGATCAGAGTCTTTTTTGAAAAATACCTATTTTACTAATTACAAATAACATGTAAAAAGCTCTTCTTTCTAATTTTTTATTCCATAAATTCATTAGAAATGTTTTTTGAATCGGAGATTGAAAACTGTGTTAGAGACTGATTCATTTGCGTTTCATTAATTCACGTTGTGCATGAATTTTCCTTGTGTCTTCAATACATCGCTATAAACATGATGTTGATTTTATACACGGTTATTTAATTTGCATTTGAATGTTTCTGTGACATGTGCAATTTTATATCGAAGATAATGTATGGCCTTTGCGCCACATCTATGCTGGAGTGACTGGAATTTGCCAGGGATGTAATGAATGTATTTCAATTTGTAAAGTAAAGTTCTGCATGTTCGTAAATTTTACAATGTTGTATTCATGCAACATGTAGAATTCATCACTCCACGACAAAAATGTGCTATAAACTTACAATACAGATTGTACAATGATACTAGCATCCCTGGTTAATTTCATCTATTCGATGGTAAATTTTATAGATGTCACATGATTTAATCATTGATATTTCATTGACAAAACATGCATGTCTCATAGATATAACATGCATGTCTCATACATATAACATGGATGTCTCATGTATAAAACATGCATGAAAATCATGCATGGCCATGTATAATGCATGCATGATCATGCATGAGACATGCATGATCATGTATGAAACATGCATGGTCATGCATGAATCATACATGATCATGCATGAATCATGTATGATCATGCATGGGAATCATGCATGTTTTATCCAAAAACGGGCATCTAGGGACGGGCAGTGAAAAGTAATCGAGGATTGAAAGAACAGAAAAGGTAATGGTGAGAAGAATGTGCGGTGTGGAGCTGGCCGATGGACACAGGAGTGAAGACCTTAGAAAGAAGATGAACCTGGAGTGTATTTCCGATGGTTTATGAAGAAGAAGACTACGGTGGTATGGCCACTGAGAAGAGATGAGAATAACTGGACGCGAAGATCTTGCCAGTTGAAGGCAGGAGGCCGAGAAGAAGACCAAGGAAAACATGGTCGCAGTCGTCTCCGAGGATCTTCACGCTCTGGACCTGAATCCAGCATTGGTCTACGATGCACAGGAGTGAGGTGCGCCATCAGAAAGCAACAACCAAGTCTGACCGCGTTCAACGTGGACACGGACGAAACATGGGGATGTAAATAAGGGTGCTGCACATAAGCATGGTTATGAAAAAGTACAAAATGCGCGTTTGATTAAAACGCTGATAATGTCGAGTCTGCATATACCTATGCATCAATACAGCAGGCCCATCATTGATTTTGACGATTGATAAGAGGCAGCCAGAGTTAAAACAGCAAAAGTTATAAAAGGTTGCCATAATCCCGAAAAAATGCGAATTTTCAGCCGATTTTTTTGACACCGTTTCTTTCTAACGCGACTCTTAACCCCCAAGACCATCAATCATCCATGATCGTGCACCAAAAAAACCCCACAACAAAAAAGCCAAATTTTGGAAAAAAGAAAAAAACATCACTAAAAAAGAAAGCGTGAACTACAACCAGAGTCACACAGCCGCCATTTCTGCACCGATTTCGCTCGTTCATGGCTCATGGTGACCACAGAGGCAATGCCAAGCCCCCATCAGTAGAAAGAAATGTCAATATTCCTTTCTTGGCGCCGAAGAGCGCCCAAAATCTATCCTACAAGTATATACAAAAACATCGCAGTTCAGGTGAATGAGCTATAACTACAACCCGAGTCACACGCCGCCATTTCTTCACCGATTTCGCTCGTTCATGGTTCATCGTGAGCGGAGGGGCAATGGCAAGCCCCCATCAGTTGAAAAAAATTTCTACTGATGGGGGCTTGCCATTGCCTCTGCGGTCGAGCTATAATCGAGCAAAATCGGTGCAGAAATGGAGGCTGTGTGACTGGTTGTAACTCAGTGTGCTGCAGTCCGATGTTCCCCATACCCCATATATAGGCCTGTTTGAGGCGCCCAAGGGCGCCACCAAAGGAATTATGAGATATTTTTCAATTGATGGGTTCTTGCCAATGCCATGCGGAGTGAGCCATGAACGAGCGAAATCGGTGCAGAAATGGCGGCTGTGTGACTTTGGTTGTAATTCTCATTTTTCTTTTGTAGTGATATTTTTTTCCAAAATTTGGCTTTTTTGTTGTGGGGTTTTTTTGGTGCACGATCATAGATGATGGATGGTCTTGGGGGCTGAGAGTCGCTAGAAGAAACGTTCTCAAAAAAATCGGCTGAATATTCGCATTTTGTTCGGGATTTATGACTATGGCAACCTTTTATAACTTTTGCTGTTTTAACTCTCTGCGTTTTATCAATCGCCTTGATTTTGGCTGTGATAAAGTGTGCGTACATGATCTACGACATGAGTAAATTTCGAGAATCAATGGAATTTCATTCGTCTGCTCATGTGAAGACTTAATTTGTAAAATCGTGCTTTTATCTTCTCTGACATTATTGCAAAATTATATAATAAAAAACTTAGAAGTCATAGTGCAGCTGGAGAAAACTACGCTGTCGCATGATCCACAACGTCTTCCTCTCACTTTGACTTATTCACTTTTCCTTAATTGCAAACTTTGTGAGTCTGTCTTTTCCTAGCAAAAAGCTTTCTTATTATTGTAGGTCTAAGGGCTACACAAAAATTAGTAATAAGGGGTCATTATAGGCTAATTATGATACAACAGACGACCGACGTACAAAAGGTGCTCTGTACCATTTGCGAGAAAAGGGCGTTATAAGTACATTATTGGAGTTGGTGTACAAATTAGTCATAACTGCCAAAAATGTTCTTCCAGGAGCCAACTTTGAATTTGAATATTTGAACTTCCTGAAAAATGATAAGGGGCTAATTGGATTTCTGCCTGTTCGCATCCACCGATAACATTTCCTCTTCAGAGAAAGCTGATTTCGCGATATAGCGGATCATTACTTCCTACTCTGAGTTTGATATCATTTTTAATGACAAAATCGAAAAACATGGAAATATGCATGTAGCTACTCATAATATGGTTATTAAGTATATGGTCATAATATGGTCAAATTTGAATGAGTGCACAGACCGCCATGTTTCTTCGACTAGATATGAAAAAAGGAAAGTGTAAGTCAATTGCCTATGTTAAAATTTTGACAATCCACTTTTTTTAAGCTCCTCCAGCCTCCAATAAAGGAAAAAGTAGGCCTACAAGTGTTCCATGCATCCCATAAAATGCCACTCCCTCCTCTCATAACCATTGATCTGAGGATGGATTTAATTACATTAGGGGCGATTGGTATAAAAATGGCTAGTGGAGGGTGTTTGATATACAATCTGCTCCTATTCCGCTAGCCAAACACCCCAGGCAAGCTTTCATAATCAAGTTATAGTCCAGCTATACGCACGTCCCTTTGATTTGAGGTACACCTCACTTATGGGGCTATCCACAAAGAAAGTCCGCAAAACAATCATATTTTTCGACTCCCGATCGATCCCCCTTGTTCGCATGTGTCCCAATCTCCCGACTCCCATGCGCATTTTCACTGAACTTCCATTTATATGTACGCATGTAGGAATTGCAATAATTTGTAGGCTACTATAAAAATATAGGCCTACATGTCAATATTTGAACGAATGCATGAATGCCGATGCAGTATGTGTTGCACTATTTTTGTGTAGGCCTCCGACATGTATTGCATGTTTACTGAAATTTAACAATATGCCTATCATTCAATTGCAAGATAAACATTTCGGCCTGCAACGATTGTAATTTAGGCCTATTATAATGCTCAAATTCTATGACTAATTATTTTCATTATCTGCTAATTTTCATATGTGTAACTTATGCCACTCAACCATCAACTTCATATTATATGAAATTGATTTTTTGATAATTATTCATGTGTAATACCAAATTGTCTAAGGAGAATGAGGGATAACCACATATACAGGGTGCGAGAAAAGTCCTTGCGGATTTTTGTCAACTTTATATTTTGCTATTCAATGATCAAATATCATTTCTTCAGTGACCAATATGTGGCAATGCGTTTGTAGATAACTCTGTCACTCGACTATTATGCATGCCAAGTCTTCAGATTCAATACATAGTGAGCTTTATGCTATTCAATCAACAAAATTTAAATTGATTACTTTCCATACGTTTTGTAAACTCGGCATTTCATTGTGCTATTTTCGATGCTTTAAAAAGCTATGCCACTTGTTTTTCCTGAGCTCCATGGATTTCACATTTGACTAGCTACGAGATTTGATCTCATTTTAATCAAATCAACAAAGTTGTGCTTCAAATAGCTATGCCACTCGTTTTTGCTGAGCTCCATAGATTTCAAATTTAAATCTCTTCGAGGATCGATCATTAAATGACGGACTAAACCATGGATGATTAACCTTAATAAATGTTATGCCTTGAAAAGATGCCACTTATTTTTGCTGACCAGCATAGATTTCACATTTGAATCTTACTACGAGATTTTTAATTTTAATCAATACATTTTATACACTGTGTTTGTAAACTTGATACACTGATGGATGTGAGTAATTTGATATTGTGATGGAATTCTCGACAATAGAAAAAGTTTATTGCACATCGTGGGCCATTTCTTTCAACTGTGAAGAAAGTGCTCGTCAATTCAGAGAGAAATTTAACAAGGAACCCCCATCGTCGAGAACAATCTTGTATTGGAAGAGCAAACTTCTTGAAACCGACAGCCTGTCCCACGACCGACCCAGAAGTGGCAGACCCATAACAGCATCTGGAGATGAAAACAGGCAAAAGGTAATTGAAGCTGTCACTGAAAATCCTTCAACTTCGACAAGAGCGATATCGAGGGATGTCGGGATCTCTGATTTCACTGTCCGAAAAGTTCTAAAAGCCGAGCATTATCATCCATACAAGCCGCTATATTCTCAATTTCTTTGTGATGGGGACGAAGACCGCCGCTTACTGTAAAGAAATGAGGAGAAAATCGAGAGAAGATCCTGCTTTCCTCCGAAAGCTAACATTTTCGGACGAGTGTGTCATGTCGTTGACAGGCAACATCAACAAGCACAATGTGCACTTCTGGACTACGACGAACCCGAATATTAGAATGACCAACCCAGGCAAGACTCCTAGCCTCACCGTGTGGGCCTGTATAGGCTATTCCGAACTTCTTCTCTACGATATCAGTTCAGAAACCATGAATGGAAAGAGATATTCTGATCCTCTGTTGAACCAAGTCGTTCCTTATTTCTCTCGTGGCACTGGAAGAACCCTTCTGTTCCAGCAAGACGGAGCGCCTCCCCATTACTCTCTTTCAGCGCGTCAAATTCTAGAGACTCATTTGTCCAATCGCTGGATCGGCAGGAGAGGACCTATTGAATGGCCAGCAAGATCGCCGGACTTGACATTCTGCGACTTTTGGTTCTGGAGTCACCTGCGGCAATTGGTTTATCCTCCAGGTTTTATTTACAGGAACATTCAGGACTTGCGGGAAGAGATTGAGCGACAAATGAACAACATTGCTCTCTCTTACTACCGTGATTCGTTGAGGAATTTTCAGAAACGTTTTCTGAAGTGCATTGAGCATGACGGTGAGCTATTTGAAGAATAAAAATGTCAATGAGTACATGGAATGTTTAGTTTTTATTTCTAGATGGGTTTGTTCAAAGAAAAATGAAAATAAAGTAAAACAATTCACCGTACAATAACTAAATATAAAGTTATCAAAAATCCGCAAAGACTTTTCTCGCACCCTGTAGATAGAATGTTTATGGTACACGAGTTGACTTCTTCGTGCTTATCTCATTGATACATTTATTTTATTCGAACAATTCATTTTTTTGACTACGGATCGAAGCGGACTCAGCAATATTCTCTATAAGCTTGCCTTTCCAGGAAGTGAGTGATTAATGCATGATGAAGTGCATGTAACAAGACAGTCACACGCAACATAGCCTCCTGTGCCCATTACTGAATGATGGCTTGACCAATGACTGATATTAATGTCGATAGACAAATAGGCTTACATTTTAAGTTTTAAGAAATTGCCTGTCACCAGTCCGAAAAATTCTGGAACGGCTACTTCTCTGTCTATTCCGAGCATTGATGCCTGCACTTAATTTCCGCCACAAATGCAAAAAAACAACAAGCTACTCTTAGCTGGATGATGAAATGAATATGTATTTGGCTCACTGATCACAATATTCAGGAAACAAAATTGGCAGGTTGCCACAAAATACGGGTTATATCGAAATCAATCGGATTTATGCGAGTTAAGGAGAAGAGTCTCTTCTTTTTAAAAATAAATCAATAAATAATAAAATTCCAACAAGAAAGCTAACAGCTCATCCTATTGATAAATAGTCAAGTAAAAGAGATCATACAGATATTCCTACTTGATAAGAAATTCTGTACACGGTCAGCTTGCGCGTTTGAAAAAGAACGAAAAACATTGAAAGCGAAATGTTAGTCAGAGGAGGCAAATGTTAAAAAAAACCGAAAGGGATGACTTTCGGGAAACGCCAATTTCAAAAGTCTGTCCAAAAATGGCTGTTCAAACGGCAGCACCTGAAAAGAAATAATATCAGAATGAGAGGGATCTGTTTGGAAGCAGCACTGTAAAACCAACATATGAGCTAAATGTAGATATGTGTATATATAGCTTTCTAACTATTTACTCCTATTTCTGATTACTACGAGTACATAATATGTTTAGCAATAATTAAGGGATATTCGCATCACAATAATTGCAATGTGGTAATATAGCGCTACAAACCGCTACATGGCTAGTTATTGCTTACCTGAAAATACAGAATTCCATTTTTCTGTTTAGATTATTAGACAAAATTGATAAGTCTATGCAACAATACACTTCACACCAGAATCAATATCAGAATATTTATCACTGTTCATTTAAACTGAAATTTAGAGTGGTGCACAGCAGTCATTTTCATTTCGCTCTGGTTTTGGTTTTCTCTCATTGGCTTCATTCAGCAAGACTATGACTTCATTTATCATTAAAATGAAGATAATTGGTATTTTTGAGCAAAATTGAAAATGATGCTGAGAAAGTACGCAAATTTTGATGAGCTTTAAGTGGTAACAAAATGTGTTCTATCGCACATCGGTCATTCCTTTTTTTCGCTAACTTTTATACGTATGAAAGCAAAACTGCTCGCAAGAACTCGCCTATACATCGGATAACAATTCATCACAAGCAGGTGATCGCAGTATTGAATACCTACGAAACCTGGTAAATAAATATTTGACATGTTTAGGCCATCATTCTTCAGAAAGAACATGAAAATTGTCATGTACGTTGTGACATATTCAAACGTTGTGTTTGCTGTACGCACGGCGATTTCACGCGCTCTCAGTTAATCGTGCCATAAAGGCACCAAACTTTGTAGACCATCCATAACTTGCTAATCGTAATGCATTATCGAGTAAATTGTCAGAAATTTGCCATTCAAGTGAATCCCGATAACAATCTTAAATAAAGTTTATTGAATCACAAGGCTTTCCTCGATCAGAGTGACTCTTGCATTAAGCAGAGTAGAGATATAACGCTGAAATTCTGTATAGACCCCACCCGAAAAAGAGCATCAATGTGGATGATTCATTTATTGAAATGCAAAGTTCAATTTCCTAAAGTTAATCAATTCCTATCTATTAATAACTTCTAAACAGCAATATCTCGCAACCCGTTACAACAATCATATAAATAAGATCAATGAAATACGACATGCATATATCCTATGCAAATGTTGCTGAATCACTTTGTCGATTGAAATAAGCAGCCAATAATTTTGTACCGGTACTGTTGGACGAAATCGACTACATGACGACAGTTTTTCGGATTCGGCATAAATCGACTTTTGCTGAAGACTGTATTTCAACAAATATCAATGCTATTGAGGGAATTAAGTGATTGCTCTCATGCAGTATCTTCGTGAGGAATAATTATAATCTTACCTTGTGGTAGTATATTTTGTGAGGAGACCCACCAATCGTAGAACCTTACAAGTTATTGTTCATGTTCTGCAAGAAAAAATCATGATCAATATGAAGTCAGGCTATCGTGAGGATACCACAGCTAGGGATAACACAGCGAGCATTGAAGCATGCACTGAAACCTACAGGGAATGAATAGCTCGTGAATATAGGTGCGAATGATAGATTAACGAAATATATGGACACCAATAGCAGACGATGATATAACAAAATAATTTACGACCGGCTCAGCTGTTCTTTCAGATGAAAATTGAATAAAATTCTTTCTTTCTGGTTGGGAAGAATTCATTTAAAATGTGAATGCAATTACAAATTATGATTAATTGTCAGATGATCATATTCGAAATCACAAGATCGTTTTCATAATACATGAAACTCATGACGTAGAAAATGATCACGAATAAGACATCAATGCAAATAGCACTAGCTATTTTTGGTTTTGATGTAAATGTAATGTATAGCTATTGACTGCCGACTTTGCATATATTATTATCATGAATTCTATAAAAATAATCAGAAGCTATTTTTGTCAATTCTTAGTACATGTCGTTCTCGCTACACTACATGCAGATATATGAAAAACCTTGCTTTATCTATTTAATTAGCTAAAATACAATGATTTTTATAAGCTAATGAATTCAGTATGCCTTTTATAAAAGATAAAATTGAATTGCAAATAATGATTTGTTCATCTGCTTTCATTTACTTTAGTAATGAGTAAACTCTAGAGTAAAGGCTTTAGGTCATAGGTTTGCATTATATTCATATAAAGAGAAAACTCAACAAGAATAACCATTGTTAAGTCGAACAGACATTGCGATTGAAATGATAACAATTTTGAGATCGCAAAACACTGAAATATCATACATTTCAAGAGTCCGATGACTTACTCCTATGTTTAGAAATTATAACTAAAACAGTTGCAGGGCATCTTTGATATGATTGTTTTACAATGCAACTGATAAATGCCATTGTGCCCACGATGGCATTGTCGATTTGCAGGATTCATTTACTTAGGAATACAAAGTGCATCATTTGATACAACATTTGATAAAATTATAGATATTTACTTACAATGGTAGATGTTATGAATGAGATTTCACAGCAAACATTATTATCACACGTGTCGACAAGTGTATAAAACATTGGTGCTAAACAGTCATTTTTTTATTAATACTATTAATTAATTCTACTAAAATAAATAGTTACATAATAAATCAGAAGAGGCACTTTTACTTGCGAACTATTGTTTTATAATAAGATAATGCTTTTTCACATGTACTTGATGAACATGTTTTTACTGAATTATTATATCACAAAACAAATGTAGTCATTCTCGCGGAGCCATAAAATCGCTCCATCTAATAAATAAAGATAGTAAGATTGTAATCCGCAACGGAATATTGCTAGTGAGATTTAAGATGACCAAACAGCTTTGAAATGTCGCAACCTAATGCTTCAATTTGAAAAACTTAGTTTTGGTGGCAATGATCGCTGTGATCAAGAAAATCAATTGTAATCTGTCATGCTAGATTTTGGACACTACACTTGACTGAAGTCGTCAACTAAAGAGGGTTTCCTCTCCTTCGTTTAAAAGGTTTTGTCCGGTGAAGCGAGTCGGCGAACATCATGACTCTGGACAATTGAGTTTCTTAAACACGATTTTCTTTGAGTAAGCAACAAGCGAATCATAGTACAGTAAATTACAATTTTTATCGTTTTGAGCTAGAAAAGCCGATTTATCTCAAAGCAAGAATTACGGAAGTGCGAAGGCGTGTGAAAAACAATATTTTATACCTGGAAAGCAGTCTGACTTCAACTATTCCAATATTCCTAAAGCTTATCTACATGTTCCAACTTCTAGGTAAATTCAAATTATGTGTACCACGGACCCTAAATGGCTATCAGCGTCGCATGTAGGGTTTCCCGGTAAATATGTGTATTCTAGCATGTGAATTTCTATGTAGGAGTCGAAATTTCTCAGGGAAATACTATGTAAGTGTGCGGCCGATGAACAGGTAGATCAATCAAGTAAACGTTATGTTATTCCAATTTATTGATTGATTACCCAGTATTCTGTCATCTTTATAGCAGTCACATACTTTCATCGTCAGACCGGAATATAATGTATTATCCGAAAAATGTACTATAAGGCTTCAGTAATTAAATTGATGACATCTAATCACACAGGGCATGCAGCTTTGCAGCCAATCAAACACTGAAAACATGACGACCATTCGAAAGAAATACTACAGTTTATATCTTTTATGGTTATAGTTAGCAAAAGAAATGAAATGTGAATATAGTTGATGGCGTCATCTTTAGAGTCTTTGAGTTATGCAACCAGACAAGATATTTGATTAAAATCAGAATCAGATATTCTGGCATTATAACATCAAACACGCAAAAATGTGCTCTTCATGATTTCTATAAAGTCCATTGTCGGACTTCAGGTAAACTAGTCTGATAAAAACATACAGTCTCTCTACACTTTCAACAGTGATGGTTTTGGAAAAAAATATTTTGAATATTCATTCATGAAAAGTGCTCTATGTTTTTCGAGATCACTATCATTCATTTCATTTGAGATGCCAAGTGACATCCTAGTTCGGTTTCTCATTTGGTTCGTCATTATTCATAAATCAGTGAGACCCACTCTAGTCAAATAAAAAGAAGTATGTGAGTCAGAAATCCTCGTGTCATACACAGCGACAGGATCTAATCACCTAAAGCTGCATGCTAACAGCAATCCACCAAGAGCAGCATTACGAAATGGGTTTGGTTGTAGAAACATTGCGATGGATTTGGATGAAAAACATGTGATGTGGAATAATTGAATGAAATTCGTCGAAAGTAACTTCTTGTACAATAATAACTCAGCTTGTGACGTAGGCTGATACAATTTGCTACGAAATTAGGCGATCAAATGTAGCAAAAAAAACAAGCACAGCATGATTGATGTTGATGATGCAGTATATCCAAGAAATTTAGTAAAAATAACATGATTCTCGCGTATGATTTGATATTACCAACATTGAGAGTCAGTCAACCAAAAATTCTGAAAGCATCAATAATAACACATAGCCGGTAAAAATGCGAGCCGATCATTATTCGATCGATGGTATCTGGCCTGTAAATAGTGTCCTTGACATTAAAAAACAAAGGACAGTGTACAACGTTATATGTGAATAAATGTGACCAAATTAGTAATGAAAGATGACAAAACTAAAATATTGAGAGCAGCCAATAACAAATATTAAAACAAACAAAACTAATTTGTCAGTACGCAGTCGTAGGTCACAAACAAGGAAACAAATCACCGCGTACATATGCATAAGGTAGCAATAATGTGCTCAACTGAGGAATAAATGCAAGCATCCAGTGCCACCGTCGCGAACGGACCGAATAACAAATTCATTTTTATGACATGTACGAGTAGAAGCCACTCCAGAATGAGAGGAAGATGCAAAAATTTAACTGAAAAGTGTCGCGATGCTAAGATATGGGAATGATGGAATAAAATATGAGGTCCTCTAAAAAGAATCGCGGACGATGCCACTGGCTGCGAAGAGGATGTCTGTCTGTGCACCGAACAACATTGATCAAGCGATTGTCGATCACTACTGCTTTATACCTGTGGTGGGATCAGTCTCGACCGGTTACTCTGATGTAGGACCACTGCTGCCGTGGTCAGGGGCTAATGATGTCGGCGGATATGTATGTGCAGGCGATTGTTGGGATAATGTGGATGATTGTGGCTCAGAATGACTGATTGGACTGTGCGTGACTGAGTGATCGGAGGGTAACGTGGGTGCCTCAGCAATGGACTCTGAAGCACTGTGAATGTTTCCAGCTGCAGTCACTGAATTAAGGGATTGAGGTGATTGAACGGAACAACTGCCATCGGTTGATGTCTCCATCACTGCACCGGTGTCAGCACTTTGGACTAAAGGCGAAGCATCAGGAGCTTCATCTAAACTATCTATGGAACGTTCCATCATTTGGAATTGTTCAAGTGAATCCACGGAAGTCTCCATTCCGGGAGGAATGCTAGCTTCTGGTTGCCGGGTTTCCATCTGTTCTGCTTCCTCAGCAGGGTTTATTATGTTTCCAGCCACACGGATCACTCCAGAGCTGATCATCGGCCCATGTAAGGAGTCAACAGACACTTGCATTATGCTTGAGCTCACTGAAGTAACAGATTCCTCCATAACGTCTTCACCACCTCCAAGGCTATCTGAATCTACTTCTTTAGAACGTCGACTATGTTCACTGCCTTCGAGGTCTTCATGACCTGTTAAGGAGTCACCGTCATGCTCAACAGGACGTCGAATGGCTGGGATAGCAGATACTACGGATACGTCTTCGTGAAATGGAGCTTCACCCTCATCCTCCTCGAGAGAGTCAGTCTCATCGACGTTTCCTTCAGAGTAGCTGCTAATAGCCATCTCAGGAGCAATTGGCTTGTCTACATCTTCGGACTTTGCCTCTGTAGAGATCGCGGGAGTGGAAGAATTTCCTGCAGAAAGAAGCTCTTGAATTCTGGAAACCGAATCTCCAAATGAGACAGAATCTCGCATGGGTGACATTGTTTCGCCTTCAGTGATGCTCTCACCGCTGCGAACTCGGTTGGATGAATGAGAAATACTCTCTGAACTCAGAGGCACACTTTCGTCCTGTGTAACAGTTGGTAATTCGCCACTCTCCAATGCCTGTACGATTTTGTTAGCTTCTATGGAAAGTTCTTCGGAAAGAAGTGATTCTTCAAGCCCTACAAAATCAGCCAAAGATGATGAGCTGGAGCTGCTGTCACTACTGTCACTCATTTCTTCATCCTCTTTAGAAACAAATGATCCAGTTTCCGCTCCACCAAGATCACACTGTCGTTCTAATGTTTCAAATTCATTTAAAGATGTGTTTGAAAGGGCTTGCATGTCACCAGCAGGTTTCTTCTGATGAGATGGACTTGCTGGAGTTGCAGGTCCTTCCAATTCTTTTTCAAGTCTTTCAAACTCAGCCAAGGATGAGGTCATCGAAGGAGGGGCATCTTGCCTCTGTCTATCACTGCCACTGCTGTCAGTGGTTTTCATCGATTGTTCGCTACCCTGAAGTGTCGCTTCTCCTTCTAATCTTTCAAATTCAGATAAGGATGAAGTTACTGATGACAGTTCCTTTTCAGTAGCGGATACGACAACTGCAGAGACACCAGGAGAAGACAGAGGAAGAGACTCAGCTGATCGAACAGTTAAGGGGATAGGTTCAGATTGGACGGAAGTTTTGGATGTTGTTGTTGCATCTGTCAAGCCTCTCACTCCAGCAGGCCCTGACTGCAAATCGAAATCCGATTTACTAACGATTTCCAAGTCACTTTCAAGAGAAGAAATTGTTCCAGATGTTTGATCGTGACTGCCTTCACGATCGCGTCTATCACCGCTCATAACAGCTAGTCGACCTTCTTGGTCACCCTCCAAACTTTCAGGATGTATAACAGTCGCAAAACTACCGATACTGGTGGAATTATCGCCCAGGTCATCAGCAGATTCGCTGATTGGAATATGTCCAAGACTTCGTGATGACTGCTGTTGAGATGGCTTGCTCACGTCAACACTGGAGCCTTTTCCATAACTTTCAGGACTGCTCTCTAGTGATTCGCGACATTCCAATATCGGCGAAAGTGTCGATTCATCCACATCAACATCTTGCATGGGATGTGTTGGTTCACGTCGCACCACAACTTTGTATCCTTCCTCACAATCTTCAACAATATCATCATCTTCTTCACCCTCTTCTTCATCTTCGTCATCATCTTCCTCTTCCTCTTCATCCTCTTCTTCGTCTTCTTCTTCATCTTCTTCCTCCTCTTCTTCGTCTACTTCTTCGCATTCCTCTTCATCAGCATGCAATTCACCTTCAATGTCTTCCTTAAGGTCATCCATAATCCTTTCATCTAATGATTCCTCTACTGGAGGGACATGAGTTTTGCGACTTTCGACAACTCGGACGGAGTCATCATCCAGTCGGTCATCATCTAAGATGCGAGCTTCATGAAAATCGGGTGATTCTGGCTCAAGAATAAGACTCTGGCTACTGCTTTCATGATCTTTCACCGCTAAAGTCCCAGGAAAAACAGAGGTTTCTCTACGTTCAACAACCGACTCTATGGACTCAGCTTGAAATGCTGAAAAATGCTCTTCGTGACTTGTTTGGACGATTGGAGTGCTGCTCAAATCAGACTCACTGGCAAAAGATTCTTCAATTAAGTCCGGGGTGCAAATTGACTTTCGAAGTGGCTCATCATCGTGCATGGTTGAATCACTGGCGATTGATGTCGAAACGTCAGTGTGCAGATGACTATCTTCTAATATATTTTCTGACATCTGACTGTCAGTGGTTGCGGGTATATGTGTAGCTGTATCTCCAAACAGAACAAAACCACTGTCGGTAACAACCTCCAATGTTGATTGCGATGGAAGATTGGATTCAGAAACACTTATACCAGATGACTGAGGTTCCTCACTGTCACATGGAGTAAAACTTCGATCACGCTCGAAATTTTCCTCTGTTGGCATTTCAAAACCATCGAGAGTCATACCAGACGCTGTCATGCCGGATTCACTTTCCTGTGAATGGGAAACTGTGGATTCTACAACACCAAGAGTATCAGAATCGAATCCAGTTTCTGCAGACTGACTTATGTGTGCTGAATCTTCAGTAATTTCCTGTATGGCATGCATGATATGTGGGTCTTTAGAATCAATTTGTTCGATTATCATTTGATGCTCATCCATTAACTGTTCAGTGGCAGCAGGCATATGAGGTTGTACAGTCTGCATATGGTATTCAGAGTCGCTTTCGTCTTCTGAACCGTGTTGTAATTGATGTAGTTCATGTGATTCCTCTTGAACTGCTAATTCCTCCTTAATATCATCCATCAAATCGACATAACTTTCATCGACATTTTCTTCAGTGATTGAAATTCGTCGAACAGGAGACTGTGGGTGAACTGAGGGACTTTCTTCTGCTTTAGCCTCTTCAAAACTGAAATCTTCCGAAATGGCTGCATAACCTTCAACACAGGGGGTATAATCTTTTATCGGGGAGGACCCTCTGGATTGCTCGCTTGAATGCTGTCTCGTTAACTCAATAAGAACATCATCACTTTCGAAATCTTCTTCATCTTCGATGTCAGGTGGCACATAGACGGGTGAACTTAATGCTCTGGTTTCTTCAAGACCCTTCTCACTGGATAAACTTATTCGCTCTTCGATTGAGGCTTCTTGATTATCTAAATTGACAACATCATGCGAAGGTTCAGAGGGCATGACGGGTTTGACCAATTCCTCAGCATGAATTACTTGATCTTTTGCGTGAATAGGCGCTGAGTCTTCTGCCGAGATTAGCTGTTCTGTTGATGATTCTTCTTTGGAATGAATAAATGAAGTTACTGCTGTATCGACGGCACTCTCAACAATAGTCTCAGCGTACTTTACAATAGCCGAGTCTGCATTGCCTTTTTCTTCCTCCGGAGATGATATCGCAAATAAGTCAGCAGACTCTTCAACTTCCTCTTCAACTGCCTCTTTGATGTGTTGGTAAAATTCACTTTGCGATATCTTATTTTCATCTCCACTTGTTTCCAAGTTTTCCAACATAACTCTATCACTCATTTCTTCACCACCATCAGATAGAATAGTTGGTGATTTTTCCTCTTTTTGCTCAGGGGATAAGGAAGACTCATGCGACTCACCAGCACTAGTAGGAACTGGTTCAACTAGCGCCTTTTGCTCTTCTACCGAAACAACATGTGACTGAGCCTCACAGCTACTGTCACGCTCAAACGGTGAAATTGCATGTTGATCATCCTCACGTTCAGCAGTATGAAACATTTGCTCGGCATGAACTCTAGGTCGATCGTCGATATCTGCACGAGGAGAGAACTCATCACTTTCTACATCTTCAACCGTTGGCACCTCCAATTCGTCATCAGTTTGTAAAATATCTTCGGACGGAAGTTGAGCTCGTTGTAATAATGATTTCTTTTCTGTTAAAAAAGTCTCCTTGTCTTGCTTTTGGGAATCAATTTCTTCTATCTTCTGTCTTTCACTAGCTATCTGTGTTTTAGACATTTCTTCTTCTACCACTGAAACATCGGTCTGATGTATTTCGACATCATCGATTAATTTCTCTGCTTCTAATGTTGCTATTTCTTCAACTGGGTGTCCTATGACTGTGTCATGGGAAGACACCACTGTCTGTGTTAGAGTGGTAATAGTCTCTGTGGTCTCTTCCTCTTTCAAGTCACCCATAGACACTGTACTTTCTTCTGATAAAACGATTACTTTCTCACTTGCTTGGTTACTGGTAGGTTTCTCAAGCTCCTCTGTTGGCGGGCACACTGTTGACGAAACTTGTGGTGTGGCTTCCATTGCATGTCGATCACTTATGGTCGCAATTTCTACTGAAGGATAGGAGACGACTTCATCTTCTTTTATGACATCATCAGCGATTTGCTGTATCTGAATAGGAGCTGATTGTAATTGTGTCTTTTCTTCTCTCACATCCTCTACAGATACTTCTTCCTTCTCATCGCTTTCTACAACAGTTGAGTCCATTGCTTGGTCTTTTTTCTCTACCTCATGGCCCGTCAGCAATTCAGTCTGAATAGGTGCTGATTGCAATTCTGCTTTTTCTTTCGCACTGACAGATTCCACAGAAACTTCCTGTTTTTCTCTTTCTTGATCCTTTTCAACAACATCATGAATGACTTGTTCGGCTTGAGCAGGTGCTGAATGCAGCTCTGACGTTGCGGCTTCTCTCACAGATTCCACAAACACTTCTTGCTTTTCTTCGTGAACGACAATGGCTTCATCCTTTGCTTGATCCTCTTTCACAATCTCGTGATCAATTAGCAGTTGAGTCTCTACAGAAACTTCCTGTTCTTGTTTTTCTTGTTCCTTTTTGACGATATCATGAACGACTTGTTCTGCTTGAACAGGCGCTGTCTGTAGCTCTGTCCTTGCTTCTTCTCTCACAGATTCCACAGATACTTCTTGCCTCTCTTCGTGAACGACAATGTCTTCATCCTTTGCTTGCTCTTCTTTCACAATATCGTGACTAATTAGCAGTTGAGTCTCTACCGCGGCTGATTGAAGTTCTGTCTGCTTTTCCTCACTCACATACTCTGCAGAAACCTCATGTTCTTTTTCTTTTTGTCGTACCTCTTCAACGACATCATGAACGACTTGTTCTGCTTGAACAGGCGCTGTCTGTAGCTCTGTCCTTGCTTCTTCTCTCACAGATTCCACAGATACTTCTTGCCTCTCTTCGTGAACGACAATGTCTTCCTCCTTTGCTTGCTCTTCTTTCACAATCTCGTGACCAATTTGCAGCTGTGTCTCCACTGGGGGTGATTGCAATCCCGTCTTTTCTTCCTCGCTAACTACCTCTACAGAAACCTCATGTTCTTTTTGCTGCACCTCTTCAACGATATCATGAACGACTTGTTCTGCTTGAACAGGCGCTGTCTGTAGCTCTGTCCTTGCTTCTTCTCTCAAAGATTCCACAGATACTTCTTGCCTCTCTTCGTGAACGACAATGTCTTCATCCTTTGCTTGCTCTTCTTTCACAATATCGTGACTAATTAGCAGTTGAGTCTCTACCGCGGCTGATTGAAGTTCTGTCTGCTTTTCCTCACTCACATACTCTACAGAAACCTCATGTTCTTTTTCTTGCACCTCTTCAGCAACATCGTGAATGACTTGTTCTGCTTGAGCAGGCGCTGACTGCAGCTCTGACGTTGGGGCCTCTCTCACAGGCTGTGTCTTCTGTGTCCTGCTCTCTTCTTTCACAGATTCCACACACAGATCTTCTTGCCTCTCTTTCGTGAACGACAATGTTTCCTCCTTTGCTTGCTCTTCTTTCACAGCAGCTGTGTCTCCACTGGGGGTGATTGCAATCCCGTCTTTTCTTCCTCGCTAACTACCTCTACAGAAACCTCATGTTCTTTTTGCTGCACCTCTTCAACGATATCATGAACGACTTGTTCTGCTTGAACAGGCGCTGTCTGTAGCTCTGTCCTTGCTTCTTCTCTCAAAGATTCCACAGATACTTCTTGCCTCTCTTCGTGAACGACAATGTCTTCATCCTTTGCTTGCTCTTCTTTCACAATATCGTGACTAATTAGCAGTTGAGTCTCTACCGCGGCTGATTGAAGTTCTGTCTGCTTTTCCTCACTCACATACTCTACAGAAACCTCATGTTCTTTTTCTTGCACCTCTTCAGCAACATCGTGAATGACTTGTTCTGCTTGAGCAGGCGCTGACTGCAGCTCTGACGTTGGGGCCTCTCTCACAGATTCCAAAGACACTTCTTGCTTTTCTTCGTGAACGACAATAGTTTCATCCTTTGCTTGGTCATCTGTCACAATCTCGTGACCAATTTGCAGCTGTGTCTCCACTGGGGGTGATTGTAATCCCGTCTTTTCTTCCTCGCTAACTACCTCTACAGAAACCTCATGTTCTTTTTGCTGCACCTCTTCAACGATATCATGAACGACTTGTTCTGCTTGAACAGGCGCTGTCTGTAGCTCTGTCCTTGCTTCTTCTCTCAAAGATTCCACAGATACTTCTTGCCTCTCTTCGTGAACGACAATGTCTTCATCCTTTGCTTGCTCTTCTTTCACAATATCGTGACTAATTAGCAGTTGAGTCTCTACCGCGGCTGATTGAAGTTCTGTCTGCTTTTCCTCACCCACATGCTCTACAGAAACCTCATGTTCTTTTTCTTTTTGTCGTACCTCTTCAACGACATCATGAACGACTTGTTCGGCTTGAACAGGCGCTGTCTGTAGCTCTGTCCTTGCTTCTTCTCTCACAGATTCCACAGACACTTCTTGCCTCTCTTCGTGAACGACAATGTCTTCATCCTTTGCATGCTCTTCTTTCACAATATCGTGACCAATTGGCAGTTGAGTCTTTGAAGCCGCTGATGGCATTTCTGTTTTCACTTCTTCTCTCACAGATTCCACAGATACTTCTTGCCTCTCTTCGTGAACGACAATGGTTTCATCCTTTGCTTGGTCTTCTTTCACAATATCGTGTCCAATTAGCAGTTGGGTCTCAACAGGGGTTGATTGCAGTTCGGTCTGTTTTTCCTTTCTCACATCCTGTGCAGGAACTTCATGGTCTTCTTGTTCTTGCTCCTCTTCAGCCACATCATGAACGACTTGCTCCGTCTGAATAGGCGGTGATTGCAGCTCTGTCTTTTCTTTTTCTGTCACTTTTTCCGAAGATATTTCTTTCTTCTCTTCATGTATCACAATTGCTTCATCTTCGACTTGGGTGTGGATAGTTGGTTGAACTTTCACCTCGGGTTCAGTCAATTTCAAGGAAGAATCTTGAAGTGCAACATTCGCTTTTTGATGTGTAGTAGTGACAGATTCTTTCTCGGTGTCTGTGTGTGAAGACGACACTTTCTCTTCTTCGTCAGCAGTTGTTTCTGTGATTGGCGGTATTACTTTAGCTACAGTTTCCTCTGCTTCATCTTCGATTGCAGCTGTATCTGATGATTCAACTGTGTCGACAAGAGCCTCTGAATGCTTTTCAAATCGAGGCTTCACTTCTGTATCAGGTACACCAACTTCGTGTATGTCATCGTGTATCAATGCAGTCTGGGAGTCATCGCACGATGAGATGTCAGGAATATGATGGATTTTCTCTTCTTCGGCCGACACCACCCTCTCATAAGCTGATGTTCGATGCTCAACTTCTCCTACCTTTTCACCTCTCAATACAGGCTCTTGATCATCCACCACTGGTTCCTTCTCTTGGGATGTGATCTGTGCCTTTTCCAAATTTTCTTCGACTAGTGATGCTGCTTCACTCATTAACCTTTCTTCCTTCTCATCTGCAGATTTTTGATCTTCAAGTACTCTTGACTCGGATGTATGAGCTGGTACAGCACTTTCTGTAGATTCTACACTACTCTCATGAGATTGATGCTCACTAGTTGGTGTCAATGCCTTAGGAGTAGATACTATTTCCTTTTCTTTCTCGAAATCCGATTCAGAGTCTTTCTGCTCCTCTTCCGTAATTCCTCCTAAATATTCCTCCTCTCGTTTCAATGACGAATGGAAAGATTTGTAAGCATCGACAGGTGACTGAGCAGGAGAATCTAACTTTTCTTCGAGTTTATGAGCCGAATGTTCAGAATCAAGCATTAGTTGGAAAGGTCCGACTCCTCTACCGCCAGCACCGTCCTTCGTGGGAGAAAACAAATCATCAGGGCGAATTCCGCAATCAAATAATGGAAGCTTGAATGATGATGTATCAGGACGACGCAGAATATCTTCATCTGTTTCTTCCGTCTCCGTTTCACTAGCACTTGCACTGGCACTCATTTCTGACGACATTTCACTACTTTCATCTTCATAATTGGTTGGTGAAACACCCCTTTGGATGAATGATATTCTCTCTTTATCTACTTTTGGGCTGTCAGAAAATTGTTCCTCTTTTCCTGATTGACTCAGAATTGATATGTCTGCTCCGCTCTCTAACATCACGTTCGCACTAGATGATATTGATTCTGATTGTTCAACTCGAACGTGATCCTTTGAATCTTCTTTGAGCTCCTCAATTTCCGAGCTTTCTATTGATTCTTTGACTGCAGCTGACTGTGTTTCTCTCTCTTGATCACTGTCCTTCATTTCACCAATGACAGATTTATATGGCTCACTGGGTGAGACTCCTATGCTGGGCGTAACATCTAGCATCAAAGTTTGTTGATGTTGTTGTTTTTCTTGTGTGTCTGATAAAGTTAGGGGACTGTCCGTGGTTGCCATCGACTCGACAACCTCCGCCATGGCTGGATCCGGCAAAGAGATGTCAGCCATTGATGGCGTTGTCTCTTCCGGAACTTTTTTCTCATCTGTAGATTGAAAAAACAAACGAGACTGCATTTCTCGCTAATAAAATGCAGACTAAAATTGATGTGATTTGATTGGAAGGAAGCAAAGTGTTTTTTCTCGGCCTCCTTTAAATCATGAGGTTAGAATGAAAAATGATATGCCTGAAAATTATTCAAATGAACGTCTTAAACACTTATAAAACTGATGATACCACTAATTTCAAGGAATAGTGTTTCATCTGTGTGTAACGACAACTTGACAGCAAGTATCAACCAGTCTACAAAAATAAGTCACACATGCCAGTTAGTGACTTGACTTGATTACAGTTATGTTGATCACTCGCAGTATTTCATACATACTTACACCTGTTCGAAGTTATTGAACAAATTTGAAAATGTATTTTCATTCGTGAAGGCCATCAACTCTATCACAGCCAATTTAGGCATCATATATAAATATAATGGAAAGAGAAAGCAAAAAGCATAAAGAATCATATAGGTACAGAAATACAAAAAAGTGAGTTGACATCCCACAGATTAGAGCAAGCTAACTTCATACTATGAATTAGCACATCTACAGGTATATTAGGCCATTAGATCAGTCAGCAGTGAGCTCTAAATGTTTCTTAGCCCTGCGGGGTCTAGTAATTTAGATCGGCACACGATTAGACGATACCTAATTGTTGTAGAAGTCTTTCTTCCTCTGCGTCCTCGTCGACCAATGACGGAAGAGCGTCTAATTCCTCTGATGATAAGTCAAGAACCACTTTGCCACGTATATTGAGATTCCGTTCAAAGCATGCACGTGTAGTATAAACCTCCGATCCATCGGCCATTGACTCACTGAACTCCTCTACACGTGGTGTGTTTTGATCATCGTGAGCTGATCGAACCATCTCTAACTTGCAGCGTCTATCCCCTGCATATATAAGCCGTGATGAAGAAGCGCTAGCTTGAAAGAACTCACTGTCGCCTTGCATACTGACTGTTGTTAGCTTAGCTTTCAAAGTCCGTTTCCGATATACTTTCCGGATGTCATACGTCCCATCTCCGCGATCAACGTTTCTCTCTTCCGTCTCAGAATCGCCCTCTACGTCAAATCCAACTGTATTGGTGTGTTGCCGCAACGGTTCCGGCTCAAAGTCGTCCGCAGACAGAGATCCGAAACTTTTCCTATTTTTTCCATTTTCTTGAGATTCAGAATCAGATGAAGAAACGTCGCCGTGATCAGGTGGCGGACTTGGTGCTAATCCAGCATCATGCATCCGTTTAGCAATAAGTTGCTCTAACATTTCATCTGACATACGGATAGAAGAATCAATTTTAATGTCGGAATGAGAATTGGCATCTTCGGCTTCAAGCTGAGCCTTGTCATCTATAACTTGAGGCTCGCTCTTCAATTGTTCCTTCGTACTTGCTATAGAGTGGAAACAAAGAAATAAGTGGATTTGAAAATCAATATGACAAGGAGGAGATATCAACTCATTATACATCATAATAATATTCATTAAAGAAATCAGGTACTATACACTTAGATATGGGTATAGAAATATATACTTTGACACAAGAGGACGGAACACAGAAATTGTAACAACACATTCTATGAAATTTTTATAAATGTTGAATTATGTCAGTGTGTACACTTATTGCGTAATTATGCACAAACGGCGCATGCTGATAATGAGGTAAAGTCAATCAATTAAGGAATCGTATTATCAATAAGCAAGCACAAATCTTTTAAACATACAAACATCAAATCATTATGTTAGTAAATTGAACAGGGAAACATGATATCAGAAATCGACTCAAGCTTGAAATAATAGCCTCCGAGTTCCCGTTGATGGAAAAGATAGCTAATTTTCTCATGCATTAATTCATAATTTTACTTTTGTTACCTTCGCTCGGCCCTTCATCCAACGTTGTCGTCTCAGGCACCTCCGCCTCCAAGTCTGGTCTATGACAATGAGTCTGTCGCACTATTCTCTTGATAACGACAGATCCATCTGGCAATTCTTCTCGTATCTCCTCTACTACCTCAGGATCAGCAACTGAATGTTCATCAGTAAATGAAATGCCTTCTGGCGTTTTTTCTCTAGCGGCAACTTCCTCTGCAATGGTCGTGTGTTCCACACGGCGTTTTACAACTGACCCATCGGGTAAGGTCTCCTCAAATTCCTCAACTTCAACGGTAGTTTGAGGAGCACCTTCGATGAACCCTTCAGGCTCATCAACGAAATCCGCTTCATCTTTAGCGGCTTGAACGGCTAATGCCTCTGGGCAACCTTCACGTATGATACGATCGGTAACTTTTTGTATCACTTGTTTCCTTACAATTCTTCGTTTGATAATAGTACCATCTTCCAATTCTTCTTCAATTTCTTCAACTTGACTTCTCTCTTCCGGTTTGCCATAAATTATCTGATGTGTTTCTTTAATATCATGGTGATGATGACCGTGCTCAGTATCATCTGAGCTGCTGCCATACTTCACAGCACTCTCATAAGCTTTCTGAAACGCTGTTTCTTCATCCTCGCTACTATGACTTGGTCGCTTCTCAATTTCAGCAGTAGGCGTTCCTCCTCTACCAAGAGAAGAAGATGAGGATGAGTAGGAGGAGCTTCTGGATCTCGAGCGCCGCTTTTCATCGACATCATGTTCGTCAGGATCATCGGATTGTACTCCAGACGATCGAGGGGGTGTGATTCTACTGATCCCCGAGACGGTCATCGTCATACTCGTGCTCGCATCTGATTGCGAGTGACCGTACATGGACAGCTCCAAGTCAGACGTTTCAACTCCAAATCTATCAGATTCCTCAGTGGAGCCTCTCGTCATACCACCAAGGAATAATTCAGGTTCTTGACTCATTCCACGTTTTTCTTCAGCATCTACAAAATCTTCTTCATCAGATGATTCCGATGAAACAGAGTCTTTGCGACTGCGCTTTTCAGGATATTCTGTGCGCAAGTCCTCTAAGGGAGCGGGAGGCACTGATTCCAAATTGGTCTGTTGGACGCCTTTAAGAGATTCTTCATCCACTTCTGGCTCAGGAGTTTTTTCGTCATCGTCATCGAGTTGCCGAGGTGGTGCCGCTGAATGCACACCTCTTTGTCGAGATGCTGACAATGATTCCTCTTCAACACCGGAATCAAAGTCAAGTTTAGGATCCCGTTTATCCGCTTCTCGTGCTGCAATATGAAAAAAGGATATTCTCGCATTCGAAAAGTCATGATGTGCGACAAGACAAAACTGTAGAAATGTGCATTTTAACGTAAGACGGCAATATGTTCCATAACAAACATGAACTGTTGGCGTTTAATTGACATAATCATCTTTAACATTCTTTATTAGACATCACAACAACAGTTGCCAGCTGATATCAATTTTTTTAAAACAAATTCTATAAATATTGACATAAAAGTTTTGGGGTTTGACTGAAAAATTCTGAGTTTTAAATTGTTTAAGAAAGCTTTTCCCCTCCCATGAAATATTTCCGTGGCACAGTGGTGAAGTAATTGGCCTAGCGATCTTTTGGTACAGAGGGCGAGCCCCGAAAGTGTCATTGGAAGTCAGCAGGAAGAGTATCCTGACTAAAAGTGTTACAACACTGCAGAAAAGTCTGACTAAGTCAGCACCGTCCAAGTAACCAGTATGGGGGAGCAGTGGCATTAAAGCTTAATTTCATAATTCCACGGTCTTGCTGTGAATTTCAATCGTTTGTGAATTACTTATCACCGTGACTTTAATCAATGGCTGTATTCAACGCAGCATTTGCATTAACCAGTAAGAAAGTACCAGTTTATTGTGTAAGTCTGGCTACACCATGATAAATAATATGTAGGTCAGAAAACATCAGGTAATTACCAATTAACAGCCAATGAATACATCGTAAACTCATGTGTTTCTTGGTTAACTCGTTATGCTCAATACTATGAAACAGAAACCAAAAATTTTCATCTCAGATAACTTATAGCACGGTGGACTCTTAATGCACTCCTTGATGATGGCCATCGGTCGGCTAAAGTGTATCGAAAATGAAAGGAAAATATATCTCACGACCATTCAAAGTTAAAGCGAGATATGTGCAAAGAACATGAAATAAAATTGTCGACGTTTCGGCGATCGCATTTACTGACACAGGTTACAGATTACTCTCAAGGACTCTCTGGACTCATCATGTCTAGCGACATTTAGATAATATTAGATTTCTCCCTACCATAATCACCAGTTCAATGCTAATAAGAAAAATGAGAGTCTTGCACAAAAGCTGACCTTACTGATCCAAATATAGGCGAATGCAAGTTTAGCTTTCAGCATCATGTGAAATGTTCTGTAATAGTTACACAGTGCATGTTTATAGATGACTTAAAGTGCCCAATATTAGACCATAGCCGCTGCTAACAAGCATGTGTTAATAGGCATAGCACTATATTAAATTCAGAGAATTGAAAAGATCTTTTCAATACTAAGTGAAACCTCACAACAGTATTAGTAATTACTGTTCATGTGCACCAGTCAAACTTCACCGTGTGAAAAAATAGTCAAATTCTGGAGTATTTATATTTATGATTAAAGTTTATGATTACATTAAAGTTCAAATTCTTCCTACCAGTAGGCATGTGCGGTTCATGTATCCTCGGATTCGTTTCAGGTCGTTTCGATTATCAGTTAAGCAAATACGGTTGCAGATTTTCTCAGGTAATTATAATTCTTCGATAAAGCTTTGTTAGTTCATATTAGTTGTGATATCCGATTATCTTTACCATTTCCTACACATGGATACTAGGTGCTCAACACCCCTTACAGTAGAGTACCTATGCTGATGACCAACCGATGCAAAAATCACAAGGAAATCACATTTGGCATGAGAATCACGGTCCACGGAATCCTAAGTAGCGGTTTACTTATACTATCAAAATTTGTCTGTAAGACTTAGGATTAAATAAAAGCCGATTTTTTCAGCGTCTATCGACAATGTCAACAGATCACGTTAGAGGGGCAAAATCCTTATTATGAAAACAATTAAAATTTCTATAAATGAAAGGAAATCCTATACTTATATAAATTCTATCTACACATTCGTCTTTCACTACTGATATAAACTTTCCAAATGTTCATCATTTGCAAGTTTCACTTAGCTCATGGAGGCAAAACTCCACGACGATATGCACATATATTTGCATGTAATATAAATATGTTCTAAGATTTCAGCAATTTTAGCAAAAAGACGCAGTGCAATTTTTGTGCTTCAATTGTTCAAGTCTGAGGAAATCCTTCTATTATATGCCCAGGAGAACTGGCCCTCTACAATCTTTATGATTATTAGTGCGCACCTTTCTTTTTATCGATAAACATCTTACGTAAAATCTATTTGGAAGCTTTCATACTGCTTGATAAAGTTGAAATATCGGGTTATATCGGGGAGGTATATATCTCAGGTGAGCCTCCTAGTACTTTGGTCCGCGGTTGTTGTTGTTGTTTTCAAACTTAGAATACTTAGAATGTCATAATCTAGAGAACTAACTTTCATATCTTTCTTAAAACTTTCACAATGAGTATCAATGTTCTGATCCTAACTATCATTTTCTGTAGATGATTTCTGTCCATGAGTCCCGAACCGAGCCGAAAGTGTCGGTGAACCGCACAGCCCACATTTCCAGCCTTTCAATTCTTCAAGATGGACTGCTTTCATTTACGACTATATTTTCGTAATGTAACATTGATGACATTGTTCAACAGTGAGATTTAGCTTTTATAGCAGACTCGTCCGTCGGAAAACAAGTCCAAATGAAGAGAGGATTTAAATGATCCCATAATTACCTCTTAAAGAGATCCATTGTCTTATTTTTGCTATGGAGGCGAATCAAGCGGCAGAGAGCAACGGTAGGTGAGGCAGCAGGGCGCAAGGAATGATGAGCGTCAGCATTCAGATGAAGGGCCGTGTTGTATGAGACATTTCCTCGTAAGAAGCACTACTGAGCAACAGGTATCCCGTGCATGCTTGATAGGGAATAGCGGTGAGATGAATTCAAACTTCATGAATGAGAGAACAATGGAACAGGTTATTTCAAGCGATGAGTCATCAGCAACGTTAAACAGTACAAGCATGAGACATACAAGAGTATAAAACTAGCAGATAGTTTCGGCAAAAAATGCAAGCCTCTCAGAAAAAGTCAGTCATTGTGTTCAACTGGCAAAGTGTTAATTAAAATGCAAGAGCATTAATGGATACCTCATCCGAATTACATAAACCAAACACTATGACTGTGACTGACTGCAATGTTCAGATTCAGAGTTATAGACAAAATGACCGAAAAGTAGAGAATTCACACTACACTTCGCATAATGGCTGCAAACTTTCAATGCATATGCACTGCAAATAGCCTATAATGTTGAAAACTTGAGACCCACTTGACATCAATAGGCTAGTCAAAACTCGGAACTTTCAAAAATAGCATTTAAATGTTTGAATGCTTTCAACGTTTATGCAGCCATAAGTAGGAGAGAGAGGGAGAGCAATAAACTCCCTCCACTGAACATTGCACGAAATAGTAAAAATTGCACAAAATAGCAGAACTTGCATGAAATAGCATTAGGAAAGCAATAAAGATTAGCTCAAAACTGTATATGTTTCTGAAAAGCAACTATGTTTACCCATTAAAATGAAGCTTTTAAAACTTTTGAAAATGTCAATGAGTCTTTGCCAAGACAATTGGCAGCATAAAATTCAGTCATTACTTCTCAATACGATGTGCAAGTGTTTCGAGTGTTAGCATCTCTCGATGCAGCCAGCTTTTCACCAGACTAATTCACATTTGACAATGTTTGCTGCAGTTATTCAGCTTGAGAAAAAATGACTGGTTAAGGTAAATTTCCGAATTTTTTCACAAGGTTGAGTATTATTACATCGAAACATTCTTAAAATGTTGAGAGAGTTTCTTATGCAACAATGTATGTCTTCTGCTTTTTGAACATGGAATCTGAACATGAAAAAATGAAATAAATTATATCTCATTTAAATAGTATTTAAACCTGTGTAGGTCTACTGGTAAAAAATAATAGGGATTTTGATAACACTAAAAGGATATTTCACTTGCACATGCCATCTCATCAAATATATTACGGTTGCCAAAAAAGTGAAGTACTAGTCATGTAAGGTATCATGCAAAGATATCATGTAATATGCTGAATTGAGCACTTACAGTTGAAGGCAACTTCTGCTACAGGATCAACTGAAATACAAATGTAATTTTGAATTAAAAAGACATCATTTGAAAAATTAAAAAGACAACGTGAAAAGCAAATGAAAAAGTATCATGTAGATGGTGGTATGAGATATGCCTTTTGCAACATCAAGATTTTTGCCACATGTTTCAAATACATAGCCTATCTGACGAATTCATCTCCTAAAAGGTCGTGACCAAAGTTGATTCCGGAGACAAGTTTACACGCATTCTGTATAACTGCTAGATTTCCCTACACAAGATGGCTCAACCCCTGTTTCTGATCTATCTAAAGTAGGGCGTAAAATCATGTTCATAAATCATAATTGTTGCAGGGGGTGCAAATATTATCATATGAGGACAGGAAGTTAGTGTTATTGAGATAAGCCTGCCTTTCTTTAAGGAGCAATCGATAATGAAGGAATTTAGTAGTAGAGGTCAAATAAGGTCTCAAAATGATGGCATATACTATCATACAGAAATATCGAAGTTCGGCGCACGCTCTTTTCATCATACTGAGCAGTGGAGCTCCGTCGAGCTGCGGGCATTAATCAATCATGGATGCACGATAAAGTTAAGAGCTCCTGAAACATGCAGCTGGTTTGCCGCAACTTCACCTCTCTATTTCTTTATATTTTTCCAAAGACCACATGAAAGAAATCCGTTTGCAGATTATGGAAGTGATTACGAATGTCAACTATCATAACAGCTTACATTTCAAAATAGATGACAGAAAATACACCAAATTTTCTCGTACTTCCATACCGCTTCAGAATTCTGATGTTGAGACATTGGCAGTAAATTTACAAGGAATAGTATATAAATTCATTTAAATTTTACAGCAGAGCTTTGGAACTCTCAGTAAGATGGTATGTACGTACACACTGGTGTGCGGTTACCTGCCTCTGACGATTCACAAGAACCATCTGATGAAACACCCTAATGCTAGCCTCCGGAATATCCATCAGGCTTTGTCAACGCGTTCACATGTTCAATAGAATTTCCATAGGTTTTCGACCTTTCTTTTCCCATGAACTGGACGTTCTCAACAAACCATGTAAAGAAGTTGATCCACATCGTAAAAATGCCAACTGTTGGTTAAAACAGCAGTCTGGATGGTCATAGGTTCAAGTCATATCAGGCGCAAATCTCTTGCAGAGCAATTTCATATCCCGTATATTCATTTTATATATTGCCAACTTATTTGAATTCCTATATAGACCTCCCCATATTCAAAGCATTTTCTCTGGAGATTCGCACGCTGTTCCTACCCTCAATGGTCCCCTACTTACCCAAGTGATCTATTCATCAGCACTTCTAGTTTCTCCTCTATATTACTCTTCTGGGTATGACAACCAACACACTTAACACTTTTCTTTCTTTCCATAGAATGTGATTTTTCCCATAGCGATAACGAAGTTTTACCAAGGAAACTTCTTGATTCAAAATAGCATCATGGCATTTCTTATCTTTGATAATATGTGACTAGGCCATAGTACTTTTATTTCTCAACATATCACAACTGTCTGGTTTATGATGGTCTTCATTTGTTTTCCCATGATCATTTGAGAGCTTAAACTCGACCGAGTCCGTTCAAGGTGAGCAAGGTAAGGTGACCCATATTTTCAATCTACACCCTACTAGACTTTCAATCAATTCGAATGATGATTTAGATTGATGCTATATTTCAATTTATCCCAATAACTTCATATGCCAGAATAAACGAATGAATAGAAGCAGAGCATAATGATATGATCACCCAAAAAATAGCAAAGCACAAAGAAAGGTACGAAACAAGTTAAATGTTATTGTGAATTTTTCAAATAGGAAAAAATATTTTGAACACTGATGAAATGAATGGTCACACACTTATCAGAAATATAATCAAAGATGTATGTATATTGTTATGAGTTGAATGTGTCTGTCTTTAACATTCGAAATGAAAGAAATTACAGTTCCGCACTATCTGCATGCTGAGGCACAGTCTTCAAAAGAAACTTAATACGAACTCGAACCAGTGAAATGTATTGGAAATGATAAAAGCGTTCTTTTCTAAACACAACACCAATTTACCTGGACCGAATTTATGAATTGAAGGCGCGTCCATAAAATCTCTTGTAGCATGTAAGGCTGAAAATAACATTAAGTACTTTAGCGAATCTTCCCTAACAATTTAATTATTTTGGCCTATGTGACAATGGCGCTATGCTGGAAACACAACTAACATAGAATCTGTAGACCTCAATGCAGTTTATTTAACCAATTAACTGATAAAATAAAATGAGCAGTATGCATGATATTTAACAAGCATGCATTTTTGATAGGAATGAACAAACTGAGAGTATGCGGTAAAATGAAAATTCGATTGAAATCATTACTCTGAACATATGACAAAAGTAAATAGGGGTATGAACAAAATAGGATCGAGAACAACATCGATTTAGTGTTCCGAGACCTCAATTAAAACTTATGGTGCAAACATGCACGTTCTACTGAAGCACACATTTCCTTACATTTATTTACGATATTAACTTTCTTTCAATCAGGAAGAGGGAGGTTGCTCATTCATTAAAAATGTCTTAATGGCTGTCTTATATAGAAGTTTAAACTAAGTATACCTTCATTACATAAACAGACTAAACGTTAAGTAACATACACGTGATTACTTCTATTTGGTTCAGGTGATTTCATATGAAGTTCTCCTGCAGTGAGTTTCATTATCATTCACGTATTGTCAATTGATAACGGCGACATAGTGAATTTATTCGAAGATTTAGAACTTTTTCTCTAGATTTACTCATAACGTTGGAAGGATCAGCATCGAGAATGCTTTCGATTGCAGTTTATTTAACCCTATAATGCATACTTCAATACAATTCATGCTTCCGTTTTTGAATAAATCATAAAAATTTTGTCACGTGTTGTAATCAGGATTGGATCAATGATGTGATTGCAGTTTGAGACAGTGTTCAAAATAGCTACATATTTGGAAGCAATAATTACAATCGAGATAACAATTGAAGATTTTGCTGGGATGTAATTCGTAATTATAATTGCTAAAATCGAAATGCAATTATAATTGAGAAGAAATCGGTAAAATTGGTCTAAGCCTGATTGCTACCTCTTTGTCGCATTTTATCACATCTTTTATCAACATCATCACCAACATTTTGATGGAATCCATTATTTTACAGACTTGATATAAAATCGCCTTTCAAGCCAAAACTAAAATGAATTTGCAAAATGTCATGCTTGACAGAAGACTTGATTTTGATTATATCCAAGTGGAAGATTGTAATATTGGAAGTTCAATATTTATAGCATGTTCGCAATGATAGTTCATATAACTATACTGCATAGTTCACAAAGCTGTATATTAAAAACAAAATATTTACTGATGTGACATAATTCATACAAAATTCACCGCTATATTTAGGAACATGTGACATTCATAAAACTGAAACAGGATAATAACCAAAAATTCATGAAACATAGAACTGACCATTCTGGCAAAGGTGCATCCAACATGCATAGCAAATCCATTCCGTCAACAGAAATCATCAAGCGGTAATATGAGCTACATAATAAACGACGGAAAAGTAAACAAAGACAAAGCAGTTGCATACCAAGATCATCTGATTAAGTAATAAAAAGTTCATCCAATATGAATATTCTAGCAATGAACTTGAGAATTTTTTAGGGAATGAAGTAGGTATAATAATTTAAAAGAAACGAAGATGCATGTAAGTGCAGTTTATACAAGTTTGAAAATGTTTCAAAGGATCTTTTGTCTGAATCTATGTTGATTAAATTATTGTTTATAAAGCAACCCCCTGTTTTCAAAATGGAAATGCGAAATAATTGCAATAAAGTTTTATATTTGTTCATGTATACTCAATGTAAGTTTACTCCAAATCTAAATGATAACCGAAAAACGAACAATCTCAAGAAGGGAGATTAATCTAATTCGAAAATCAATTGGAAATTATCATGTCGATTAATTTTCAACAGCATCTCTGCTTCACTTACAGAATTATTAAAATTCTATCTGTAGCATGAACTAGATAGAGGTTTGACGCTGAGAAAGGATGAAACATCATAGTAAAAAAGTGTTACATCAATCTGAGGTAAATCGCTGTCATTAATTATCCATCGTCAAACAACTGCTGGGATTCATAAAAATGCAATCTAATTCCAACTAAAACTAGATTAAAGACATAACACATTGAATCGTCAGAGCCTTGGAAGTCGAATCAAGAAGAGAAGAAATTCAATAACTAAACGAGCGGTGCATATAGTATGTGATAGTATGTCTTCCATGCTATTTGTGCCTTCTTATGATACTAATTCTTCAAAATCATGCATTATCATGATATCAGATAATGAGTGAGGTCAAATACCGAGTGCTAGAGTGCTGGTGTTGAGTTGAACACCGGCGTTGACACCCAACACTTGTCTTGACGCTGGTGTTGACATCTGAACATTGGTGTTGACACTCAAGGCGTGTCGAAACTGTGGATTTCTATGGTGGAAAGTTTTCGATCTAGATTTCCAGATAACAGTGACCACTCATCAGTGTTAAGCGCAGATCATGTCGGGATGATATCAATTCGATGCGTTGTAATTGTATTTAATGCAAACTAAAATTTCGAAATTTTGAAAGATGGCACCTACAAGGAAGAAGCTCAGTGATGCAATGGTGAAGGACCTGCTCCACAAGATACTACAGAGCAAGTCATTCTATGAGAAGAGGAAGAGAGGTGGAATGTTGCATAAGGAGATCATGCAGCTACTTGGGATGGAGATAGGATTCTCACATTCTGTCCAGGATCTTCTGAAGAACCTGGGACGTGAATACAACGAGAAGGCGAAAAACCACTCCAGAAGTGGTGGCGTGTCATCTGATGACGAGTCGTTGCCGACAGAGAAGAGTTTAAGGTGAGAAAGTCTATCGATCTTTTAGATCAACATGAATGACACATGTCAGTTATGAACCTATGCAAAATGACTGAAACTTACATGTAGTTCTACTTCTGTTCTTTTTTTTCAGAGGCTCTCCAGAGATTTGGAATCTGTATGAAGACTACCAGCAGCTGTACTATCCAAAGGAAAGTAAGGATAGGCCTAGCGTCCTCAACGAATTAGGAGAAGGTGCTGCAGCGGAGGGTTCGGGATTCTCAACACGTCGACCAACAAACGCAAGCTTGCTGGAAGACATTGCGAGCGGTATCCACCAATTGAACAAGAAGATGCATCTCCTCATTCAGGTTGTGGCAAAGGCCAATGACATTGATCTTTTCGAGTGTGTCAGTGATTGAGTTGAAGAACAGAACAGTTAATTGTGATAAATGATAAATTATAAATATATGATTTCTTGTGAATATCTTTCCATTTGAATATAATAATTTATCCCAAACAAATTATTCAAAAGCAAAAACAATAAAATTAGTGTATCGGTTGTGAAGGACACATGCTGCTACTACACAATCTGAAGCAAACTGCACTCCATGCTTAGCGGCCAAGCGGGATTCTTTCATTTGGGTGATCCTCCACTTATTTTCAATGGCACCGATGGTGCGCTCGACAACTTGTCTTTGACGGGAGATTCTGGAATTAAAAGTCTCTTGAGCGGCAGACAGATTACTACCACGGAGGGAGCAAATAATTCTTGGATGAACTCCCGTGTAGCCGGCGTCTCCAACGACAACTGTATCTTCCGGCAGTGAATCAAGAACATCGAAGAAGCGGCCTCCCCAACCGACCGCATTAGCATCGTGCGCAGATGCTGGAACTCCTGCCAGAATGTATCTGACCTTCCCATGCTTATCGCACGCTATTTGGATATTAAGTCCATCACAGGATTTGCCGCTTCTCCCACAATAGAAGGCGTCTCCCGCTCCATCTGGTCTTTGCGTACGAACTATGAATCCGTCGATATATAAGATTGCGGATAAATGTCCACCGTCCACCGCAGTCAGATCTTAGCGTAACGCTTGGAAATCCTCAGGCTGTGGAAGGTAGCAGTAGGATCCAGCAATTGTATTGAGAAATCGTACGGCCTCTCGGCAATGAAGAACACAAGTAGATTTGGCAATTCCCTCAGCTTTGGCGGTTTTTCTATAAGTCCCGCCTGACGATAGAAATTCGAGAAAATTCTCCATTCGCCTTCTACTTGTGTGGTATCGCGGCTCCCCAGACTGATTCTCCCATCTCCATAAATGGCATTCATTGACCAACTCGTCTAATTGATCAGAGGTCAATCTTTTATGGCGGGTGGGTGCTGTCCTCACGCGAGGAAGCTGGCTTTCGGTGGATATTTGACCCACGAAGCATCTTTGAAGTCTTTGATCTATCAAAACACAAAGGCCGGTCACTATATATGGGTGATGATTGCCAATCAGAATGGAAACATGTATACAGACTACGTCAGCATGACACCCGCAATTTGACCTGTGCGAGTGCTGAACCCCTAGGGGTTGAGCGACCAATTGCATAGAAATCAGTTACGATTCCAGTGTTGAGATTCGCTTTGCTAGTGCCTTCAACAGTCTTAACAGCAAGATTGACTGGCCAGCGCTTAGCGCCAGTGTTCAACCACCTGCATTGAACGTTGACAGTTGATTTCACGGTTACACAACACTGAATATGACAGCAAGGCACCTGTGCTGAGCGTCAACACTCGATGAATATAGGCGTTTAAGATTGAAGTTCAGAGCTGAGCGCCAGTGTTCAGCCCAGCGCTGCTAATCAACACTCAGCTTGGCGCTCAGCGCTGGTGTTAACACTTGAAGCTCAACACCAGCACTCTAACACTCAGTATTTGACCTCACACAATATGCATGGAATCGATTTTATACAAAAAATGATTTTTGTGTCAGTCTAGCCGACTAATCCATATACGAAATACAGTCCGTTTCATAAAAAGTGGATCATCCTAAAATTTGACTAAATAAAACATAAGTATGATACAGAAAGCATTTTTCATGTTATTTCATGTCCCTAATGTATTTAAATGTCCTTATATAATCTGATAAGCTATGATACAGTAACGGTTCTTAAGAAGCTAATATTTTGTGGCCCTACCCTTATTGTCAATGACATTACCAATTCGTCTAGGCATTGATTCGATGATATCGTTGATTTTTGACTGATCTAACTTTCTCCACTCTCTTTTTAACAGTGACGTAAGTTGTGATACGCCATCTGTAGGTAGCAGTGAACGACGAACGTTACGTTTTAGAATACTCCATACATTTTCTATGGGATTCAGATCAGGAGAACGAGCTGGCCAAGATAATGTCCTAAGCCCTAATTGAGACTTGCATAAGTTGACTCTACTACTCCTGTGACACGTAGCATTATCATCCATAAATAACCAAGTCGATGGATCACCAAGTTGATCTGTCATTTGGCCAATGTTCATTCGTAAAACATTCACATAGCGTTCAGAATTCATGGTTCCTTGCTGTATGTGAAGTTCAGAGCGGCCATTGGTCCAAATGCCAGCCCAAATCAGTAGAGTCGCACCACCTTGTACCCGGGGACGATGCAAATGTCTCAGAATTTCCTGATCAGATTTTATCCATAATCTCAATCGACCATCACTATCCTTCAGACGGACTGATACCTCATCAGACCAGACAACCCGATCCCATTGATTTCGCCAGTGACAATGACTCATTGCCCATCTGAGACGTCTTTTTGTATGCTGATCTGATAATTCGATCTGAGAGGGCCTCTTACAGCTCTTGAAATTCGACTCAATAAGTCTTGTACGAATAGTGGACTTAGAAATAGACGAGACTAGTGCAGCCATCTCAGTTAACGAGAGACTTGGATCAACTTTAACAAATCTCAAAATTAGGCGGTCTCTACGTTTGGATGTTTTGCGAGGACGGCCAGAGCCCTCTTTACGACAGAGTCGAAAATCATCATTATGCCATCGATGCACATTTGTGTAAGGGACATTTAGTCGCTTGCTTGTAGCTCGCAAAGAAGACCCTAGTTCTAGCAAGGCTGACACTTTGCCTTTTGTGAATGCGATCTCGTTATTGTTCATTTGTGCTTTGTATTGTTTTCAACCGGTAAGAGATAGATTTCTAGCTGAAAGCAATCAGGAGTGCTGCCAACACCACCGCAACGAAGTCAGGAAGCTATGGAACATGAAGTCCAGTTAATCACATGTAGCAGTTACAATATTGTTGATGAATAATGATGCTATACTGGCTCTGATTGACCGATTTTCTTTATTTTTGTTTTGGTTGATAGCTTTTGGCTTGTAGAACAACATATTACATAACAAAGGAAACAAATGTAATTTTATAAGAGTGAGGTATGATTTTGTGTAACATTGCTAAATGAAGATTAAATTGTCTACTACTTTTTTATCTATAACAGGAAAACAACTCAATATTCATGCTTGAAATTTCCAACAATGATATTAGTAAGCACAACTGACATATCTTCCAAATTTCAGAGAAATTCGTTCAAGTTTGGCGG
Organism: Prostheceraeus crozeri; assembly: GCA_907163375.1. Lineage (NCBI taxonomy): Eukaryota > Metazoa > Platyhelminthes > Polycladida > Euryleptidae > Prostheceraeus > Prostheceraeus crozeri. The sequence goes on along the minus strand of CAJQUW010013833.1, from coordinate 215,061 downwards.
AGTTAGACAAAGTTGAAGTTAAGGCGATGTTTAAGGGTGATCCATTTTTTATGAAACAATCTGTAATATCATAGCAAGTGACAAAATGAGAAACGGTTTTATACACTATTTGCAATGTCGGGGATGACTTAAGGATTAGACTAGACAAAAGACACGCAAAGAATTCAGGTTCAACACTAGAACATATCCTAGACAACGTATCTCTTTGATTTTATGTCTTTAATGAAATGAAATAAAAATTAAAGAACATGTCGATGAAAATCATAAATATCTTCTCGTGGGCCACATGTGCTGGAAGACTCGATTCACATGAAGATTGATTGAATAGATGGAATGCTTATCTACCTGGAATCTGGTCATTTCTTTCATATAAATGAATGTCAGAAATGTTATAGTCCAGCAGCCAGAACGAGTTTCTGCAGGGAACGAGGTCGAAAGTGAGACTTTCACAGAATGATGTACTCCCTATGCCTACTACGAATCGGTGCGTTTGCCGAGTTCTGGTGAGTTCCTCTTCTTGTCAAACAGGATCATAGAAAAACACATGTAAATCCAATGGGATGCAGATTGCAGCTTTTGGATAAAATGAAATTCCCCGATGTTTTCGCTTATCAACTGGAGAAGAGTATTAAGTTTAGAGTCATAATTTCTGGTATGGAATGTCTTCAGGTCATTTCCTATACGTTGCTTAAAATGTCTGTGTTTGCCGACATTATTAGGCTCGGCAATTCTAAATGTGTCTAACTTTATAGACAAGGGTGCATGAACAGTATAGGAAATGACCTGAGGGCATTCCATGCCAAAAATTATGACTCTGGGTTCTTTTCGTTTAATCAATCAGAGAAAACAAAGAAAATTTCATTTTAGTCAAAAACTGCAATCTGAGTCCCATTAAGCTTTTATTATTTTTTTTAATGTATGGGTTGACAAACTTTGAATACCACTAGAATTAGACGGACCATTAAGCTTTTTATGTCATTTATCAAGCCTAAGTCATACCATGTTGTTGCCAAGAGAAATGTCGAGATTCAAAATCTTCCCATCTTCAAACTCCTTCTGGCTGCCGGACTATTTCTTCTTTGCTAAACCCTGAATTATGTAGGAAGAGGATGCTGCTGCTTCTTTTGCAATTAACCTGATTACTGATTAAGTAAAACAATTAACTGTCAAAATTTCATCACAAATAATAATGTTTCATGGCACTTTCGCTTTTCTATGAACGATAAGATGACAAACGTCAATCTAACAGTCAGAGCCCTTGAAATAAAAAATAATTACTAGAAATGCATGAACATTTTCAAAGAATGTAGGCTACGTATTAAAATTCTGACTACTATTGAGAAAAATGAACGCTAATGCATAAGTTGAAAGTCTAATTATTTGGCTCAACAAATATCTATGGACTTATGGAATATTACGGAAAATCACATCGTTCACTTGTGACATTTTTGTGCGACCAAGTCATTTAAAACCTGACGATTTGCTTATCTTCATTATAAAATAAAGTCATCATCATTTTGATAGCTTTCTTAAGCCTCAAGCGTGTGTGCAAGAATTCAAAAATGCTTCAAATATGAAGTCAACCTTCAAACAACGGTGAGATTTCAATTGGTGCCTTAGAAAAGAAAAAGGAATCGTCGAAGTTGAAGAAAACATTGACGTGATGCAGTTTGCATTTAAAGACAGAAAAATTACCGGGACACTGCCACCGAATAATATGAATAAAACTGCTTCAGAACTAGACGACATTGACAATGAAATCATTCGCAACTGAATGCAACTTTAATACTCTAAAACGTTAACTGGTGCACGAGTATTACAGTCTTGCCAGACTTAGAATCATTGCTTTCAGTTACACAAGAAAAGAATGAGACAACGAGCAACTAAGGATCCAATATCACTAACTAAGATCCTTCTACCTTTCAGTTTGGTTGGTTGGATTACTCCATTTTCCTCCTCTTCCTCCTCCTCTTCTTTCTCGCCTTCAGGAGCCATGGCGAAGGCAGGTTTGGTGCTGATTCTTTCAAGGAGGGGGCTAAGGTCAGCAGGAGGCAACGAATCACGTTGCTGCGCTGAGACAGAATCCTCCTCCACTTCCCCTCCTGAATCGATGACGAATCATTGATATTTAGGATGACCAAAATGTTGACAAATTAGAATATTCGCAAACATTATTTACACACAGATTTATTTTCCGAAGTTAAAGGCTTGTTCGAGAATTGAACTTGTAACAAATACATGTTTCTTCATGAACATGATCGCTTGTTGCTTGATGAGATCACTGTACGTATATCACTATTAACTGACTGAGATTTCTCTAGGGTTTTATTGAAATTTTACCCCCTCTTCTTCGCCTTAATGTTGGCACTGGCCTAGAACTTTTGAAGCGCTCCTTGATTTTATTCTAGTTACATTTCCAGTCGACTAACAATGATGATTTCGGCGATCTAAAGCACTTCACCCATTCTCGCTAGCTTAACCAAATGAAGCTAACTTGCTCACGTGCAGTATGATATTCATACATAGGCTTCCTTCACAAAAGATGATGAATTCATGAGTTATCAATGTTTACACCATCAAGGCTAAATCACAGCGGCCAATACCAAATGCTGCTGAAAGAACACAATCGACAAACAGAAATAATAATGTTTGCATTGATAAAGAGCAAGACTTTGTGTCCAGTCTTTGAATCGACATCATCTCCCCTTTTAAAAACAAAATTGTGAGGTCATATCTATTCCGGATCAAAGCAAATAATCAGAAATAAATTCACGGGGTTTGTGACAAAAAACATCAATGATGAAAACGTACATCTAAAATATAATAGTAGTCAGTCTAATGACCAATTCAAATTTGAATGGTGTATTTGACCCGAATTATCCGCTCTCGCATGCCCAAATTATAACAGAATTATGCGCAATCACGTATGTTCGAATATTAAATTTGCAAGGTCGATCAAATCAACTAGGCCTTGTTAAGCTGGACAACAAGCTCAGCAAACACACTAAGCCAAACTTTATCAGTGTGAGAAAAACTCATTGAGTTTGGTCATCAAGACTCCAGTGTGTTGATGCTCTGCATTAATAACGCTTAGTTTAGTCTCTGGGCTTCCAGTAATCTCAGTGTGTTACATGAAAAAATATCACACGGAAAGTTTCATGTGTCCTTAGATGTCTAGATAATCCAAGCATAGTCTGTAGAGTTGTGGTTCTATGGAAAAGCTCTATTAGTGTGTCAGTAAGCATGCAAAAGAAATGCTCTGGAATCTAGATAATGGAAACTTGGATTGTTTGTTCTTGTGATAGGGTCTTTCGACGAATTCCATCTTAGTTGAGCTCACACTGCAATCGACAACTTGTGGGTGTTGTCAGCCTGTACGAAAGTTGATTGGTGGCATGTATGCTGCTTGAACTGCAATGGTAATACTTAAAAATCTTTATCTTATGTTGACAAAGCTGTTTAGAATTCTCTTCATTCATCTAGCAACCTCGAAAGCCACATGCTTCGTAACTTTGTGTTTGTTGGCATTGATTCTGGATGATGGCATCAGGTCATCCGCTCATCATCAGAGAAGAAAACACAAATGAATTCACAAGATTTTCAATGTATGGGTTGACAAACTTTGAATACCACTAGAATTAGACGGACCATTAAGCTTTTTATGTCATTTATCAAGCCTAAGTCATACCATGTTGTTGCCAAGAGAAATGTCGAGATTCAAAATCTTCCCATCTTCTTGCTATCCATGCTTGTCATTTGGATTTTAGTAAGTTAGAAAATAACAAGTTGACATGCTATGCCGTTGTAGCGCTGCAGTGGTATAAACAATTTTTGAAAGACATCAGACACGCCGCCATCATCCTTCTTAATTAGTAGAAGTCCATGGGCATTGCCTAATCAATTCCGTGTATAAGTACGCAACACATAGTTTAGTGCAGATATCTCTGGTCTTCCAATGATCTCAGTGTATTACATGAAAAAAAATCGCACGGAATTTTTCATGGATTCTTAGATGCCTAAATAGTATAGTGCAAATGATCTGTAAAGTTGGAGTTCTATGGAAAAGCTCTGCTAGTGTGTCGTCATTAAGCATATAAAAGAATTGCTTCAAATTTTTGCGAAGTGGAAAATTGGGTTGAGGTTTGATATGATGTTAGAAAGAATCAGGAATGTTTTGACGTTAAACGATTATTATAGATGTTGTATGCAAAAACAATTATTTATTTTAGATTTATTATTTATCATATTATTATTTTTAATTTATTTAAGATCAAAACAAGGAACATGCTTAGGAAAGTTCTATCGCTCGACACATACTTGAATGTGACTCTTTTTAGTACCGTCCACTTTGTACATATTTTCTATTTTATCATCTTGTAAATATCGTTTTTCTTTGCCTGTATTGGAAGCACTGCGCATGGCTGTGAGGCGACCTGTTTTATGTGTACATAAAGAGTTTCTTTATTCATTGTCTTTACTTTGGCACTGATTGGTTGGTGTCACTGGCGGCAAGTATCATTGAATGTATCTCAGCCATCTCTTTAGATGTTCACACTTGACCATCAACACTTGACAAGAGGCCACGAAAGCGCTCGAGTATTAAACACATGTTGATAATACTTTTAAATATCGCTTGATATCCTATACTGATGGTCTTCAAGATGTCTATGTACTCGCACATATAAATTGCTGAATGCTTATACTAAGGATAAGATTCAGTTTTCAGGATAATTGAATGTGGTCGAATTCGCCTTTCTCTCGATCGCATTTGATCATGTTTGCAAAACCGCCATCGATACGTTGCTATGTTAGAGAACATGTTATATGTAATATAGCGCATTCTACGCATAAGCCAAAAGGACGAATTCAGATAAGGTAACACACAACCACAAGTATCTATGAGACGTAAGTACAAAGGAGTTTGAGCTTACCATTTTCATAGTCAGTTTCATCAAGACCAGCATTAGCTAAAATTTCCTCCTCTGATGGTAGTGTAGCTTCCAGCTGATCGATTAATCCAAGGTAGGCTTCAGTCTTGGCTTTTGTCAGCTCTTCTGATTCTTCCGGTTCGGGTGCTTTTATAACTCCTCGGCGACTATCAATTTCAGCCACAAGAGTTTCCAATTCAATTGGAGCTACAATAAATTTCATGGTTAAGTCAATAGATTATTTGAGAGGACTGAGGCCTTTGCAAACAACTTACAAGAATCCTCATCTAATTCTGGAGCACCATTTTCCTGCACCTTATCATCATGCTTATCTGATGCCAGAGAAAGTTGACTGATGCGAGTGGCTGCTTCGACTCGTTCCTCCTCAGTGGTCACATACTCAATATTTCTCATGCATGTCTTGACAACATCTTCGCGGCCAATGCGACGAAGACCACGCTCAAGCGCGTTCCCTGTAAGAAACGAAAGTTGCAGTATTAAATATGGCATCACTATCTCAAGAAATATAGATGACTTTTAATGCATGGAGCTATCTTTGATAATGTATTAACGTGCAAGTCCAGTTGCAAATATATCCACCTATTACTTGATACGTGAAGGCTAATAGTTCTACTCATTCACTGTCCAGTTTTGATCAGTCTGATATCATGGATGTTCTTGCTCTTCAGTAACTAAAATAATCAAGGCTAAAAATTGATATTATCAATTTTATATTCCAAATTTTCGCAGATAAAACGGACTGATAATCAATTGCAATTCTGTAATTATATCACCTGCCTCAATTCGACGATTAATCTTTTGTTCGAAACAAAGATTGCCATGAGTTTTTGATTCATCATCATGACAAGATATCATGTAAATTTTAAGGATTAAACAACTGAAATGTAGCTTACCTGTGGCTTCATCTCCGCGTTCTTTTCGCCACAGTATTAGCATTGCAAATGCACGCTCAAGATCAGAGCGATAATCCAGTTTCAATTGAGTAATTTCTGACTGTGGGACATCGAGTTCACGAGCAAGTAATGACCAATCACATCCGAGAGCTTCAGCAATTTCTCGGAGGTCTAGTTCTGATTTGGCGATTGTTTCTGTTTCGATAACTAAAATTAATTCAAAATAATTAGATATATTTATCATAGAAACTATTAAAAAAATATTGAAAAGTGGATACGACTTAAGATCTACTCTATCAATTAGCTCTCTTATACGAATCTATCATATTTGTAATGTAAAGATTAAATGGATGGAACTGCTACCATTTTTCTGCTATTGTGTGTATTTCATTGCCAAATTGATAAAATCGTGACTTGATTTAATGTCTTCAAGTTGCAATTTCTTATTAATAGATTCCCATTCTTCAGTTCAATTTCCTGTTGTTTCCGCTTGCTTTCATTCAGCGGAGCATGAGCATGAGATAATGTTCTTCTTAAGAGATATTGATTATGTATGTAGCAAATAATGAGTCTCAAGAACTGGAATTTGAAGATGATACAGCGATACAGCCATTCCCACACCTTACATACTTGTACATGCATGTATTTGTAACAAGTTATCGACTATGATAGTGGAGAAGGCATACAAGTCTAAAATTTAATGTAGAAATACAACACAATTTCAGAAACATTTTCTTTAAATCTAGATTAAAAGGGAAGAGAAAAGTAAAAACTGTGCTACTGACGTGAAGTGTAGAGTGGTTCAAATATAAACATACGAGATCTGCATTGCTAAAGAAGGCTATTGCTACAAAATTGCGTGTAAACAAATCTTACCCATTTTCTTCCAACTCTCCAAATCAGAGGAAGAAATCATGCGGCTTTGATCACTAGCTGATCTCAACTCTGATCTTCCCGAAGAACTTGTACAAATATTGTCTGGAAGACGAATTTCGAGAGTGCAGAGCGGTTTTTGAGCACCTAAGTCAGCTCCTGCACCACCGCCTGCCGCACTGCAGGTCAATCCACGCGAATCTTTCATAAAGGCAATCTTTCCGACCGGATCCTGGAATGAATAATTTCAATGGTTTTGGGTGAGTTTTATACTTTTGCTCTTCTTGAGGAGTATACACGTAGAGATGTCATAGACTTCCATCAGTAAGCATTAATCCACCTGGCGCAATGACATAATCCAACATTCGTAAAAACAGTTCAAATTTTTGTAAGCCTATTTTATGAATACATTTCGTTGAAAGTATAAAATCTTACTTGATGAGGATCTTTCACTCTGACAAGGAAAGATAATCGATTTTCTGTGAATGCTGTGAATGGAAGTTGAAGCTGTTGACCAGTTTTGGTGACAGGAATGAGGTTTCCAGCAGTTTCGAGCCATACTGGTCGCTCGTTAAGAACTTCAATTTCGGGTGATGCAGCCTGAAAGAACGAAGAAACGAATATAACTGCAATAGTATTGATTCATCATGAAATCAAATGATATCATTTTCTTAATTTTGAGAAAAAGATTAATGCTTTCAATGATCTGCATGGTAAAAGCCGTGCTTTATTATGTGTGATATCAATGGAATGCACGGATTTATTATTGTATACAATTTGCAAGGTCTCAGGCTTCAAAATGTGTCATTTCCATTATTTCTCAGGAAAATGGTTTTATCAAAAACGAATCATTAGTATACACTGACTCTAAACAATCAATGTAATTTCAGTAAACGGAATTTGTACTACATAATATACAAAAAATATCTACATGTAAAATGTAAACATGTCTCAACCTATACTGAGGAACGCTTCGCGTTATTTTCTAACTCAAAGAGCGAAGTAGTGTTCTACACTCTTCCACTTTGCAGCTGCACTCGTCAGCCTATCGGGTATCTAGCAAAGCATTTAGTTTCATAGGTATCACAGCGCAATTACAAGCTTTATTGAAGCGATATAACTTCATACTTTTAGACTTAGAGATGTTGAAAAATAAACCGCCACCGAAGAAAAAGATTGAAAATGGATTGCTATAGCGATCTATTACAGGCTTTACGGTAACTTGAAACAGATGAAACTTCAACAAATGCCGCGTGTTGCAGAATATTGGAGCATTTCATTTTTCTTTCACAGCATTTAAATCAGGGGTTATCAAAAATTAACTGCAATTAATTTTGGCTAAGCAATCAATTAATTGCAATTATTTATCTTCACCATTTGAATAGACTAATTCTTGATTTTGAATTTTTCCTTTGATATTATACTTCAACGCATTAGGCTACGCAGGCCTACATAACAAGACGCTTATTATCAATTTGGATAGTGACTTGAGTATTGCATTATATGAAATGTTATAGTGCTTTATATGAAATGCATAGAGCTATACTCTTAATTGGATGTGAATATTGATAAACTTTATTATACACTTGAATGCATCATAATTATGGTGAAAAAAATTATAGAAATTAGTGAATGAATATCACATGTCTACATAACACAGCACAGAGTGCAGTTTTAAAAGTTGTCATAAAAGCATTGTAAATGTGACAACTATTGTAACATACACTGAAAGGGTTACACACCAAACAGTTGCTGATCAGAGTCCTGAAAGCTATCAGTTTGTGAATATGATTTGTTTAGTATGCGTAGTACCTAAATGAATCACTGAAGGTGCAGTGTTTGTCCTGCGATCTTCCCCATAATAAATCAATCAATTCATAAACTGCATAATTATTTAATGACACCAATCACTTAATGGCAATTGTTCTATCACATCAATCAATCAATTATATATTTTTTGAAAACTGCATTACGAGTGCAATGCAATTAAATTTTGATAACACCCGATTTAGATGTATGCTAACACCTTCAACATGTCTTACCTTCAGTTCGAAACCTTCATGGCACTCAAGCGTCTTGTCGACCTTGTCATCGGTGATGCAGAAGGCACGGAGCTGAGCTTCTTCGGGATCATGTCGTCGTCCGAAGACCACAAATTTACCCACATACGGTACCATGCAAGCCTCACGGTACAAAAGGGCTCCCATTTCCGTCGCCTCTTGCACGTTCTGGCAATGTATGAGCCAAAATCTGTAATAGATGCCCAGTTAGGACTATATTGATGGACAATTGCTGATAAAACGTACAATACTTACCTGGCTGACAACTTGGTGGTAAATGATACACAATCTTTGACGGCTGACAATGGCATTGAACCGGTGATGTCTTCCCAAGTGGCAGGATCAGTTCCTCCACTGATAGAGCAAAGGAGTCTCAGATTTGACTCCTTTCCATCTGTTGGCGGGTTGATCATACCCTTTGACACCGCCTGAGGTGCTGGTATTGTCAATGTGATGGGTATGTGGAACTGACGACGACGAGGTTCGATGGTAACGATTGGAGAAACTGCGACACGATTTCCAAGCAGTTTTGAGACAAGTTCAGGAGATATCATTTGCGCCTGTCAAAGAATGCATTAGATATTCAAAATAGAAAAGAATGATTGCGAAGCATTAAGAATAAAATTTACATAACTGAAAATTCACATAATCATAACTTGAAGTATACATAGAAAATTGTAGTGATTTGTTATTTTTGAAGTCATTTGTTCCAAGCCAATAAATTTCAACGACAAAGCGTCGTTGTAATCAGGGCACATATCATAAACATAAATATGAACTATTCAACAACACAAGCTGAAAATTTGAAAGGATGAGGATACAAAAATAGATATTTGTACCACTAGGCTATGGCTTTGGGAAGCTAATAGTTACACGATTATACAGCAATAGTATGTGAATGTTTCTATAAATAAAGAGAAATAGGGTCGGATTTACCGCCGATCAAGTCATGAGACAAACAGAGCCGGGTTACAAGGTGCCAATTGCAAAAACTATTGATCTGACTAAATAATTAATTACAGAATTATAAATATTATCATGAGACTTAGAAGAGGCACAAAACATTTATAAAATCTTTAGATCACGAAAAATGTTGTTGAATAGTTCATATTTACTTTTATGATATGTGCCCTGATGATAACGACGCTCAGTATAAATTACAGTCAGTCATATATTATATGATATTTATGATATATTTATGATATATATTATATCAGTCATATTATTCGCTTGAAATAAAATTGACTCAGTATAAATACACGTTTTTTTCTCCCGAGAAATTTTAATGCCAGCAAGAAAAGTAGTTAAAAATAAAAATATATACACAGCCGACGTTTCGGGTCCAGACTCTTTCGCGAGGCAGCAATGAAATGAGAGAATTGACTTCAAAAACAACAAATTACTTCAATTTCCTATCTTTAAGTTTTGAATTCAAATGAAGGCCTTTTGCTACTCAGATAATCATAGTTTTGAAGTAGCAATAAGCCTAAAATAAGCTTTATCGAAAAAGTTGGTTGAAAATGACATGTAATACACCTCAATTAATGATATGAAAAGTCAATTATTCATAAGAATTCGAGGAAATCACCTGGAGGCCAACACGGATCCTCTTCTTCAAGGCATTTTGTGGGAATACTGCTTGTACTTGAGGAACCACTGTTGAACTGAGAACACCACCATCAGGTCCTACAAAGTTGCTATCTTGCCGGACTCGAGTAAGGAGTGCCAAATATTGAGGTAACTCATTTGTCAAAATTCGGAGAATTCGCTTCTCAGCCAGTTCATCGCATGTTTCTAATTTATCTGTCAAAAAGAAGAAGCATTTTAGGCAAATAATAAGCACGCACATTGCTACATGTATGTGTTAGTCAGATACACACAAACTTGATGTAACTTTTAACATGAAACAATTTTTAGCATGAAATACCTCAACATTGGTGATAAATTATTAATTGATTTCATAAAGCCGTTAGATGCCCCTCCAAACATTCAAATACTTACATGTTTCACCATTTAAGTCCTTCATTTCTTTACCTTAATGGTTCAGTAAAAATTCCATCAGTGAATAAATATCTGAACTTAGATAATGTAAGTTTTGATGTTATGAAAGTTATCACTGATGTAAAAGTTTCATGAGGGCACTTTGGCAACTCAGTAGGGCGCCTCGGTGATTCATGGGGCGTCTTGGAACTTCACGAGGACACTTTGGTAGCTCAGTGGGGTGCCTTGGAGCCTCATGAAGGCGCCTCGGAGTTTCATGGGGGCGCCTTGGAGCTTTACGAGGGTGCCTTAGAGCTTCATGAGGGTCTCATATCCCTCAGGCTAATATGTGCATCATTTGAAAATGACTTTCAGGAAAATTTAAAAAATAGGTCGCCGAAGTAATTCCTTCAAATGACGGAAAATCACTTCTCTGAATAGCAAACACAATCTTCTGGCCTTCTTACATAATCTTGCTATTACAATGTTAGTTAACTATCTTCGACATGTTCAGTGTTGTAGGTCATTTCGAAACCTAAAAACCCAACAACAAGAACGACAACAGTCGGCATTCCCCATCAGCGTAGCCCCAAATTCCTGAATTACCGTTATTTGAATTTTTGATGTTGCCTTTACTTTTATCCATGTGCTAAAGCTTTATTTTCTGTTCTCTTTACGTGCAAGTGCATGATTATATTCAAACGCAGTAAACAGTTTATCTCATTTTCTTGTCTAAGTGCAATGTGGCATAAGACAATAAGAAATTTCACATGACAAAATAATCATCCTTACCGAATCCTTGACCAAACGTATCAGAGATGACTTGATCGTTGCACACGACACTGTGCTCCTTCCAGACATCCCCGTTGTCACTTCTCAAGACGACCACTTCCCGTTCACGACCCCTCATTGCGGCGTAGTGAGGTATTTCCATGAGAATAGGTGAATTGAATTTGATATGACTTGGTCCCATTTCTAATACTCTGCAAGCGAGTCCATCCCCATCGTTCATAGGAGGAGGACGAGGAACTTTGTCTTGTCTCAGCATTCGACATATCACTCGCACTGGACCGCTGGCTGCACCAGGAGGTACGATAATGCGGAGTCCAGAATGTCGACTACAGCTCAAACTTCCTCCTCGGGCGTCGACCAAGAATGATACGAGGAAGCTAATTTAAAGAAAAATTGCAAAAAGTTCTTCAGAATGTTATTTTAAGTTATAGTTTTGGGGCTTTATCCTTCAAAACCAGTTTAGCTCAATAGGAACGATATACAACGATGCATAGTAAGACGAATGCACAATTCAGTTTATGTTTCTAAGTGTTATTCTTTCTAATGATTAAAATATAAAATTATAAATGAAGGTAACTTAAATAAAGCAGCAGAAATTAAGCACAACTAAAAAAAAGCGTGATGCAGTTTGAAAAAAATTCATCGCTTTAACTTGCAATTACTCGTACAAACTAAATTTTAAGACATAAACTCTATATATTAGTAACTTCGGCTACCACCGTAGAATGGCTACCATAAAACTTTTTGTGAATACACAAACTGTCTCGTATCGCATATAATATAATCATAAGCAATGATTTGCCAAAATCATATAGTCCTTCAATAATGTTCACCGAATGGTGACGGTAGAAACAATAAAATTGAGTTCCTAATCTGCACCAAAAAAACAAACTTGAAAAAAAGTCGCACACTATGAAGGTTTATCTTCAGGAAATTAAGAGAAAGAAAGTTGTAAGTCAATCCGACGAATACACTTCGGCAGAGGTTCAAAAATCAAGAAAAACTTCTATCGAAAACCACCATGGCTAGTCAGGTAACTGGAAAATCCATTTTGAACAATTGACTAAGTAGATAAGAGTGCTCAAAAATAATGTAATAATGGAGCTTTTCAGAGAAGATTAATGAAAGTATCGCTTTAGCCAATAAAGTGCTCAATATACTTGCATATAGAGCTAATTATATAATATAATATAATGTTCAAAAGACTATTTCATAACTAACAGTACTATTGGTTTCACGAATCAACGATCATCAGATGTACAAATTGTGATTTCACATTCTACAAAAAAGGCACTTTAAAATTCAAAGTTAGATGCATAGGGCTATAAAGACAAGAAATTTAGGTTAGAAAATATCATAGGATCATAGATTGATCTAAGTCGAGTGGGCATAGTTATTTCAGGTGGGCAATTATAAACTTTCTACGGTGCCGACATGTGGATATAATCTCAGATTTCTTATTCAGCAAATGAGTGTCTTTGGAAGTCAGAATGTGGAACTTTTCAGTGAGACATAAGGCACATTTTCGAGTTCCGCACTTGTATGGTCTTGATTGCTCGAGTACTTCCCATTGTATGTTGTATTCTTCATTTTTTTCATTCAAGTTCCAAATGTATTTTGATAATGTTGTTTCGTTCCGGTATTGAAAGTTGGTGAATGATTTTTTGTGGTTTCTGTATCTAGTCTTAAAATCATTTTCTGTTTGTCCAATGTATGTTTTCTTTTCGTTTGTTGTAGATACAGTTGCTTTGTAGACAACAATATATATATATACATCTGACATTCAACTCTAAGTTCTAAACTTCTGTAATTATATTGTTAGTGTAAGATATACATGTTGATCACTGAATAGAAACAAAATGCAAAATTCTGTGGTGAAGAGAATTTTGAAGTCTGAAAGCAAATGACAGTTAAGGCCTACATGATGTAGAAGAAAATGTACTTCTTAAAAAATATGGATGACTTTCCCTTCTTAATGAACATTTATTGAATTAACGGAACGACAGAGCATCATTGATAATACAGAACTTGAACACTGTCATCACGGGCTCTGCATGTATACCAATGAACATGTATCTGAATAAATTCAGTGCGAGCCAAGACAAAAGTATACAAGATTATAAAGGATTTATGCTGTCCATTTCAAGCGCAGCAAGACGATGGAGAATTGTCGACAAATTTAAGAAGAAGAGACCGTATTTGTCAATAGATCACTTGAATTCTTCTTTTAATATCAGATTCTTGAACTGCCTTTCAATGTACTGATAAAGTGAGTCTACTCTTCTGATTACAAACAAACCTTCTCCCTTCATTACAGTGCGTGAGGAAAAACATGGAGCTCGACCCTCGATACAAACAAGACCCAGTACTATGTAGAAGATGCGTTTAATGTCCAATCGACGATAAATGGGGAGAAACAAAGATTAGATTGCATTATTTAATCTGGATGAAGCAATTCTACAGATGACAGGACTAACACCAATATTTTCACAGGCGAACTCATTTACCAGAAGGATTAAAACTGAAACCTTTGCTAGTATTTACAATTTCAAAATATGAAATACACCTTCAAAATGAAACCGATTTGATTACCTATTTAACGGGCAAGATATAATATCAAGGATATCGATATCACAGCTTTTTTCTGTACAGCAAGATATCAGGCGTTGAGGAATTCTGGTTTCGAAGTATAGGTCACTAAACAGAAATAGGTTCAGATTATAGATCACATTTCACAACAGCTGCACAACAAACTTCAATGTGTGAAAATGATGTGCTCAAATAATTCACTGTGATTACTACTCAAATTTCTATTCAAATCACGTAATCCAGATGCAGGATAGTTAGGATGCTTAAAAGCTAGAATTAATGGGCAGTCATAACAATATGAAATGCACAGAATGAAGTGAATACAAATAGAGCAGAAAACACGACACGACATATATTTTAACACGGACAGGGTATCACACGGTACATGCACGCACGACGCACGTAAAGGAAAAATATAAGTACATGCCTAACTTAACAAAAGAATCTTAATCGGCTTTATGAATGTGCTGGTGTTGGTTGCATATAATGAATCATGCTATTAGGCACGATCACAAATATGAAACTGTGCGAAGCAACGAACCCTTTTTTATTTTACTGTTAAAGTGCTATATGATAAATGAAAAATGTTTATTTGCATTTCTATCAATGAGCTTTCAGTCAAAAGCAAATGCCGTGTCTATTTTACAGTCAATCAAATGGACATTGATACCACAATCCTATAAGCTGTGAAATCATATATTGTTGCAATATCAAATAGGCATTATTGTACACTAAAATGCTGAAAATAACAAGTATGCACTTCTTTCTACAATGAAGTTCACAGTTCACATGAAAGTTGGATAGAATAACTATAATTTGTGGGAAGCTGCTCGCTATTTTTAAATACAACGACTATAGCACCTACAGAGCCGTAACAGCTTCATAATTATGTTCAATAAATGTGATATGCAGAAATGCTTTTTGCTGTGTATTATTATCAATTTAACAGTAATCTCACTAACAAAGGGTATATCGCTGCATTAATGAGTGACTAATGATTTCTATGATGACAAGAACTGACAGAAATAGCCAACTCTACATGTATTATCAGCATACTTTTTCTTGATAAGAATTTTCTTCGTTTCATCTGATCCATCTATTGTCCTGAGAAATGTAAACAAGAAAAGATAGACGAAAACGATGATCATATATATCATCGAATAGTTAAGTCAAACATACCATGACAATGAAATGAAAGTCAATTAATTATTTACAGACGCATAAATTATGCTTTATTTCGCACTGCAACTTATCGTGTTTTCATGAGAAATGCAATCGACTGTAATGTGTAAGCAATGAATACATTATTTTGTATTTAATACACGTCATTGTGCTTTAAACAGGTTTCGATAGTGGTAGCACCGACACATGCCGGTAACGCAACAATTTAATCTTGCAAAAATTTATCATTTCATAACGTGTACTCACTCATCTTAATGAAAAGAATATCAAGCAACTTGCAAAATATCGCAAGACACTGGTAGTCGTAGTTTGCTGAATGCTGCAAGTATTTTGATTAACTTCCGTAGAATTTAAGACCCGATCTGGGTAGAGATAAAAATAACATTGACTTTATACACTCGTCAAAAATGAGATGCTGACACTTTTGATGATAGCAGATTGTGAGCATGTAGTGCTTAGGTAGTACTTTTCTGTCAACATCCAGTAGAAACTTACGACATTTAAAGGCATCTCAAATCATGATATAAGATGATGTCACATGCATGTCACATGTCGTGAATATAATTATAATTGAAAAAAATTGCAAATAAAAAATTAGCTATTTCACAAAAAAAGATGAATGGCATATTCTGTACTAATTAGATGAAACACTTTGAAAAATGCGGACTCTATTTGGTGGCAAGATGTGCGATTATAGTTCTATCTTTATAGTTATATCAGATATGATTATCTTTTCGTTGAAAATTTGGTCTAAAAATGGCTAACTTCAGGGGTGTGTTTCACAAGTGATCATTCATAATAGCAACACACAATTAAGAACCTCAAGTCCAAACCCCTTCAACAACAGGAGAATTAAAGCTGATAATATAGAATAAAATTGTATAATTAGGTATACATTCAAAGAAAATATATCAATTAAACAGATAAGTGTTACGTAGTAAAAAGCATGCACATTGCACAATGGATAATATAGTTTCATAGAACCTGTCTAATTCTACAGATAGACATAATCAAAAATACTAGCTTCCAAAATACATCCATTCTGCTGATCTTAACATTATGTTAGTAAAGTAAACAAGAATCTCCGGTTATCCTGACAAAAATTACTGAAATTTTTGCGAATTTCAATAGACTTTAGTCTCATATAATTTCTGCCTTTAACTCATTTGAAGTTTTCAGAGGTTTTCAGTGGTCGAGAGGAAAATATTAAACTACATGTACTCTGGCAGACACAAAAGTTTTACCAACATTTCTTCCGCTGCGAATCGGTAATACTCTTTGAAACGGTGCGGACGAGAGCGGTCTGTGCCTCCTACATATTCTGCACTGCGCTGCTTTCATCAAAAAGTTTTAATTTACAGATTTCATAATGTCGAATGTTCAGACCTGCTCTTAAGGATTGAGTTTTGTGAGATTAGCGAATTGGGATTCCTCCTAAGTAGAAAATCTGTTTAAGCTCTACCGAATTTCTTCATTCACTATATTCGCTTGCTTCTCACTATCTATCTGATTGTGCGAGTATCATGTCCAATTTTCTGTACACCTGCCACATCAATTTACTCAGCCTCATTTGATCTGATTTTAAATGAGTTATCTTGATCAATAATTTTGGAATCTTGTTTGTTATGCATACTTTCGTATATACGAGCATTATTGTCAGTAAGCATAAGTAGTATTTGCATGTTCATGTAAGAGACATCTTTGTTGCGCGATTGAAGAAGGCATATAGCGCGAAACATACGTTTGCTGCATTAAAAAATACAAGAATAGTAATGTGTAATTTTGCCTTCTTACGTCCTATCATATGAAGCATACGATGATGAATATCCAACCTTTCATAAAATCGATTAGCAACGTTTGATGGTGCGATGTTGATGTTAGTAATGTTTACTTACCCGGAAGTGACAGGTTTCCTTTGTATAGGAACATTATCGGGGGTGAAGTCTAATTCTGGTTTCGGAGGTAGTTCCGCGAAAAGAGCAGAGCTTCTTTTCATCTCATCCTATCAATAAAAAAAGAAAGCGATTAGTCAACTCACGGCTATGAACCCCAGAAATTGATAATTTATATGATGTTCTCGAGGTAAACTTTCTGTATTAAGCTGATCGTGGTTTAACAACCAGTAATCAAGGCTGTCTTCTGACTATCGACTGGTCGACTCTCACACTGAATAGTCGAATGCAATTTCGCATTTTACTTGGTCATTCTATTTTAGGATTGTCAAATAGCGTCATGTATTGGATCGCCGGTGCGAAATATTTGACATAGCGTTAACTGCACAGAATTCGACAGATCGTCGCTTCTTCTGTTTGACTAGAAAGGAAGCATTGGAACGTGTAACACTAATGAAATGGCACAATCTGCTGACGTAATACCATAGCAATCGAACAATGAGCAGCCAGTTCAACATTAAACACAGTAAAGAGACACAGGCGATGTCAAGTTCTACAGAGAAGTTTGTTAACGTTTTTTCGTGCGCCTGCTATCTTTTATAATAATGATAGGAAGGACCAATATTATCGAGAAAACTTTAGCGCAATTATCTGAATTCTTCGAAACTGGAGGAATCGTGGCGATCGGATCATTTTGAAGGAATTCACAGCAATCCACAAGCGACGCACAACTGCTTTCTCTATCTCTTTAAGACATTAATAATTTCTTCTTGCCCACCTAGTAAGTTCCTGCATGTGCCATTGCTTTGAATAAGCTTGCACTTCTACCAAAGTGACACGTTTAAACAATCTAATTCTGTGGTTTACTGTCTCTTGTCTCTTCCACCAGATTCACATACATGTATTGGTATATGACTTCTAGCAAACGCACGCTGCTTCGTTATTTTTATATTTCATTTGAAGGGGAGACATCGACTCGCGGCTCGTTGTAATTGGTCAGACAGAACACTAGACAAAATGTCACTTCACTTCATATACGAATAGGTGAAAGAGAATTGTTGTCATGTATTTATCAATAACATACCTTATATATGCAGTGTATATACAAAATATTATACAATACTATTATGATATATAATGCCATTATATTATGGCATCATGTAATACAGTAAAATTATATTTATCAATATAATAACTAAAAGATTAAGCACATTAATATGATGGGCTAAGTTTATATGTACCTCAGTCCGCAGTTCTACCAATCCTATTAAAAGATGTAAATGAAAAGTACAGTGCATTTACCTACAAATTAACAGTGCGAAGCAGTAAAATCATAAAAAGCACAAAAGATCGAGAATCATCAGCCGAAATATCAAATAGGCCGAGTAGGTACTGAAATTTGTCATTCGACTAATCGACTATGCTTTTTACGCGATTAGTTGACCAATAAAGAGAACACTAATGGCAATGAATTGTTCATCATTGAAGTCAGAATTTTGTCAGTGTTTTCTTCAACTCCGCTAAAGGATTGTCCTCGTTAAATAATCTTCTTTTCCATTTTTGCTTTAGTGCAAAGATGGAAATGAAGCAAACCCTTCCCTGTGCAACGTGGTGATCATACATGGAGGTACTTGCAGAACGTACTCATGGAGTACTTCCATGAGTAATTCAGCCTGAGCTTGCAATTCACAATTTTTAGAATATCATGTACTCTGTCCAGCAAAAATTAGCGAGAGTGCCAGTTTTGATGTCTCACCTCTATGTCACCGCTTCGGATTGCGTAATTCAAATCCCGGCTGTCGAGTGCTACTAGATTTTCATGTATAGAATCCTCTCCTAAAAAGGAAAAAAATCACGTCGGAAAATGCGATCAAAAAATAAATCATTATGATTTGTATGAAGATAGAAATGCCATCAATATACCTATTTCGTTGGGAATCAAATATAAGTAAATTCACTCTTTATTTTAAGTTTGCTTCTTGATTTATTGAATAAAACGTTCAGATGAATTTATATCAAGCACTATTCTAAGTACTAATCAATCTGAGTGCACTAAATCACTATTTACATTCATGAGTAAATGACACATCCTCCAAAATGTAGTAAAGCAGAATTATTGAAATCAAATGTCATACAATTATGGTAACTTACATGCATAGATGCAAAATCAAAAGACATAGACAGTAACTCGTATGTAGCATCAATTTTCAGATGCAGATACAGATTTTCATGCGTTTGCGAGCGATTAGATACTTCATGATTTCAAAATGATTGGTATTTCTTAATTTAGTACCAACAATGAAAAACACATCAACTTTAGATCTCGATCCTGATATTTTTCAAAGAAAGATGGTGAAGCATCTGACACATCTGATGGTTTAATAATAACATCTAGCAATCATACTTGAAATGACAATTATTAATGCGTGCCATCTACAGAAAATTCTGTATCACGTAAATTCGTTCAGCTTCTTTTTCAGAAATTTGCCATATATTATTATATACATAAATATATTTCTCACGGTATTATACATGAATATATATATATATATATATATATATATATATATATATTATATATATATATATATATATATATATATATATATATATATATATATAATCCAATTGTGATTTTCAACTCAAGAGAGTGCTCAACTATGTAGGAGCAAAATAAGCCAAGTTGTTAAGAGGAAACTGCTTGAATTTCGGTACTTAAAGTTTCATGTATATTGCATACAATCATCAGCCGAATGTGCAGTACATATCTCGCAAGCATCTTTAAAAGGAACACTGAATAACATTCAAAAAGTGTAAATCACGCGACGAAGCACCGACGCATTATGCGCTAGACTGCATGTATTTTTTCCGATGCCGGCACTTTGACACCAGCTCAGTACGTTTGTTCAGCAAATATGCACTTTGATTGTCCATGATGAAGAACTTTTCACTTAGGCATAGATCACATCTCCTCGTCGCCGGATTATAACTCTTGCAATGTTTCTTGATTGTCCATTTAATTACCGGATTATTGCCACTTTCTTTGATTTTCCAGTACTCCTTCGACAATTCCGTATCATTTCTGTACTTCTCATGCACGAACGATTTCTTGTGGTTAGCATAGCGTAATTTAAATCTGCCTTCACAAATATCAAAATACTTCTTTGGCACCTCGTCTGCATTTTCTTCTTTCGATATAGTAGCTTCGTACACAATGTTCTCGCACAAGCATTTCCCATTCATTGGACATTTTCCCTTGTTTTGACAATTACATTCCTTTTCCGTTTCATTTTTCTTCTTCTTTGTATCATTTTTTAGCACTTTTCTGTTGTGGGCACTAACAATTGATTTAAAGTTGGGCATGCAACTGTAGCTGATCTTCAATGTGCTTCTGTTAAATATCCTGCTTAGCCGATGATCACTTACGAAATACTTGTCCACAAGCATCAAAAAATACTTGCCAATATTTGTTGAGACGTTCCTATTGTATGGTGGATTAAACCAAATTACTGCTCTTGATCTTTTCCTTTTCGTCCCAGAGTCCTGATAGTCAGATTGCTTGTAACTCAATTTGTGCTTGTATCCACTTTCGTGCAAAGCATTCTGGTAGTAGCTAGCCGCCTCATTGAATATGCTCTGACTTGAAGATAACTCACTGATGCGCTTCTCCACTGTTTTCGGTAACTGCTCAATAATGCTTTTTGGATGGTTTGATTTCGTGTTAATGTATATGGTATTTTTGTCTTGCTTGTGATATGGTTTCACCGTTCCATCCATGAGATTTAAAGTTACATCCAAGAAATTGACTATCTTTAGGTTACATTGAATATCCAGTTGCAGTCCAAATTTGCTAAAACCATCATGGAATTTCTTCCTGATCACATCAGCTTGTCGTGCACTAATTCTCGGAAAATAGGCTAAGCCATCATCTCTGTACAATCCAACGAAATTCTTGTCAAAGAAATTCTTTGTCTATATCGAAAGAAGAAAATGCAGACGAGGTGCCAAAGAAGTATTTTGGTATTTGTGAAGGCAGATTTAAATTACGCTATGCTAACCACAAGAAATCGTTCGTGCATGAGAAGTACAGAAATGATACGGAATTGTCGAAGGAGTACTGGAAAATCAAAGAAAGTGGCAATAATCCGGTAATTAAATGGACAATCAAGAAACATTGCAAGAGTTATAATCCGACGACGAGGAGATGTGATCTATGCCTAAGTGAAAAGTTCTTCATCATGGACAATCAAAGTGCATATTTGCTGAACAAACGTACTGAGCTGGTGTCAAAGTGCCGGCATCGGAAAAAATACATGCTGTCTAGCGCATAATGCGTCGGTGCTTCGTCGCGTGATTTACACTTTTTGAATGTTATTCAGTGTTCCTTTTAAAGATGCTTGCGAGATATGTACTGCACATTCGGCTGATGATTGTATGCAATATACATGAAACTTTAAGTACCGAAATTCAAGCAGTTTCCTCTTAACAACTTGGCTTATTTTGCTCCTACATAGTTGAGCACTCTCTTGAGTTGAAAATCACAATTGGATTATATATATATTTGGCTCTCTTCCGGTAGAGCACTTTTGATTTATCCTCTACAATGATGGAAACATTTGACTTCAATTACTCTGTGAAGAACATACCTTTACCAAGCGAAGAACAGTACAAGATGGAATTACTGAACAAAATTGAGATATTCATAAAGCGAATACGATGGAAGGTTTTCTACTTTGACAAGGAAACTACTCGTGATGAAATTCCGAAGGATACATATGGTTTGAAATCTACTAAATGCCCACCTCCAAGCAAAGATTTAATCGAATTTGAGAAAGAATTATTTGATATTGTCAATAAAATCAAATTCCGCAAGATAGAATGCAGCTTCCAAAGACAGATGCAAGATGATTTGAAACGCATTAAGAAGTCCGATGACGTACTTGTTGCTGCTGATAAGTCGTCAAACGTCTACAAAGTGAAAGTCGATGATTATAAGCGCATGCTACATGGTTCGATTACTAAATCCTACATGAAGGCGGACAACGCAATGCCGGAAAATGTAGCCAAAGAAGGGAAAGTTATTGCCTCAGAATTCAAAGTGGTGGAAAGAATGAATTTGAACTGTAGGAATGAATGCTTCATAGCAATGAAAGATCACAAAGAAAACTTCATGAACAACCCTACGACAAGATTGATTAACCCATCAAAGAATGAGATTGGACGTATAAGTGAACTAATATTGGAGAAATTGAATTCAAAGTTGAGAGATGCAACAGGAGTACAACAATGGAAGAACACGAATGAAGTTATCAAATGGTTTAATGGAATCGAACACAAATCTTTGGGCAAATTCATGGTATTTGATGTGAAAGATTTTTATCCGTCTATTACGGAGGAATTGTTAGAAATGTCATTGAATTTTGCTTCTCAGTTTGTTAACATGGATAGCAAGGATTTGCTGGCTATTAGACACTCGAGAAAGTGGTTGCTTTTCAAGGATGGTGAACCTTGGGTGAAACGTGATAATGAGGATTTCGATGTTGCTATGGGAGCATATGATGGAGCAGAAATATGCGAGCTTGTTGGAATCTTCCTTTTGAACGACATAGCCAAAGACTTTGACAAGAATTTCGTTGGATTGTACAGAGATGATGGCTTAGCATATTTTCCGAGAATTAGTGCACGACAAGCTGATGTGATCAGGAAGAAATTCCATGATGGTTTTAGCAAATTTGGACTGCAACTGGATATTCAATGTAACCTAAAGATAGTCAATTTCTTGGATGTAACTTTAAATCTCATGGATGGAACGGTGAAACCATATCACAAGCAAGACAAAAATACCATATACATTAACACGAAATCAAACCATCCAAAAAGCATTATTGAGCAGTTACCGAAAACAGTGGAGAAGCGCATCAGTGAGTTATCTTCAAGTCAGAGCATATTCAATGAGGCGGCTAGCTACTACCAGAATGCTTTGCACGAAAGTGGATACAAGCACAAATTGAGTTACAAGCAATCTGACTATCAGGACTCTGGGACGAAAAGGAAAAGATCAAGAGCAGTAATTTGGTTTAATCCACCATACAATAGGAACGTCTCAACAAATATTGGCAAGTATTTTTTGATGCTTGTGGACAAGTATTTCGTAAGTGATCATCGGCTAAGCAGGATATTTAACAGAAGCACATTGAAGATCAGCTACAGTTGCATGCCCAACTTTAAATCAATTGTTAGTGCCCACAACAGAAAAGTGCTAAAAAATGATACAAAGAAGAAGAAAAATGAAACGGAAAAGGAATGTAATTGTCAAAACAAGGGAAAATGTCCAATGAATGGGAAATGCTTGTGCGAGAACATTGTGTACGAAGCTACTATATCGAAAGAAGAAAATGCAGACGAGGTGCCAAAGAAGTATTTTGATATTTGTGAAGGCAGATTTAAATTACGCTATGCTAACCACAAGAAATCGTTCGTGCATGAGAAGTACAGAAATGATACGGAATTGTCGAAGGAGTACTGGAAAATCAAAGAAAGTGGCAATAATCCGGTAATTAAATGGACAATCAAGAAACATTGCAAGAGTTATAATCCGGCGACGAGGAGATGTGATCTATGCCTAAGTGAAAAGTTCTTCATCATGGACAATCAAAGTGCATATTTGCTGAACAAACGTACTGAGCTGGTGTCAAAGTGCCGGCATCGGAAAAAATACATGCTGTCTAGCGCATAATGCGTCGGTGCTTCGTCGCGTGATTTACACTTTTTGAATGTTATTCAGTGTTCCTTTTAAAGATGCTTGCGAGATATGTACTGCACATTCGGCTGATGATTGTATGCAATATACATGAAACTTTAAGTACCGAAATTCAAGCAGTTTCCTCTTAACAACTTGGCTTATATATATATATATCATTCTGTATTGAAAAAAGTACACTTTGAGAAGAGTAATTTAGTATTTACAATACTTATCATGTGAAAAATCAGCTTTATCAGACAATCACTACATGTACTCGCAAATTTAGAGGATAGCACGCAGGTATAATAATGGAGCCGATTGCATGAACGAATACCTGGAACTATAGGCACATGTGAGAAAAATGAAAAGATACATATACTATATACAGTCCATCTACTTGCATTCATCAACAAGAACTTTGTTGAAGATCATGATAAATTATTTAAGAATGAAAATAGTCCAAATACAAGTGAGCATAGTGCAAGTATAAGAAACTTAAGTAAATCTATGCGTTAATTTCAAGCGAAATTTCGTTATATATCACGGACGCAGTGCTCAATATATCATGAAGGCGTTCGGGCAAAAAATATGATGAATCATCTAAAAGAATACAAAAACAATTGGAAATCTCATATTTCATACAGTAGTAGGCACTCTACCTATCACAACAAAGCTAAACATCTGTTCGCTAAACTGTTTTGAAAAATATTTGAAGGACAACAAAGTTAGTAATAGAAGGTGTTGCTTTTTTATTATCAAATTAAAGAGAACATGCTTAGAAGTTTATGTATAAAGCTAATGTTAAAAAAGAATATTGTACATTAGGTAATATTAGCAGATAATACGAGCATTTCAAACACAAATAATTTCTTTGAAAATCAACTTTGAAGCCCAGTCAATATAAAGACACACAAACAATAGGCAAGCTTCACGCAAACATTTTTTAATTTTTAAAACATACCAGAAGCGGTGGATTGACGCTCGTTGAGTGATCGTTTGGAGGTCGATATGCCCTCGTAATAAGGACGATACATATCAGACTGCCGCGTAAACAGTGGTGAGGACGGCATTGTTGTAAACTCGTTGTCACCTTTAACACCAACCAAACAGCATGTTATAAGAAAACAGCTCTAAATAATAAAATTAATAGCAGTTTAAATGCTGTCTAATTACTTGTGAAGTTGTTAAGCTTTGTTAAGCGCTGCAATGTCTGTCTGACAGCTCAAGGGATAATCAAGCAAAACACTGTAGCTACTACAACAGAGGGTAAAGCAGAGTGATATCATCATTAACATCAAAAAACTTTTCAACGTGGGTAAAATATAAGCAAGTGATCTGTAATTGACAAATAACCGCAAATTGTTAAATGCATAATCGACTCGCATTGTTAACACTCTGTTAGTTGAACAGCAACAATTTCTAACTCAGACCTGTATGATTACTGGGTACTCCTGACTCAATAAAATCAGTCACATCAGGTACCATAAGCTCCTCTTCAACTTCTTGCTGATTCCCATCCACTTGTTCTGGTTTTCCATTTCTACGTACGATCGTTTCTGTGACTTCAACATTGTCCTCAATCTCATCAATATTAACAGTTTGAACCTCCGGGTTACCTTGACTAGTTAGACTTGAATTGAGAGATGTGCCTGATGCATGACTTGACGAAAGGCGCTCCACACGTGAAATTGAGTCTGAGTAGCAATGAAATAAGCATAAATGCATGATTACAGCAAGAAAAGAAAGAAAATGACATGTAAGCATTCACCAACTAGCTATGTCATATATCAATAATAATAAATCATTAAGAAATAAATGTAATACGGTTTATGGTTACAGGTTGTCTACAAGTGATATGCGAGAAGCACATGGCATTGATAGACATTGAATTAACTATTGCAAAACGCATCAGCCATTCATAGGTTTACCAATCGTCGATCATTAAATTTGAGCGCACTTATACGAAAGATCTTTGCGACGTGATACATGCAGCCTGTAGGCATATTGAAATGATATAAAAATCTCTTAAATTGAGGGACATTATTCAGAAGAAATACTATCGTTTTTGCCCGAGTGAATGCAACAATGAGTCCTTTTCAGGATTAGCGAAAGTTGTTTTCTATCTGTAAAATATCATGTTTTTTTATTCACATGCAATGGCACGTGAGTTACATCAGACAAGGGTTTATTCAATATACATGTATGTCAGGCTAAATTGGTCTCAAAAACGACATGATACTTTGATTATTTTCTGTTAAACTGACGGATCTATATCTTCCTGATGATTTACAGAACGCTACGTAAATCATGCATATCACCATAGATCGATTATGAATTTCGTAATCACACATGATACGCTAGATTCTTAAAGCACATATTGCTAGTAGTTGGCTTCTGATTGCTTAACTTCACCATAGGTCAGACGCTGATCTTACAGGCTTGGGTTGTTGGATCCT
Organism: Prostheceraeus crozeri; assembly: GCA_907163375.1. NCBI lineage: Eukaryota > Metazoa > Platyhelminthes > Polycladida > Euryleptidae > Prostheceraeus > Prostheceraeus crozeri. The sequence goes on along the minus strand of CAJQUW010013833.1, from coordinate 188,653 downwards.
TTTTGAATATGAAATGACTTGATTAGGTGCCACGAATGCCATCGAATGTACTGAAGATCAGTCCGCAAAATATAAGTTTATCCCTGATTGAACAATCGTAGATGCGAAAGCAGAATTCTTCTTGAAACAATTGGATGTGTTATCATATTTATCTGACATATTCCTTGTTCAGTTCAAATCATACAGTATACTCATACTCATAGACAAAAGTTATGTAGACTACCGCACTAATGACTTCTGAAAATGGAATGCAATCACTACCGCATTCACACTAATTCTAAATCACATCATTTCTATGATGTTACCATACCTCGGTAATTATTATACAGATGTATATGTTTCAAGTTGATGCAATGTATATGTGTAGTATGTGGAATCGGATGTTTCTGATTCTTGTTCGGCATGTGTGATCAACGCTAGAAAAAAAACTCAATTTCATATCACGTACACTTACAGTAACGTGTCTGCTGGTACATCTATTGGGAGGCAATCGGATACAACTACTTATACACGTCTAGATGCACAAAATATTTGTATCTTGTTTTCGCAAAACCTTCAAAAAATGAAAGTATGACAATTAGCAAATTCGTTCAACTGAAGATAGTCATTCTCTTGTCAATGTACATCCTAGTCACGTTTTGACAGGCACGAAGAGCATGTGCAAAAATGCCGGAGATACTGTGAAAGATTTGACTAGACTAAATTTGACAATATGGGCCTATTATGAATTCTTACTCTTAAAGAATCATTTGTTAGTTTCACGAACTCATTTTCTTGTTAATGTTAGGTTAAAAGCTTTCCATCTAATATTTTACTTCAAAAGCTTCCCATGGTCAGATTTGAATCGACTCTTTTTTTGGTAGTGTATCAATGATATTTCAATTTGCAGAGCGTCACATAACAAGAAAATTGACGATACATAACGGAGATGACGTGGGCACATTTTCCTTTCAAATGATCGACTGGAGGGAGCATGCATCAATTCAGCCGCTTATATCACTGACATTGTGAAAAGTAATCTACACACGGGACAGGTATAATCTAGGACGGGTGGAGATTTTTAATGTGGATTGTCATGTCAGAAGATAAAATAATAATATCAAGAACTAAAATTCTATGGTTTTAAAGTTCTTGTTTTGGCAACTAGCAACGACTTCATATGTAAACCTCACACCATGCATACAACACTCAATTCGGTTTAATGAAGTGGTCTACGAATTGGTGACTGGATTCCAGTAGAAGCAGTTCTACCGTGTACAAGAAAGTACAACGATGACATCCTTGAAGAAGGAAAGTAGATGTCTGAAGATCAATGAAGGAATCACTGCCTTTTTCCACAGGTGTACATAGAGCAGATATACACACATGCAACGGCATCGTGTCAGCTTAGAACGCATACTGAGTCACTTCAAAATATTCTTAGCTCAAAAGACAAGGTCTTGAAGATCAACTTTCCAATCCAACTTCACAGACTCTTAAATGCGATCTTGAAACTTCAAATCCTTTTTTCAGAGGTCACACACATAGCATATATGACAGGCACTCTGCTAGATTAATAGAATTCATGCAGCAAGGTTCATGATCTACTAAATCGTTCAGTCTAAAAATAGCTAAGCTTATCATTGGATAAGCCTTAATCAAGGCGCAGCACTATTATAAGGATAAAATTTCTGTTGATAATGATTAGGCTACTGTAAATGCAATGCAACAATCACAAACTGACAATAATTTGGATCAAGTTGCTACATGACTTCTCCGGAGCTCCGTGATAAAATATCCGTTATCAATCAGATGTCCGTTATTGTGATAACTAGCAAGGTTTTCGTGTGAAATATTGTGATAGTGAACAAGTAAATCAAAATTTGATTACAAATTCCATAATCGATCTGTCTTTCAAAAATCAAAACTAGCTACTTAAAAAGCATCGAAATGCGTAAACCAATTTTGTATTCTTCGATTTCTTAGCCGAGTCAATTATTAAGTATCAGCCATGAGTTAGATATTGATAATAGGATAATTATGTGCACAAAAGGAAAGGAGATGAAAATAAACCAGCGCCACGAGCACAGTATAGTCAGAAAAATACTTCTCTCATATCGTTCGTACCGATCGATCTCATTGATCCACTTGTTTTTATTTCACTCTTTTGTTTTTCTACAAGTATAGTCACAAGTACATCAGAAAATATCAAAATGCCTATCAAGTTTAAGCTATTCATTCATTTTCTGCTTTCTTTGATCATGATTAGTCTATATTCTGATAGTTTATCAGAAAAACTCAGTGTGATAATTTGAGCATCCGTTTCATTGCAAAGCTACCATTACATGGCTTAACATTTGACAAAAAGTAATTCTCATTTTGCATTAAGAGCTGCAACAACCTAGCGATCGTCAGTCAGAAAAAATCATTCAATATTTCAGATTAGTCGTATATCCACGCCTATCTGCCAAACCAGGTCAGGAACATTTTTCTACAAAAAGATGTCACTTCATCATTACTTTGTTGTTTCTCTTAGAATTCTATCTTGATGATTCGCATTCTACAAATGTTTTGTTCGAAAAATTTTGTTTCTGAAGTAAAAAGATTAAGATCGATTTTTTTTCACAACACAGTGAAGAGCAGGTAATTTTAGGTATAGCATGAGTTGTTTAGGTCGATTGAGTGTGTATTGAGATGTCTCTGACTTGTTTAGGTTGAGATTTGTCATTTTTTTCTCGTTTTCTTTTGCTAGCTATTTCAAAAAAGATATTCCATTAATTTTGGATGCCTCTGGGATGTGCTGAGTCCCTTTCCTGTTATGATGCAAAGTTTCTTCTTTATTTGTCGTGTATTAGAGAAGTTTTGACTTGCTTACGATTTTCATTGATTCGACTTGTTTATGACTTGTTTACAGTTTACAGTTTACCCAAAAACAAGCTCCACTCGGCATGACATACAAAAGATGCAATTCTACAAAATTCAGTCACGTTGACTAATCTACTAAGAAATCAATACAATGAACATTTGTTCTTTTGTTCTTAATTGATTGAGAAGCAAGAATTGCCTTGAAATTTCGGACCGGAACATGGTCACATCTTCGTGTTGATTTAATTATACTTTCTGTCATGAATCAATATTGGGAGATACTTTGAATTTTAGTCTGGTTTCTTAAATAAAAATTGTCCTCTATTTCCGAATTTACACAGGGAGCGCAACTTTGAAAAGCCGGTGCGAGCCTGATGGCCGGCTTCGGCGCACTTGTTTTCAGAAAGTCTCGAAATATATCATTCGTCCACATCGAATGCGACGAGCCACGCCCTGGATTCGGCGCGATTGTTTTCAGGAATTCTATAAATAGATCATGCGTCTGGCGTGCTCGAACATCGAAAGAATCCAAAAATAGAGAACTCCGGCGCGCCGATGGAATCAGCTAGCGCAGTCTCCTGCCCTCGCTATGTGAAAATTCCAGTTGGGACTTGCAATAAGCAAACTAGACAAGGTGTTACCGCTCTGGTCATTACAGGGCAAATAATCGCGACAAAGACGAAACAGTTAACAGAATATCACAACTAACTTTATCTTACAATTTAGATTGAGGTACAGTTTGGAAACTTTTCGCAGTTTGGCTTGAAATGAATTTTTCATTTTGACTATTCATTAGACTACTATTAAACTCAAATAAATGGATAAATGTAAACAAAACTCTTATTATCATAATGATTTCCCAATTAGGTGAAAAGCTAATCGTCACATCAAAAAAAGCTCTCTTATTATCATGATTCCCATAGTTGAATTCCTGCTAAATTCAGTCGGAATTTTATGCTGATTGCGATTTATTAGAGATATTTGCTATTTTCCTCCCTGCTCAAGCCCACATTTCATAGTGCACTGCACTGCACGTGAAATGACAAATGCGTCATAGTCTCTTCCTCTGATTGAACGTTCCTTATTAGGTATGAGGCACACTTTGACAGGTTTCGTCTGCATCCAAAAATGTCACATTTTTCATTACGTCATAGACGAGGAATTAGTGAAGTCATCGTATTGCTGACGTATGTTGTATTTATTTGTGTTGCCATATGTAAAATACCGACTCTTAACTTTTCCTAAAGTAAGTGGGGGCTAAAACGGAACCATGTTTAATGGGTCTCAAGCTGTACGCTTAGGTGTCTAACCATGAACATGGCGCAATATAATTTTTTCAATGCACTTTCTGGCAATTTCGGTCTAGTCCCGTAGTCCGCAGTGACCAAAGATATTTGACACTACTTGTTTAATGGCAATGGCAAATGCTATAGGGTGTTGCATTTCAATCAATTGCACATAAAAAATTGCGATAATGCGGTATTGTGTTAGAAACGAACTCCATGGTGACAAACTAGGCAACCATGAAGGCAACCATCTTGACTTTTGTGGCATTAACATCATGGACTGTGGACAATTATTATCAATATTTCACAAAAATAATTTTTGAAGTTCTACTGTAGTAATTGTAAGCAGTAGTATGTTAGCTAGTCACAAATAGGTTAGGAAGAAAAAGGAATGTAAATTGTGTGAATACATTTTCATATTACGTATTATATTAATAGGTAATACATGTACCATACTCTATGGGTAATACTGTCTCCATGCATCTTTTGAGTGCCGAAGTAATTTTACGCTTGAGCAAATGCGAGCTGGCGTTTTCATTGCGCAGTGAAACAATTAGGTGCTATTTAGTGTGATTTCAATTAAACATCATAATTTGAGTTGTGAATTGATTATGCGGCATATATCCTAACCTTCTATACATTGATTGAAATTCTACTCCACTCCAGCAATTGCTTTGAAATATGAATAAAGCAATCAGTCACCATGGTATTTCGCACGATTATGTTTTCTGTCATCATTATCTATTTTAATAGAATGCTATAAAATAATATATTGATCATACAACCCTCTCAATTTTTTTAAATAAACATTGCAAGGTTGCTGATCTCGTGTAGGCCATCAACATGAATCGCAGTACAAATTCATCATACATTTTAAATACGCACCCATTTTCGATCCAGGCAGCCGATACTCCATTTCCTTATAAAGATATTCGTTGGAAGCCGACAATCTAAATGACTCGTGGCCAAGTTGAAGGCTTTGGTCTGCAAAGAGACGTTATTGAGCTTTTATGATGGTGAATATCCAAAAGATCAATTTCAATTATCATTCAGCTCTTATCCTCATTATGGTCTTCCTTAAAATATTGCATTCTATCAGATGATTAAGAACAGCCTTGTTCACTATTTCACGGTAATTAATTCACCAAAGCAGTTGTAGAAACAGCATGAGTAGGCCCCTAAGTCGATCTCCAGACTATGATGAAATCATTGAATTTCAGATTAAGGGTATCCACTAAATGCATCCTTCAAAGCAGCCAACAGCTGTATTTATGTCTAGGGGAGGGGTTATCAAAAAAAAATTGCAGTGCAATTAATTGGTCGAAATTTATTGTTAGCTGCCACGAAAAATTGCAATTATTTGATTGGTGCGATCATTAACTGCAATTAATTGGTTGGTTTCATCGAATGATTTCAATTAATTGATTGGTGTCAGTCAACAGTTGCAATTAATTAATTGAGTTGTGCTGTAGTGGGAAAAGTAATCAATTGACAGATTTACTTGCAACTCACCACTCAACATTGTCGGGAAACATCCCATCTTCAATGATTCATTTAGACACTACGCTTACTAGACCTGTCTTATTCACATATCGATAGTAAGCCATTATGCGACTTGCAAAATGCAAGTCTATGTACCTAATTCGTTTAAATGAAATAGCAGGGTGAAATTTCAAAATAAAGAATTAGTTTTTTTCAAACGGCGATGTTAAATAATTGCAATTGGCATAACTACATAATTGTAATTAACTGATTGCTTCCCATTGCAATTGAAATTAATTGATTGCCTGCCGAAATTAATTGCAATCAATTTTGACAACCCCTGATGTAGGGATTATTGTAGCTTTGATTGCATCATGATACTCTTCATACATTGTTTTGCTGATAAGAAGACATCTTGACCTTTCAGTCATTAATAGTCACTAGTTCTAGAAGTTAATCACTAATACTCGTATATTCACAAATTGTGAAACTAGCTATCTTCAAACTATTGGAAATGAAGAGAAACAGATCGGCATGTTTACTTACCTCTTGGCAGCGTGCTACCCCGCGAATCTGTTCGACCTGGAGCTGAGCGCTTGCGAACTTTTGGAGATCCTATAATATTCGTTGAGAACTTCGAAGAAACAACTTATAATGACTGCACAACATTTAAGTGTATAGGGGGTAACGTGCATTAAATAAATGCAAATTATAGAAAATAAATTAAATTCACTAACTACAACAAGAACAACATGCTGCAGTCGTGCAAGGAACCAGACATTGCATTTGCGTATTTCCATGTTAAATTTAGATGTGTCCAAAAGTAAATAAATTATAGCATAATGGATATCAAATGTCCTTCTGCATTTTCGTATTACATTGACGAATAATTCTTAAAATTTCACATTTACTGGTATAACAGAATAATAGATTGGCAACTTTACATGATATAATAATAGATGCAATGAATCATGTAATGCATTGAAAGAACATAATCCTATAATACCAGCTTCTTGCAAGAAACAATGGACTATCAGGGATGTATTGACATAAGGTTTGCTTTTAGTTTCTTATTTTCAACGATAACACATGCTGTTAAATAGAGCAAAGAAATTCAAGAGAAAAGGCCGAATGTAAAATTGTAGATCTGGATCTGCTTGCTGAGCTTCGACTACAAAACATGTAGTATAATAACTTACAATTCATGATTTTAAAATGCATTGTGAGCATCATATTGCTGTAAATTCATTTCACCTCATTGTGGCCGTCATTTTCATAGACATCTCGCTGATCATGACAATGCGAATACAGGTTATTTGAAAAATATCTGCATTTCAGTATACTGGACACAAAATATCAAAAATATGGCTAAGATGGAATTTATCTATGATTTGGAAATTAAAAGAGAAGGACAATTTTGGAAATGATGTTCGTGTGCTGTTGCGCATTATTTCGTCATTCAGTTGAATTAATGCCGAAATCAGCCTTTAGTTATATTCAAATATAATGCATGGAGATATTCACTTCTGAGGCTTAATCATAATCAGATTGAAGTTGATGAGATAATGAGTCCTTACTTTACAAGTCGATCGCGTACATGTGTTGATAAAAGCCATTTTCGAAGCACGACTTCAATTTCAAATGCATAGCTGATCATTCATATCAACAAATATTTGTTAGTGCTTGGTTAGTTGACTTTTCATCACGATTAGGTGATCTTCTAACCTCAATTCTGTCAAAGGAGTTTAAGTAACGCCAATAGAATTTCGTCCGACGAACCACTGACACATTCATATCATTGATCGTTTCTTAATTCCAGAGCAATTTTCATTATTTTCACAACTGCGATAAGACTCTAAATCTCCTATTAATCTTCATTCATCCATCTCCAGCGATCATGAATGATTTCTCCGTCAACTTTATCTTTAATGCAAACTTCTACACTGTTTGTATTGATCTTCTTAGTTTTTTGTTGTTGGCAATAATCAGTTGAATTGACATGTTCTGCAATCATTCAAGGAATAAATCGTCAAATAGCAAGTCTTCCTAGTATAACATCATTCGCTAGTATTAAGAAAATATGCTTAATTTCACAATTCGGAAAACGTTGGTGTAATTAACATGTAGTGATACATGCTTGGGTTTTCAAGAGGAATCTCTGGATCTCGCATATTTCATCCTTATCACTTGAAAAACGAGATAAACTAAAAACGCTCTCCAGTTCAAGGGATTCAGTTGGAAAGCAAATATGTTTATTTTCCATTAACACGAGAATTTTGCTTCAATACTGTGGAATATCCGAAACTGACCGGAATAATTTCGGACCTGCTTACATCCTTATCCGAGACTGATTGATGACTGCGGGTATTTAAATGACACACTTTCTGTAGTTTCGAAATCAGTGTGCATGAAATTTTATTGAACTCTTGACTATGAAGTTCAGGGGACAAATCATGAAATTTCGATAAGAATATGAATGAAAATATTCGAACCTCCTTCGTCCTCGCTCTCGCTGAAGGCGTGCTCGTGAAGTGTGTCCGGTTGTGCTGGCTGAACCACCGTCGTCATGATCTCTTCCTCGATTTCTTCCCAGGATTCCACCACTGTTGTGATTTTCCGTAGGACCTCGAATATGTTTAGGTAATGCTGCTTCCTTGCAATATGCGCTGCCGTCCAGCCATTCTGAAAAAATGAAATATTTACTGATATTATGCCAGACTCTAAGGGCTTCAGTTTAGCAACTAGAGAATAGCACCATAAATGAAGCATAGGCATAAATAGAAGAAAAATATTGCGTAGACTTTTCCAGTAACTTACCAAACAATGATCTTGATTTAGATCAAATCGCTTCAAAATATCCAGTGGATTTATGACCTTGATACACTGGTGGATATTACATAAAATTATTTCATGATTAATGATTCGTATTACGTTTTTTTAGTCGCACACTTCTGTAAAGAGATAAACAAACTGAAGAATATGTTGACTCGGTTTAGCCGATAGAAAATTAGTGCTCACTATCAAATTATTGCATCAGTAAGTGCAACTACAAATTCTCATGATTCACGTAGATTCAGGCATATAATACGCATTTGTGCGGTTATATTGGATGTCTATGAGGTCAAAAAACTGCGTGTATGTTATATGTGCAGCAAGCTAGAGCATAGTGCCGCTATCATTGACAAGATTTGATCCAAACCCCAAATCTGACATGCGTTGAATTTCATGTTGCTCTGATCCAAAGTCTTGCACATAGGAGGAAAGCCTGAACCTGCCACTCGGGTTCTCGAGGTGCTTCTGAGCCCGGTGTTGTGCTAAAAAGGGTGTCAAGTGAAGGTGGTCCTCGTGCAATGCGGTCTCCAACATGGTTTTGATAAAACTGTCTAAGGGAGGTCCCAACTATTTCAAGAAACAATTCAGCCTTGACGATAGGCAGTGATTCAAACCTTTGCTAGCAACAACACAGCATACATTTCCAATAGTTTCAAACAATTATTTTCTACATCTGTTTTTTAGATTACTCAGATAAGGTTTTCTTTATCAGTAGTTATCGACAATATCTTTCCTAAAAAGGATAAAAAAATTACCTCGTTCGTGACGTTGGGATTCGCACCGGCATCTACTAACAGGCGGACCACTTGAAGATGACCTTGCTGAGCAGCCAAATGAAGTGGGGTGTAACCGGTTACGGTCTGGATGTCGACTGGAGCTTGTTGGTTCAACAGGTACCGAATCATGTTCACCTGTCCAAAATGACACGCGGTGTGGAGTGGGGTGTAACCGGCTTTCGTGGGCGGTGCTATTTCGGAGTCGTGAGTCACCAGGATCTCTGCCACAGGAACGCGATCTTCTTGAGCAGCTAAATGGAGGGGAGTGAGTCCATTCTTGGCCTGCAAGAGAATGTGGGTTTTAATCTCCAAACTTTTAACAATAAAACCTTTGTAACTTACTTTGCAGTTGGCATTTGCTTGGTTCTGTAGTAAAAGACTGATCATGTCTGTATGGCCTTCCTGACTGGCCAGGTGGAGAGGGGTGAATCCGTTCCGGGATTCTGTATTGGACTCGGCGCCATATTCCAGCAGATTGATGGCTATATCCATCTCGTTCTTTTTCGCTGCGATATGCAGGGGCGTGTAGCCGTTTTTGGCGGCTACATGAGGATTCCCTTGATTCTCGAGCAATAGAAGAGCAACCTGTAAACATGATAATAAGGCAAAACTTGTTACATTTACGAAACAGCAAAATAGTTGGAGCCACAATACTATTGTTCACGTTTCTCGACAACTTCGACAAAATTGAATTTGAAATTGGTGTAAATTTCGCATTATTTTTGTGCCTGATTATGCAATAACGTATCAGGTTTCTGATTGCAGTGTTGGAAACTATCTATGTTTCAGCCGACAAATTGTTCCTTAAGATAGAGAGAGCAAGACCTACTGAAGTTAGAAAGAATGAATGGAAAACATTGATCAAAGAGATCAATCTTCAGAGAAATATTCCGAGAGAGAGGTTTCTGATGAGTTTTACGTGGAGAGTCTGCGCAGTTTTGAGACTACGGCAATTAATGTTATGATAGCTTTCCGCGATTACTTTCCAGTGTTAGCGCACTACTCTCGTTCAAACAAAGTCGTCAGATAAATATTCACCAACTACACTTGTATAGTGTGAGTATCCTATAAATTCATATACTTTATGACTATGTCTTTTCATTTGATGATCAAGTTGAAAGGAGATTGTGCCGAAATGTATTGGAATTATGAAATACAGTCTGCAACAAAATACTTTTCATAGAAATTTACTGTTTATAAACAGGAAATATTGGTTAAGTACTTCATAATCTTGTCACATACATGCTCCACTTGATTTCATTCCATTGATTGACAACAAATCATGAGGAAGATTTTAAATCTGTCATACAACTTTTGCTGATGATTCATCAATCACTCATCAACAAGTGTGTATTATCGATATTAAACTGAATAGAAGAATATTATTTTGTATTGACAAGAAGTGTGATTCGTCTTTGGCTTTAAGCGTACACGACGGATAATACGTAGCAGATAATTTCAATTTACGAGTCGTATGAGTCGTAATTTGCAATATAATAAATAGATTAATGAAGATTACAGAGTGCATTATGCCGCAGTTAAACAAACAACCGGCATGCGCACTTTGAAATATGAATCCAATCATTGCTTTTTGCAAATATCTTACTTAATAATACGATTCTATGAACTTGAGAAGCTCATGTCATTTCCATAACTGTGCGCAAAGGAGAATGCGTCAAACTTGAGTCATCCATGTAATTACTCAAGAAATTTGACTCGGAGACGTGTCTTGACTTTCAATCACTGTAAAAAGGTACCGGTAACCTAGTAATCCATCATGATATAAGAGGAGATAAAGATACAATGTAAGCATTTAGAGGCAGATGTGCTGAAATTTTCGTGCAGTTACGAGTACGTGATGTAAGGAATTATCCCAAGGTCTAGTAATGTCCTTCACACAGTAAGAGAGCTTCTTTTAAGAGATGAATGAACGATGATTACAAGTTTGCATAGTAAAGTTAGACGCAACATAAAACAATTTAGTACATTTTCAGGCAGCATCTCACCAAAATTGAAAACACAATTTTAAAATTTAAATTGAACTCTTAAGAAATTTTAGAATTTAGATAGGAAGAAGAGGTAGAGGCCGCCCAAAGAAGACCTGGATGGCGACTGTGATTGCTGATGTGAAAGCAAAAGGAGTGGATGCCTCACTGGTTAACAGCAGAAAAGAATGGAAGAAGAGGACTGGGCCTATCCTGGAATACGCGGGACAAGGGTCAACAAGGTGAGCAAGATGGAACTCTTCTACTCATTACGGATTTTCATACTGCCTTGATACCAAAGTCTTCAAATATAAACGAGGTTCAGTTTTCATTCAGATCTATTTCCTTGATTTTCTCTCAATTAGTTGTCAATTATAGACGCAATTGACTCTGATGAATCTTCACTCACTATATCTCCGGCGGTTGATAATAGCACACATAGCGTAGACCATAATCGAATATGTCTAAAATTTAGTCAATGGGTTCATCTACAGCCTCGATTTTGGCAGCATGGTCTTTTTTGCTAATTTATATCTTCATTCTAAGATTGCTGTCAATTTTGTAAATTTTGCACTACACACTATACATCATTAGACGTCACTCATTTTGAAAATGACACTTGCACACTTAGGATAAAAGCAAAAAATTGGGATAGATAAATTATTTCAAAATCATGACACACCTGTGAATTGTTGTAATGGCAAGCGAGGTGAAGTGCTGTCAGTCCATTCTGGCCTTGAGCATTGGGTTGTGCTCCTTTTGACAAGAGCAGACGGCAGACAGGCATTCGACCGTATTTCGCCGCGATGTGTAGTGGTGTGAAGCCCTTCTGCAAATGGAGACATATTTCTACTCTTATATCGAACTATAGCATAATTAGCCTTCGTAAATGTTATCTACATAGAAGTTTTATCACGGGTAACGTAACATTATATTTAAAGCTAACGCATTTTTGAAGTAGCATTTTCAACAGAGCAATCTTAATAAGCGAACTGTACAAGAAGAATGCATGCATAACATATCACACAGTAAATGTCACCTGCATATCATCGCACATAAACTTCAAAGCTCAATTCTGATTTCAGTCTAAACATGGATATGAAAATCATGTTGATTAATATTATTGGAATTTGCTAATTTTTACACAGCTAGGTATGGATACATGTCGCTATCAAGAAATAGACACATGTATCAAATAACGTAATGCTCAGTGCTAGGAAGGATTGCGAATTTTGAGTGACTGACTACTTGATTGCGGATTTCTTGATTGTGCAATCTTTTCGTTGCGAACTATTCTGCTTACTGATTAATGATAATTATCATTAACAAACTATAATTATTCCTTAGAACTTTTCAAACAGCATTCTCAGTGATGCGACCGAATGCTTTACCCGCTCAGACATGAAGCTGGCTGCAGAAAGGAATGCAGAAAAACGAATAAATGCAGGAGAGGCAATAATTGATCAGTGCTTGGCCGATTATGGAAATAAAGAGCAGTTCCATGAGGGATACATCGTCAGACATGAAGCCACAGCAAATGCAAGTTTCTGCAAGCATTTAAGAGGAACATTTGTACTTATATGCATAGCATTTCATCGTTTTTTTCAAATATTCAAGTGTTCGCACTCGTATATTACTTCCAAAGTGTTTGACAGTGCAACATGTCTGAGATCGGAGAGCTTGACTTTCTAAGATATTGTTTCATCAAAACCTGACTGAAGCATGTATATCTTCTATTACACCGTAAACAACGCATTTTATGACATCGTTGTACTAATAACAATAGTGTCTGGTGTTTACATTTTATCAAACAACAGCGGAATATATGTACTTTAAATTTGAAAACAACTGCACAACCTCGTCGAACGGAATCATCAGGAAAACTAGACGGACATTTTCATAAATTTGCATTCAGAAATTCATAATTTACAATATATTAGTTTCCAAAAACTGACGAAGAAGTATGCATCTCAAGATGATATATGTTCTCAAATTGTGTCTTAGCATACATTTGAAAGCAAAGTTATTGTTTAAATAAAGTGAATATTTCAACTGCTTACAATTCATAACCATGAAAGCGTAGCAAGAGCAGATAGAATAGCATGAGAAATTTGTAGGAGTTGTAATATCAATAAATCACTCGTGACCTCTAGACTATTTGATTATAAAAGCTGGTTGAATTTTCTCACATTCATGATGCTCTTCTAAGAAACCTAAAAAATTTGTATTTCTCGATCTTTAGTGATAAAATCTCCCTATATATTTGCATTGATTTAATTCACTGTTGAAAGATCATTTGCGACAAGAAATAAATGGCACTTCGTAAAGTAAATCAATCAAATAATGAAAAAGTCACAACGTTACTAGAAAACAGTTAGTGTTCTTTTCTACTCATGTGCGCATGCGTTTTACAGTACTTAATGTGCGTAAGATTAGACAAACAAGACCAAATCCATTTGGGAGTCAAAATGATGATGACTAAAGTTAAAGTCTATGCTGGCAAATCAAAGACAAATGTCTGCAACTTTATACTGTGATGTTAAAACATTTGCTATTCATAGAAGAGTTTCAATACATCACTTAAAATGCAAGAAGTAATTCGGAACCGTAATGATATCCATCAGCTCAAACATTTGAAGCCTTGTTACATTTACGATTAAAGAATTGTTCCATTGTGCTGCCAAACCGGCACTTAGATTAAAGATTCAACAAACCCTCAAATATGTCCGATACATAAGAATTCAAGTGAATTTCACGACGCAGAACAATCTAACTACATGTACAGTCAATTTCAGACAATATGAATATATACAAGTACGTCAATTTCGAAAAGTCGAAGACCGAACCTATCTGTAGATAATGAGACGTCTTACTTGTCCAATCAAATATATATTTCATGTTAAGAAGTTGTTAGGAGATGTCTTTGGTATGAAGTTGCAATATGAGTACTTATCAACCTTCCGTATTCACGCAAATCAGTGACATGAGGATTGCTCCATGGTTGCAATCTCATAAATTGAATTCGTTCTACTGAGGATAAAAGTGCATCAGAGTGCAGCTCCTTCGCGCTCTCATTGAATTTGTCCTACTGTACAAATACAAATGATGAAGCATGTTTAGCCAGGACTACCGAGAAACGCTGGGCGCTGCCCATGCTGCCTTCGAGCAGTCGCCTCAATCCTTTACATCGAAAGAGTGAAGAACGATGACCTGTACAAACACTGTAGTGTACCCAAGCCAATAAATAGTTTCAAATGAGAACATAACTTTCTCACATTTTGCATCAAAAGATAAGAGAATATCGACGTTAAACATGCTCAGACCATGGAGTGAGACATTGGATCTCCTTCGACAATTTGAAAGATGGTAGTTGGTCAAGTAAAAACAATCTGTCTCAAGCTGGTTCATGACCATTTGCTGACGGTTTTAGATGTTCGTAGATGTGGAATATCGATGACTAATGCCGTAATGCCACATTTCCAAATCAGACTGATGGCAGCCGTTTGTGCAAATTATAGCCAGTAGACAACACATTTGACACTTTTACATTTACATACCACTGGCGCATAGAATCTCATATTCGTGTATGCACGCATGCAAATTGTGCATACAAAATATATGCATGAGTGTGATGTATGAAATGCGACCGACAAATCCCTCGTATTGATAGCGGAATCTATCACAAATTCGGAAAACAAAATGAAGACTCACTTGAATAGAACATTAAAACCAGATTTGAAAGTGGAAAGTTGCACTATATCTCAGTTTCATCTTTACCAATTTGCTCTTATCGTCAAGTTTTGATTTTCGGAGTTCGAGTAAAAACATTACTTATAAACTTCATAGGTTCCATTATTCATAATTATTAATAAAAGTTTCAAATTGTTTTGTTCGAAATTAATTTTGAAAGGTCTATTGAAACTTCTTGTAAATATTAATTTGATGAAACACGCTAAAGTTTGGGATAGGAATGTTTCCGAGTATTGTGCTGCGCATGGCAAATTGAAGCTGTAGCTACAAGACTCCCTTAACATTCTCACAATCTCATGATATGAACGGAAATAACAAGAATGAGTAGGTCTAGCCCGGAGCGCTACCGAGTTTGAAATGTTAACTTCTTGGAGGAATCCACGTTCATGACGTGGAAATGCTACAGGAATTGTTCATGGCCAGAAGTAATGGCAGCCTAGGTTAATTCGAATGTTACCGTGAAAATATGCCTTGGCACGACATTTGATGA
Source organism: Prostheceraeus crozeri (assembly GCA_907163375.1). Lineage (NCBI taxonomy): Eukaryota > Metazoa > Platyhelminthes > Polycladida > Euryleptidae > Prostheceraeus > Prostheceraeus crozeri. Next base: position 173,208 of record CAJQUW010013833.1, on the reverse strand, counting down.
AATATATAAAATATGTGAAGCAAATTTAAGACTGCGAGAAGCCATCCATATCAAGAAACACAAGCCACAGTTTCAGCCTTAAAAACTGAGATTGAAGAACTCAGTGGCTTTATTAATCTGTGATTCGGCACATCAATATTTCCATGTAAGAATTTTTGTATGTACTGTTCTTGATGTGTTTCATCTCTTTGACCATCGACCTTTCTACATACTTGTTAAAATTTAAAATCGTTGTTTATCACAACTTGAAGACAACATTGGTTGAAATAGCCATAAGGTTGAAATATATCGTGTGATAGCAAAAACAAAGTTATTTAAGACCTATAATCAGAAACTTGGCTACTCCAAAATTTTATATGTTTCAACAAATGTTACCATTTGCTTTCTTATCTTTCTCATTATCCAATTCATTTCAATGGAGGCGGACAATAGATTTAGTTATTCTCTCAGGCTACATGTATGTCTAGATTATTGAGCAAGATTATTTGAACTAAATTTTATGAAGTGAATACTACTGAAAAGTGAACACGAACGAATAAAATGATGTGTAACGGATTACCAGGATGAACAATGAAGTGAGTCAAGAACGACATTCAATCAATCCTTCATGAGATGCATCAATAAAGGAAGAATTCTTATAATTGTTTGAATGCCTAGATTTTTTCACATGTCATTTGATTTTTCAAAGTGGTGAAATATATTGTCAGATAAATAAGCGATTCTTTTAGCTAATGCGACCAACAAAAACACTTGTCGAAACGTTTTATCTTTGTGTAGTACTATCGCATTGATATCGACATCGGAATTATTCACCAGCTTGTATGTCGTGTATTTGATATGCTTGATTGTCTGTGGTACCCAATGTGCCTTTCATTATTCTGTGCTTCCTACCAGAGAAGCAGTCCTATCTATTTGTTGAGAAGTTCTTCGAGTGCGAATTATATGCTAGCCATCCTTTCAGAGCTTCCGGTGTGAGGCTATGACAGACAAGTTTTCGAAGATGCAATTAAAAATACTCCGAAACACTGCTGTCAAAGTTTCGCTGTGCTTTTCTGTCTTACATCGTGATAAACCCAAAAATGGTTATTTGTGCAGGGATGCGGAGTCGGAGTCCCGGAGTCCTATCATTTTTGCTGGAGTCGGAGTCTTATAAAATGATAGGACTCCGGACTCCCCCGCCTATAAGTAGATCCGAAATATAATGCAAACAAATTATTTATCCTCGTGCACAGCTGTCACTGTCTTGATGTCAACTTTCTCCGTCAAACAAAAGTGCAGAGACACTGCTGCATGCAAAGCTTGTAATAGTTGAGGGAATGAACCGTGATAGTGAAAAAGGATTGTCTTTTCACTCGGTGATTATGTTTGATGGCGGTTGGCGGGAGGATTTTCATAATCAAACCGATTTTTTAGAATCAAAAATTCACCAAGTCTCTCCCGATGTTTATTAGCCAAAATGAATAAATCAAGTAAAATAAGGAGCCAGACGTTTACTTTGGCTAATAAACATCGGGAGAGACTTGGTGAATTTTTGATTCTAAAAAATCGGTTTGATTACTCGGTGATTAAGTAGAGAAGACAAGCCTTCCTAGCCTCGATCACACATGCGCATCAAAGGTCACATCAAGGACAGAAATGAAATGCTAGTTTGTTTGAGAACATTACCTCTTACCGTCACGTTAATCGTGTGCTATGTCTCCTCCAAAGCGAATATTAAAATCGAAAGTGTACTCATATTTTTTGAAGAAGGAGGGACTTTCCTGTCTGGTAGAGACTGGAGAAAAACCGTGTGAAGCAGACATCAACAAGATGGGAGGAGCCGAGTGGCATGCATCCAACTTAAAGCGACATTTGATAAACTTCATCGAAAATGATTGATAATTGATACAGCAATGATCGCTAAAGATAGGTTCAGGTAAGCCTATAATGATCTCTGATGTAGGTTACCAGCTTATTTAAAAAACTAGATTTCATATACTTGCCACCCGGAGTCGGAGTCCTATCAAAGGCCGGACTCCTATCAACCCGCGGAGTCGGAGTCCTATCAAAATGACAAGACTCCCCATCCCTGACTTGTGCAATGCATTAATCAGTTTAATAACAAAAGAAGGTCGGCATTGTGCAAGCTCTAATACAACAGTGAAACTGAGTTCACAAAGAGCAATGATAAAGAGCAGCTCTGGTCGGATTAGCAAAAATGCTACTTCACCGCTCGCCGCTTGTGCACTACACAAAAAAATACCAACTGCTTCTCGTAAGATACAAGTACATTCATTGGAAAGTAACTGTTGTGCAATATGTTATCTGTCATGGCTTTGGAATACTTTCATCAGCAATCAGCATGGAATGCGAAAGCTACAAATCGAGAAATTGTCAGTATTTGTAACCATCAAGATCTCTATAATTTGCTTCCCGTTTTTTCCTAAACTCCCTTCAGGCTACCAATCCACATCAGTGTCAGGATGTATCCGCATTTATGTCAAACTTGCAATACAGTGCTGACAGCTAATTCCGAGTAAATAAGACTAAAACTGAGGGGTTATGATGTCTCTGCCTGTAAAGGCATTACTTTACGAAATTTTATGTAGTCCGTTGTTCATCAGGTTAGTAAAACTACGAATGTTGGCGAATGAAGGATTGAGAGAAAACGTGAAAGGACTCAAACATTGTAATACATGAAAGAGTGAGGATAAAACTCAAACTCAATTTCAGACTTCTTACCTTGGTTTCAGACCTCAACATCTGTAATAAACCACAAATTTCCAATGATGGATAGGTGCTTTTAATTTAAATAAATTAAAGCAAAATTCGATAAATATACGAGCGATAAAATGCGACAAACGTATTAGAAATTGCAACAATGCATTGATATTGAATATTCATCTCCATTTCTCTTGATACACTTTATTTTTCTTTGCGATTGTACCTGCACGAGAAAGGTACCGACAATAAAAATGAAGCATTCAAACTCACATATTTTCAAGAATTTCCACAGATGCATGCAGTGCACCAAAGTTTGTACATCAACAAAATCCCTAAACTATGGAAACTCCATAATTAGTGTTTCGAGAGCTGAAATTGATTTGATCAATGTTAGAAAGAAAGAAATGCATTTGATAATCTAGCGCATGACAATTTATGCATTGGTTGTTGAAATTATAACATAGATATGACACTAATACAGTTCAATTGGACGACAGCACCCTATCTTCCCGACCGCAAACCTTCTGACCAAGGTTCGAACACAAGTCAGATGGAAAGCTAAGCAAGTGCGTTATCCACACGGCTAGAACAGCATCTCTAGATGCAATTCTTAATCCTTTAATTGTTTGAATGCTATAGCTTGCTACTGAGAGGGTACAAAAGTGAATTCATTATTACCTTCGTGACGGTCTCCACCGGGGCACCATGCTCGAGTAGTTGTGCAATAATCTCTTCGTGACCTTCCTTGGCTGCAATATGCAGGCAGTTGTAATTGTCCTTCGTCACATTTTCTGGGTTGGCGCCATGTTGTAGTAGTACCCCGGCTAGATCCACGTTTCCCAAACGCGATGCAATATGAAGAGGCGTTTGATTTTCCTAGAAAGAAGCGACTTTATGACAAGAAGATTTGCAGATCAGCGACAAACAACACTAATGCATCATAATTCAGAAAGATTATACGTGAAATTGAGTGGCATATGCGCTGCTAAACTATGCGCACTATTTAAGACACGCTACTAATTTGGCATTTTGTCACCTAACAACCTTTACATTTACAGGCTCTAAAAGATCTCATACCATGTCATTTTTTGTCTTTGGTTTCAGGTACTGCCACAATCTTTATCAGGAATTATGGTTGCGGTGAAAAATTGCGCATCTGAAATACATCTTGTGGTGACGGTTGGTCTACCTGAATTGGTGGTAACCTACTCAATCACTCCACGGTTAACGTCTTCTCTTCACCGAATTACTATAGTTGGACAAATGAAACTTTAACGTCACTGCTCCCCCATTCTGTGAACTTTGGCGTTGCTGAGATAGTCAAACTTTGGAGCGTTATGGTACTAGTAGTCCAGGTGCCCTTCCCACCGATTTCCAACGACACTTTCGGGAGTCGACCTCAGTACCATAAAACGCTAGGCCATGTACTTAGCCAGTGCCACGCAGACCAGTGGAAGACCAGGCACACTACATGGATATGGAATATATTTAAATGAACATTAAATGATATCTAAAGTTTCAATCGAAACCCATTCATAGAACACATTCCATAAAAAAAATTGATTTCTAATATAAAGTACCGGCGTATGGAATCTGCCGCAGGTATCTGGATCACGTAGTGATATCTTGGATGTCTGTCATTTCTAGTAAAGTAAATCACTAGACTGCATTGGTTGCGAATTAACTTTACTGTCACTGCTGTTCAAACATGACTAATCAATTAACCATATTGACTTTGCTTCCGTTGTCGAGCGCATAGAATTATTCTTAATCATCCCATGTGATTAAGAAGTAATAATAGATTCAGGTTTCAAAATTATCAACATTAGCTTCAAATTAGTCACCTTTTCCTACACTTTCTCGAAATATTGTTTTTATATTCTTTACATGCAAATTTCTTTTATCGATGTTTAAAATTAAACTTTATGAACTTCAGTATTTGGGATTCTTACCAGAAAGAATGAATACGAGTATTTATTGCACTGGAAAACTTTAGATTAGATCTAAGGATCATTAACCAGACATTTTGATAGATAGTCCTTTGAGATGCAAAGCATGGACGATACGGACAATATTTTGACGATAGGAGTTCTAAATTTTGAATTTAGATTGCCTTAAAACGCAATTTCATTATATTCTACTGTGAGTTCGACAACAGTCAATTGTAATAATCCTATAATTATCTGTTTGGAAGCTATCCATGTCATATCTTTGTCCAAATTACTTAGTGAAAAACACTAGTCTCGCGACACTCAAGCGCTTTCGACGACCGTCGGCCGCCACAGTCATGCGCAAGTTGATAATCCTATAATTGCAAAGAAGTTAAAAAGTCATTTGAAATTTATGAGATAGAAATGCATTTGACATAAAATTCGAAATGAAAAGAATCATCATTATTATCGTACATAAGCAGAACTACCACACTTTTAATTGAATATTTGAGATAAAAGCCTACCAAATTATGCATATACAGCATCTACGATAAACAATAACCGGTTTTCGGAAGCGTGAAGTAAATTTTCATAAACATATAGCTCACTCGATTGCTGATATCGTCAAAAAGACGTTAGTAGAATTACTCACTCGAGCTTTTGCATCGACGATTGGTTTATTCCGCAGTAGGATTCGAACAATCTCAAGTTGTCCTGATCGAGTGGCTAAGTGAAGAGGAGTTTCTCCTCGCATCGTTGCAGAGTTGACATTCGCTCCATGTTGCAGGAGCAAGACAACAATATTCATGTGACCCATGAAAGAAGCAACATGCAATGGTGTAAGTCCCGACTGCAAAACAAGAAAACAGATAATTAAACGCTTGCCCTGACACATGAGTCAACAAATACCTACATGTATTCGCATCACTTAAGTACATTGTATTTGTGTGTATTTATTATATGAAATGTTCTGTCGAAACGTGTGAGCAAAATGTCTATACAATCCTATTGTCATCTCATTTGATGTTGGGCCAATTTGCACACATGATGAACGTAGGGAAGTTGATTGTGCTCTAGCAAATTGGTAAAATCGTACAGAGAAGATGAATGTTTCCTATAAATTGAGGAATTTAGAGCACTCAGAGAAAGGCAAGACGATAGAAGAATATGAGAAAATCTGACTGAATAAAGATAATGTTTGCTTTGGGTCATTAATCTTGATGAAGGCAAGGCATAAAGCCGATGACCACATGTTTGAGGTGAATGCGATGATGTTTGATTGACAGAAGATATAGAAGATAAAGAAGTTTGTCAAATGGGAGACTTCTTTGGGAAAAGACCATCTTTCAGAAGATGGAGATCGACTTCCGACGCTAAATGCAGCCGGCCTGATGATGGATGAAAAATTCGACTTTCTGACTATCCACTACTGAGTCTACTCGGAATATGGAAGGAGGATGTGTCACACTCATGGAAGGAGATAATATAGAAGGACCATGCTAGACACCATCTATTCGCATCAAATGCTTTGCGAATTAAAAAAATAAAAAAATAAATGAAATATGAAATTAATTGAATAATCCAGCTTCCCGAGGTAACGAGTTGACTGGAGATGAAGGCTGAACTGAGTGTATCACCAACTTACCATTTCATTTCACAGCGCACAATAGAAAAGTCTACGCCATAGAAATCCGATTTATTTCATTTGTCATTTGTTTATTTCATTTGCCAAGAAACTTTGTGCATAAGTTGTTAAAGTCTGAAGACATCTTTCTATTGCTATTATTCAGTTGATAATTACATAGATGCACAAAAGCTTAAGAGGGGGAGCTCCAAAAGATAGGATTAGCATATCCAAATAAACCGAATGAATGCGCTTCTTCATGTCTTACAATTGACTCACATGTTGACTAAGGAAAACAGATGGCAACTTGAGGAGTGATGTTACCGAAAACTAAACTGTTGCTTTAAACTAAAATTGATTAAGGATGATATTATTCTAGCAGAACATTTATGACCCTTACCTCTGTCGTTGCTTCAACCAGAGCACCGTGTCTCAACAGCAGTTCGATAACTTTCGTCCAGTTCTTTTTACATGCTATATGTAAAGGTGTAAATCCGTTCTGAAAATCAGATATAATCAATTAAACATGTCAAAGCAGCCATGAGTGAAATGAGATACACGACAGATGAATTTGTCATGAAGAAGAACCGCGACTAACAAGACTCGAACCTGCGACTGCATGTTATGTAGACCTAACACTATACCAACTGAGCTGCGACCGATTACCTGTGACTGATTTCATCTGGCAGGTTCCAGCTCCCATCATCACACATCAGTCATTTCAACCATTTGTCATAGCAGTAACATTCAGTGAAAAAATATTTCGTCAAAATCGTGACTGTCGATTTTAAGACCATAAGCGTTGATATCCACCATAGAAAGGCTTATGACGCCATGTCATTCAAATGAAAATATAAATTGTAAAATGGCTTTGACCGAGGTCGATAGATCAAGTTCACTCTGGGAAGCAGTTGATTTTGGTCGGCTTGACTAATAATTTGATAGACATTTAACTTCATCATCAAGAGCTACTTCAAAGCGTGTGCTCTATGCATGGTTAGTGTCGATCACATTTTAATTGTTTCTGGGTGAAACACTGAACATTATTGATTCTACATGTACTTCAGCATCAACTTTATTGCAAAACAATTCCTGTTCATGGCCATATTTTTATCACCATAATATGCATGAATGCAAAAAATCTACGGTGAACTGGTGGTTCAGTTGAAGTTTCAGAGAAACAATTGGATTCTACGGTCAGCCTATATCTCTAATCACGCTGAACTGATAACCACAAGTATCCTACGAGATAAATAGACCGATCAGCAGTCATCGTAAAGCTTCTCAAAATGAAGAATAATTGATGATGTTCTGATACCTAAGCATGGCAAAACTGAGTACGCTCGCTCAGATGACAACAGATTTACGAAAACCAGACGATTTGTTTCACGCTTCAAATAAATTAATTAGATAATTAGCTCTAGAACTTTCTAGTTAACGAGATAATTAGATCAGTTTTGAAATTGTGTGTTGATGTCGGCAAAATTATCATTTAAACATGTACAGTAGTCATTTGCGACTCCTCCTATACTCTTTGGAAGCTCTAGTAAAAGTCATTTCAATCATTCGCTGATAGTGATTGCTTTAATAATAATAAAAGTACCGGAAAAAGAATAAAAATTATAAAAAATACAATTCCAACAATAAAAAGAATTGGAAGTCATGAATACTACATGAACAAAGGCAAAAGTCAAAGTCACGACGTTTCGGGTGATGCTACAAACATTTTTTGAGTGTGAAGTTTACATTAGTTTACAACGCACTTTACCTTTACACCCGAAACCAGAGTTGGAAAAGTCGGAATTGGAATTAATTCCGACCCGGAATTAATTCCATTTTTCGTCGGAATTGGAATTGGAATTGACCTTGACAAACCTCAATTCCACTTTTTCGATAGACCTGTGATAAATCTATTTGTACAAAAATTGAAATCACAGTATTCGGCCGTTGTGTTAACTGCACGCAGAGATAAGAGAGAGAGAGAGAGATCGACAGAGCTAGTTTTATTCTATTGTTGAATAAAGGGTGCTAATTGTGACTTTGATGGGCCTACGGCCCCCGGACAATGTTAATTCAGCAATTAAGCAAACAATGAAAAGATAATCATCTTTGTTCAATCTGTTATTTAGTTATTTATCATGTAAGATAATTAATCAAAATAAAACAATTGTTGAATTTAGTTATTGATTGGATAAGCACAAAAATTGGAGATTAACTTAATTGTTGTACACACGAAAAAAGAATCGGTTTGGAAAGAGGAAAATTAACCCTTCATTAAAGGGCAGCCTGTCGGTTCAAATCACAATATAGACAGTGTCAACAAATTATTCTAATAATTAATGATTCAATTAAAATGGCAATGACATGAAATAGTATTCAACTTTCAATCACAACAATTGACAATATTAATTTTCAAGACTATAGTTATACAAATACGATACTCAACGATAAAAGAAAAACTTTAAACTTGCAGTTCACTTCTTGATGTTGAATTCACTTCAATTCGATCGGACTCACTTATACCAAAATAATATCATAAATATCATGAATATCAGTGTCACTTATACCGTCAATCTTCAATCGCGCTCGCTGATGTGTTGCCGCATACGCTACTGTGTTGTTGTTCGCTGGTAGGCAGTTGTAGTTGTTACTTCTGTAGTCAAGTTACACCGCGAGAGCACGGAGTTCTTCTAACAGCTATTGAAGATGTCGTATGTGTTGTTGTTTCAATTTCTCATCGTCTCTAATTTATGCAAATTTTTGACACTTGACGATAAATCCACTTTCTTTTGAAAATTGGAAGAGTTTCCTTTAATCTCTGCTCGTTAGTTTTCGACCCGAGCACATTTCGTTCTTATCACGTAATTTTTAATCTCCTTTTTTAACATGGACCATTAATCAGTTTTGATGTCATTTTTATCGTCGTTTTTTCTTTCATCAACAATCACGTTATTCGCACATTGAATTTCTTTCTTCTGTCAGTTTATTAATAGATTTATTCGCATCTCTCTCTCTCATAGAAGTAGATAATAGTACACTAGAATGAAAGTTTGATATCTATGTACAATGATGGCACATGGAAAAATCTATGGTTTGTAGATCAGATTCGATCTAAAACATTGTATCATAGTCAAACTATTTGCCAAGTTGGTTGTGGAAGTTGTTGGCAGGAAATTAATGCAGGATTTTTATGAAGATAATATTAAGTGAGATGGTGGCATTGTTTCATGTGGTATAGCCTACTATTCCCTGGGTTGGTATATTGTGTCGATTTGCAGCAGTCATTAACAACTATTTTTCAAAATTCGAATTAAAAATTGGTCCACAAAGTCATAATTGAAAGTGGGTGGTGCACTGGTTGTAAGAATATCTCAAGAATTCAATAGAAAAAATTCTAATTATACTGTAGGATGATTTCTCCTTCATACGGTTAAGAAACCTAGCGCTTTTGTCGAATAAACACATTGAAAGCTTCTTCACCGACAATAATTTCTCAGATAAGTGAATAGTCGCTGGAACTTTTCAATTAATCATTAAATGACACATGTGATATAGTGTGATGATATTTTGGAAGCTGATATTCGAGAGCATGTAAAGATTTTGAAAATTGTTCAAATATAGTGAACAGGGGAGCCCTTTCAAGTAAAATGAATACTCTGAGATTTCTTGACCTCTGATTTCAAGCTGGAGCAATGTATGTTCTGTAAATCGACATTGCAAGTTGCATATGTGACTGATTATACTCTTGATAGATTATAGGAGCGATATTTCAAAATGATGAACGTACAGAACGTTTTAAAGGATTTCTTCTTTGTCATCCTGTCGCCGCAGTATTTTGTACATTCATTATTGCTTTTGTGTATGATCTTTGGACAAGGGGCAGCAATCCAGATCAAGAATTGGCTTGATAAATATAAATACAAATAAGAAAACATGGAAACCAGCTCGCACAATTTGCGTTTTGCCCCAACTTAGTTCCCCCGGCGTGTGCCATAATTTTCATGCAATTTCTATTCTAGGACTTTCTATGGTACTGATAATTTCTATGCTCTCTCTCTCTCTCTCAGCGTTTGATTCTTTGCTGACCGTTAATTTTCTTTTCTCTTTTTCACAGGATGTTGAATATCTCGTTTACGAAACGAAAATGGCGTAGGCTGACCGGCTACATATATACATGTACATGTACACAAGAAATATGAACTATGAACATGAGAACGCACATAGAAACGACGCAGGGAACGGCACACAGGAATAACGAGGATAGGATGCCGGCATGGGTTAGATTGAAGCGAGGACACTTTAGATACAATAACATATGCGCGTCATGCAATTATCGGAATTGAATCTCATTATGGAATTGGAATTGGAATTGAATTGAACTGTTTCGACTGGAATTGGAATTGGAATTGAAATTTCTGCTCTGGAATTGGAATTAAAAAATTTCAGTGGAATTTTTCCAGCTCTGCCCGAAACGTTGTAACTTTAACTTTTATCTTTATATATTCAATATATGGCTTCTAACTCGGTGTGGTACTTTTATTATCATTGCAATTCGGAGCACAGTTTTAAACACACCATCATGATTACCTTATGCTTGCATTGTTCCTAATTTGCTCATTTTTCGTGCAATACATCACAGCTATTACAAGTCCAACTCAGACAACTTGAGGATGGCATCATTTGATGCATACAGTATGAAAGTATGAAAGTAGATAATATTTTAATATCTCCAAAATGTGATGCAAAATTTGTCACAAAATACATTTAGACATTTATTTCCATGCTAACGAAATGGAATTACTCGAATAAACCTGTCTTCAAGTCGCTCTATAACACTATTAAGCGGATCTCTGATTGTAAAGTAAAATTTACCACTACGTAACAGTGAAAACTTACCAGTGCTCGTGAATTGACTTGACAGTTCCAATCGAGGAAAAGTTTGGCAACACGAACATTGCCACAATGTGCAGCAACGTGAAGAGGCGTTAAAAAGTCCTGTTGAAGTACAAACAGCAAATTACTTGATTTTTTAAAGTTTTTTTTAAAGTTTTTTTACATAATTTTCCCCGAGCACATCAAGGACACATGATATAAGCAAAGGAAACAAAATGAAAGTGATAACTCTGTTCTCATGCTACTTGAAAGCATTATTAAGATAGACAATGTCAAGGAAAGTATCCTAGTACTCTGTCAGAAAAAATGGTTTTTCACAAGATAAAAAAGGTTTTTCACTTGGGTTCCCACGCGCACATTTTAATAGTTTCTCAGAAACAACCATTGAATGATTGATATCAAGGTGTAATCAACGGTTTGCAAAATGGTTTTTCTGTCCTAAAAACTACTTCCATGGTTTTAAGAATAGTTTCTCAAATGGGTTTTCACGTCAAAAAAAAACCGTAAACAGGTTATCTAAAAAGGCTTCTCAAGAGGATTTTTGCGTCTAAAATGCGTTTTAATAAAGTCATGTATAGTGCTAGTGATGATCAGTAGTATTGTACATATTTTTATATACTTTCACATGTCATTTCAATAGCAATATTATTTCAGAAAACAATCAATAAGAAATATTACATATCAAATTCAGTAGATCCAATACCACAAATTAAATTCAGTAGATCGAATTTATCATATCATAAATCAAACTTATTGAGAAGACGAAGAATTTTGGATGTATGTAGGAAGAAATGTCTCGAAATGAAACTATGAAAAGACAAAACCAATTCACGGACGGACATGCGTACAGCTGCACCATCAAGTCTGAAAACCATTAATATGTGACTTCAAGAAGCCTTTTTGAAATCTATTTAAATGGGGAGTCGAGAAACCATCAAAATGTGACTACGTGATAATCCTTTGAAAAACCACTTAAATGGGATTTCAGGAAACCATTTGACTTGAAAAACCTTTTTCTCATCAGAAACCAATTTTGACACCTTTTTTGGCAGAGTAGGTCCAAAGCTGTGCCGCACGGAGTTTTTGAATAGTGTCGACCATGCCCGGCATGATCAACATACATTAGAGCTTACTGATCCACCTTTCCGGATAATAAAAATAAATAGGAGCATGTCGTAGAAACTAAATAATCCCTCGGTCGACTCACACACACTGCAGGTGCAGAGGGCTAAAGTATTTGCTCACATTTTTTAAGCTTTCTATTTGACTCGATAAGGAATATCTGGACGCAGAGTGAACCTTCTATCACATGACTTGAACACAAACGCACTTTTAACCCGATGAAAATTATTTACACATGCGAAATGATTGCTATGGAATTTGATACAAATTCTCCTGCAATGTTTTTCCTACTTCCCTATCTCGTAAGAAAATATCATCGACATCTAATTCAAACGGCTAAAAGATGAATTGCTGTAAAAGTTGATAGGGATGAAGGAATTGCGCCTTAATGAGCATTGAAACCTGTTTTAGTCATATGAAAGAAAACTTTGTAGAAAATCTCAGTTGTTTTAGTTGGCTTCAGAAAATTGTTGTCCATTTATAATTACCACACCATAATTGAGGCGAGAAAACTCAACTTAAAGTTACGAAATAGAGGAAATCCTCCTTGGCAACATCAGACAAATCATTATGAGACTGCAACAGCAATTCTACCAGTCAAGCCGTCATCTTTCAGTCTGATTGACACACATTTTGAGTTAAGAATGACTCCATCGCTGTTTTCCCATTTCCTAGCCAAAAGCCAACATAAGGCTTGCAGGTAACATTTCGATATCTCCACTTTTAAAATTCATTTGAAAATTTCATTCTAATTCTGGCTTGTTTGTTAATGCTGCATAAGTCATGAATTTGAATGACTCTCGATTTGAACGATTTCATGGAGATATACATGTACATTGATTCCAAGGAACAGCTTTAACACTGCTAATATCTAAAGAGGCAATTATATGGCAATAATCAATTATAAAGTTCATTAAGTGATAGAAAGTACAACATTATAATAAATACAGAAGTATACAAAATAAAATTGATATAAATCTATATCTCTGTGCACATATACGGTATACATTTTTCTCATATGTCAATGTATTTCGATTGATAAGACAGAAATTTATCTTTAACAGATATTAGAGAATGACTATTTTTTGATTGTCCTTTTTGTCGTGTCGACTGACTCTTTCTCAGATGCTGACAAAAATTATTCGCACTATTTCATAAATAAAGTAATTCAGAACACAAAAAAAACAAGTGATGATCATATACCTAAATGTGGCACGAAGAACCGGATTATTTCATGTAGCTATCGCTAACTCAGCGTAAATTGCTGACACAAGCAGCATTTTTCAAAATCACAAAGGCTTGGCAAACGGATTAATGCATGGAGTAAGTTAAATCAAATACCATCACTTCAGATATATCACCATGATCCTGGTGGAATCGTCCGTTCAGTCGATCGATGGACAATGCTAAGTCAGCAGTACACTGGTAATTATGTGGACGCACAAAAAACCACGCAATATTTCTCATACATAGTGGGCATCGAAATATATCAAGATGAATGCTAGCGGTCGAAATACGAGGGATGACTACGAAGCTATGTGCTCAATTTATTTAGATCTCATAGTTCTTGTGATTTTATGTTTATTTACACGTAATATGAAAGACACATTCTAAAATGATTACAATCTTCTGTTGAATTTCCATCCGCAGGCGACGAAGAACAATGAACAAAGAAATGCTTGACAAATTGTTTACTTCGAATATCTATATTAATTGTCAGGACAGTCCCTTGATTAATTTTCATCTTCAACTCACATTCAAGCCATGACACCATTAAGTACGTTGACTCTCAAACAACCAAACTTATCTGTCCTAAATTGATTTATGATGATTTTTTCCTCATAATTGCTAGTAATGAAATTACTGGAGCTCAGAGTTGCGAACAGTTTTTCAAGGAGTTCGTTACGAGGAGTTTTTCAAACTACTATGTACATGTACAAGAATAAAGTATCACAAATGAGTCCTACATAATACATATGTAACTTCTATAATTTGAAACATCGAATCAATCATTTAGTCGCTCCAACTGAGTGTCATTAACTCATCGGACAGTTAATGTCATGAAGTCTAGTCACTTCGCAACATGCGTAAAATGTTGATTCTGTATTTTCCAAGCATTCATAGATTACTAAATAGATTCCACAAGTAAATAGAAATAATAGTAATTGTCTCGACGGCATCATAGACACTAGTGCACTATTGTGTATACTTAAAAAAAAATTTTTTTTCATTGTGTATACTTAATTATTGAAACGCACGTGATTAAATCATGTTCCCACCATTAACGATAATATTCCCAAATTGGAAGACGTCAAGAATATATCAACGTACGAGGGATATTGAATTTCATTTCGTTCTACAATGATTCGCTCTCACAAATGTCTCCGACAAACGGATAAAATCAAGCCTTGTATGTAAGTTCAGATAAAACATTTCAGTTGCATCGATTTATAATATCTTCACATTCCCCAAGCAATCATTGAACTTGACTGTAAACAAATGGATCGTCTGGATTATATTGACCATTATATTTTGCGAATTTGATCTTCCTTTGAGAAATAATTGCACGAAGTAGCGGAGATGCTTATGTCTGTTTGTCTGTAAATCAAACCATTATTTGGTAACTTGATCATCAGTTCTAATAACATCCATTTCTATCAACCACGTCAAATTAAAATTATGTCTTGGTCATGTTTCTTGGTAAATCACTGTTAACTCAATGATTGTGTAAATAAATTTGAGGAGAGATATATAATCAATTAGAGGAAGGTTATCTTCAGTAGGCATATATCCTCATAAAAATGCGTGAAAATCAGACAGAATGTAAAGACGTCTGTGTGACTGGAAATATCTGTTCAACCAGAACCGATTTCTATCTCCTTTAACTAATCCGATTCAAACCTTTTTTGTAAGTGAAAGTCAAAAGCACGTGTATTTAGTTAGTAGCAGGTAGAGTGTCAACTCATAACATTGTCAGTATGCAGCGAAACTTTTTATGTAAAAAAATGTACGTTCCTGCGGTGTAAAAAACATTACATCACTTTTTAAGAAGATAAAATTTTGTAAATTTTTCCTGTGTTTATATACTAGCGATTTGAAAAGTCTATATAAGTAGTATGAAACTCATTAGATATCAAAAGCGAAAAAACATTTACTAATAGGAAATCAAGTTGATTATGAAGGAAATTTGATGAACCGCATTATAATGGAAGTCTTCATGGAAAATTGAGATCTTGTTGTGCTTCTTGGCTGAAATTTCAAGTTTTTAATTCAATTTTTACAGCGTAATTCGACATTTGTATAAAACAATGAATTTATACAACGTAACTAATTCTTTGCAGGTTCTCATTACAAATATTTGATATTCAACTGTAAGACAAAACAGCAATTTTTCATATTTACCACTGTTGTTTCATCGACATTGGCTCCTGAGGATAACAAAACACGTGTAGTTTCGATGTGATCACCTTGTGCTGCCATATGGAGAGGTGACAAACCGCTCTGCAAATATGAAAATTTTATGTGAGATAATTTTAATGACCCGAAAGATAGACATGAATGATATATAATTCATAACAATTAATAAAGAAATGAATTGACCTTGTTGATACTCTGAAGCACATTATGATCGGAGCGATAACGAGTTCACAAAAGTTAGACATTGGGTAGTGTGTCAAGATTCAAGACATCTGTCCCAATAAGTCACGGACTGAAGGTAGAAAAGTGATAAAAGCATTAAATACACTTTCCAAGATATCACTATCCAAACGCTGGTCGAAGCTCGGGCTGAGAAGTAATTGTGGCTGCAGTTGAAACAAATTTGATAATTAGCTACTTCTATCTGCAAATCTTACATTGTTTTAGCAGAGAGGTCAAGCTTTTCATGCACTTAACTTTAAAAGATAGTAAACAGGATAGAGCAGGACTCTAGATGTAGAGGCCACTTATGTTTTCGTAATAGCGGTTGCCACATAATAAGAATGTGATTTTGTAGAGTCAGTGCGTGACAATAACAACTGGCTTTCACCATTTAATTTGCATTGAAAAATGAAACACTTTTCTCTGCTATAAACTTAGCTAATAAGGAAGTCTACCACATTATTGCAGGGATTCGAACACATTATCTTCCGCCTAGCAGTGCTTCAGAGTCATTGCGCAAACCAGTGAGCTGTCACGCCTCTTATACTAACACAGACTTGAGAAAAAAGAATGGGTAAATCTAGGGCGCGGTCCTTGTCTGCATCGTTGTACACAGCACCTGCATATTAGTTTCTGTCAAATTAGCCAACCAACGCTGTCATCATAACAAATGCTACTCAAAATTGGCATCACGCGTGATTTTAACTCACAGATCATTATTCATGCATTTGCAAGAAATGTCCTTAAGCTATGACCTAACATCTACTATTCAGTCACAGAAATTCCTCTTCTACACACGGTGATGTGTTGGTTAAAAAACATTGTATAAAATCTTGAAGTCCTCCCTAAATATCAGATTGTAGAGTAACATTGCCTTTACAAATTGCAACCAAAAACAGCTCATAAAGGAGGATCGATTATCGATATGTAGCGCGATTGTTGTAGATAGATTATAGCACCTTTATAGAATGCCAAGCATCCACAACAAGACTATCTTAGTTGATGCTGATTTGTCACATATAGGCCTACTAATCATATACAACGTTTGAAACATAATGCAAAACAAATTAGTAGTAAGTACCTGTGCCTACATGTCATATCCATGTCCACCAAAAAAAAAAACGAATTGCACGCTGCGTGCCCCACCCCAGTGTGTAATCAACGAAATAAAAGGAATGATCTGGAACTCTGTACTTGTGAAATTATTTTGTTCGGCATGATTACCAAGATGCAACTCATACTCAGAGAAAAAATAATTTTAGAGCTTTTTTTCAAAATGTTATTATCAGATCAAGCATGCCGAGAACATGACAATAATTTTGATACGATATATCTGCCACATGAAGAATTCCCATAGTGAAGATTGTTGCAAGTTCTGCATTTCGTGTACTGGAAAAGTTTGTCAAAGTCAGCTATCAAAGAACCGATGGATAGAATTCCGTGGTGATAAAACTTTTACTTGGATTGCGCACGAAATTTGATAATAATTAGAATACTAAACAGCTGTTGAACAAAACTAGCAGTAACTTCATTGATATCCCATGGAAACCATCAAAATTTAAATGTCATTTATTGGACACGTAAACACATAACTGCTTCTAAATATGCTCGAAATATTTGCTGAATGGAACACTTCATCCGATTCAGATACAAAATGGTCAAGAAATTTAATCCGAGGAAACGAAGCTTATTTAAGAAATAGAATGGGCTATACGAGTATATCAGTCCTAATTTGTCCATAAGAGATCTTTGATTGAGGAATCATTGACTTGTAAATATCTTGTGAAAGGGCGACTTTGTAATCGATAATTAGAAAATAGAATTTTTGCATTTAGCAACAGGTGCATAATGATCCATTGTACAATTCTACTATAATAGCACCAAAGCAAGCGAATTTAAACATCTTGTACACGTAATTGTAGATGTCTTGCTAGACTTAGCTAGATCTGATATTTTGATTGGAAACAGACCTGTCTCCTTATCATCTGAATGGGCAGACTGTTAAATAGAATCTTTTCAATATGTAAAGTGACAGGCTTAATATTGAACAGAACGACTTACTCGCCAATTCATTCCATGAGAAGAGGAGAACCGTTGCTTGTCCTTCTAGTATTTTAAGTCTAGTAATTTTTTTCTATTATAGTATTTTGATTTCTAGACTTTTTAGGATATCATCTTCTTTGCACTTTCCAAAAAATCAACTGGTCTTTAGCTTGTTTTTTTAAAAATGTTGTTACCTTGACGCACTTTGATACGTTGAATTGACATTGGTTGGTCATTTTATAAGCGTTGGAGAGAAGCAAGAGTTTTGATGCTAAATTTTATTCCTTTATATTTTAAACTAGATTCCAATATATTTCTACGACTAAGCGCCCTTATCATCAGGTCACATATTATGAAAGTGCCTTGATGATAACGACACTTAGTCGTAGAAATATATTGGCATATAAAGAAAAATAACACCAGCATTACTGCAATTTCCCACCCTAAAATATGAATTCTAATGAAGGCCCTTTTGCCACTTATTTATTTGATTACTGACAGATGTAATTAACAGAAAGATGTCCTCAGACTTAGCAATTTAAGCACGATTAACGACATCTTTCTACTCGATGCCCAGGGGAACTGGCACTCTGCAATCTTTGTGATTATCAGCCGCACGGCAGAGCCAGGATAAACAAACGCAGAGCGGTCTGTTATGCAGTCCTTCAGCTTGTTCAGCCATTCTAGATATTTGAAGCTAGTTTGGGCCATCCCGAGCCGTACTGACGAGCCCTTATAGAATGAAACGCAGCGTATGTGGCTGCCAAGGAATTCTCGTGCTTAAATTGTTCAAGTTTGAAGACATCTTTCTACCATATGCCCAGGCGAATTTGCACTCTGCAATCTTTATGATGTAATTAATGTCGATCAACATACATTGCCCATCTTCAGAGAGACTGATCATGAATTCAAAATTCACATTGGAAGGACATGTGATAGCTTTAAAAAATATATAATTCTTGAATAAAGTGATCGTGATATAAAATGATTGATACCGCACCAAATGTGATCAAGTTATTTCATTGAAAAAGAAGAAACGCGCCGGCAATGCATGCTTTTGCAACACTGTTGTACTTAACACAAATGGCGACAGATACACAGCACGATGCCGCAAGATTGGTTAAGCATTTGAATAATTCAATGAGTTCAGCAGCTGCGCTGTTCATTTGAATGCAACAGTTGGAAACTTAAATAATCGACTCACTGTATCGTGTTCACTGTAAGCGGTTTTACTGATAAAAAAATCATATAAGACTCAACTAGATGGTTGAGATTTGATGAGAACAGAATCGTTGTATCAAAACGCTATGTTTGTTGGAAGATGTTTATAAATGTCCCTGATAGGCTCTTTTTGATCACATAAATATTTAAAACCTGCATATTCATCAGCAGTGTTTCTTCAAAAATAGAACATTTAAATGCCATCGTGAAGGAAGGATGAACATCAGTTTCTAAACATTTATATACAAAAACTGCGCCGATCAGTTATTCTAACTTTTCGCACGACATTGAAGCGCTGATATGATGTCGGTTTTATAGGGATTTCATCTTATTAGAGGGAAGCAAATGAACTTTGCGGCCAGATAAATATACTATCGGTATGCTTTGGGGTTACATGACTACCTGTGTGATAAGATATGTTTACATTTACTATTTGACTGAGATGCTAAGTACAGGGGCTCATTGTGTATCACTAGTCTAAGCAAAATCAATCAATAAATCTTTTTATATCCGAAAGCACATTAACCGCGGAGCCTTTCATGCATAGCCGAGTTGGTATTTATCCCTCTTTCATTCTTTTTGTGCTGAGTGTTTAGCAAGAATGCTGTGCGTACTTATTTCAAAAATCCTAGGTTTGATCCGACCAAAACTTGAGACAAAGTCTGCAACGTTGGTCGACCTAAATCAAGTCAACACAAAATTATTGATTTTTTAGCTTTTTAATTAATTTATGAAGTGGCACACTTTATTTGAATTTCATGAAAGATTAACGGTATAGTTGAAGATACAACTCAGCAGTAATACTATCACATTTTCACCCACCATGCGAATATTGCTGCTTCTACATGTGCATGCACTCAATTTCGACAATTTCGTTTTCATAATCAATGCATCAAACTTCGCATTTTCAGTCATATAGTGGACTATTCAATTTTCTCATAACCTCCAAACATATTCTTCGTGATCGATGCACGAAACGCGATCTTAAGACTCCAAAACTGCTTATACAATGTACATGTATGCCAAACCAAGCACGTGACAAAATTATGCTAATGTCTTCAAAATCAAGAATTTGCGGAACTTTGCAAACTGAGTTCTGTCTTCGCGATATGTGACAGATTGCATGAAATCGACAACTAACTGAATCGAATTTTCGCTGTTATCTTTGAGTTGTAGAAACACAGCCTTTAGCGAAAAAATGTGGTTGAATCATTTCAAGTCTTGCCATCGATGTTACACGTATCAAAGTAACTGTCTTTATCTCACTATTCGACTGTAAATTCTTAGAATCTGTAGAGATCTGTAGTAAGTAAAGTAAAAGTATATAGAAGGAATATATACTCATGAAATCTCAATGCAATTTTCGATGGGACGAGTATTAATCTGGACAAGAGATTTTAGTGAAAGCAAGAAACAAATTTTGTTTCCGTCATATTGTATGTACGAAGCACGTACATATAAATTATCGTACAAAAAGCAAACGTTTTCCAACAATCCAAATTGCAGAACTTTGCCCTATTTGCGGTACAACATATACCAGAGATGGGAAATACTTACGCGAGTTTTGGCTGAAAAGTTGGCATTTGCTCTCAGCAGTTCATCACAGACTCGATCATGGCCTGATCGTGTGGCGCAGTGCAAAGGAGTTAGACCGTCACGAGTCTTGCAGTCTGGCATGGCTTTTGCATCTAACAGGAGTTTCACCACTCCAACTTTGCCCCATTTCGATGCAACGTGGAGTGGAGTGATGTTGTTTTTCGCTTGGTAATTGACATCAGCATTGTGCTCTAGCAAAAGGGAAGCTACATTCGCGCTTCCGTAGTGAGCGGCAATGTGAAGAGGTGTGAAGCCACTCTAAAAAAATAGAACATACACATAAAATTGAGTTTTGAAAAAGTCTGATATAAGAATGGAATTCTCAGAACATCAGATCACATGGTGCAATCACCACAAGATTTAGTTTATTGCTTAACCATCCGCAGTTTATTGCTATCCTACCAGCCGCACATCTTCTGCATCTATTAGCGCATAAGTCAATAATGTAAATTAAAAAGTCCAACTAGAATTGCAAGGCCAAGATTAGAACTGCACGCATATTATTATGCCGACACAACACTTGAATAAGTGGACAATTCGAATTCTACTGCAGCTGTTAGTCCGGCAGCCAGAAAGAGGTTCTGCAGGGAACGAGGCCGAAAATGAGACTTTCACAGAATGATGTACACTCATTGCCTACTAAGAATCTGCACGTCTGCCGAGTTCTAATAAGTTCCTCTTCTTGTCACACATGATCAAAGAAAAACACAAGTAAATCCAATGGGACGCAGATTGCAGTTTTTGGTTAAAATGAAATGATCTATGTTTTCGCTTATTAAGTTAAAAATACGAAATCTCGAGCCATAATTTTTTAAAATGGAATGTCTTCAGATCATTTCCTGTGATGTGTATGTGTTATTATTATGTTTTTGATCGGCAATGTATGCAAGAATGTGGTTGAATGTGGATAAATTGTTTAAAATGCTTGTGTTTGCCGATATTACGACGCTTTCCAAATCTGAATGCACTTAGCCTCATAGACAGGGGTGCATGAGCATCATAGCAAATGACCTGAAGGCATTCCGTGTTAAAAATTATGACTCTGGGCTTAGTACTTCTCACAAAGTAAGAGAAAACATAGAAAAATTCATTTTAACCAAAAACTGTAATCTGCGTCCCATTGGATTTACTTTGCTCCTGTCTGTCAAGAAGAGGAACTCACTAGAACTCGGCAGACGCGCAGATTCGTAGTGGGCATTGTGTTTACATCATTCTGTGAAAGTCTCATTTTCGGCCTCTTTGTGGCCTCTTTCTGGCTGCCGGACTATGTTCCCAAACATAACTTTATACATGAACCGAACCCGTGAGCAGAGGCGTTGAGAACCAATACGCTAGCAAGTAGCAACTGAGCTATAACACCGCCTCTATTCGTGAATATCACGCAATGTTATCGAAATTGAAATAATTCATCCATTAATGCTTCTTACCGCTGATTGTTGGTCCACGCTGACTTCACTTTGCTGGAGAAGAAGAGTTGCTGCTTTAACATTGTCCTTCTTAGCTGCGATATGTAAAGCGGGAAGTCGCACTTTACTGCGACTGTCATTTTCCAGCAGAACAGCGACGATCTGCTCATGTCCTTGCTGAAGAGCCACGGCAAGAGGTGTGAAGCCATCCTGAAAAAGACATCAATCTCAGTAGAAAGTTTTGTAAGAATGAAAATTGCTTGTGGAAAACAACTAGCTCAAACATTCATGCGAATTCCTGAATAGTGTCCGACGTTCATGTAGTTCCCAGAAGAATTTGAGAATTTTCAATCACTGAAAAAGTTTCGAAATTAGGAAGTGCAGCTAGCCAGCCGTAAATCTAGATAAATAATAACTGCGGATAAACAGGAAATAACTAGGCATTAGATGCAAAATGCTATTCCTTATGTCTACTCTGAAAACAATTTTCGATGAATAAATAACATTTGCCAAGAAAATGGAAGAAACAGCTGTTGTTGATCTTTGAATGCAAGTATAACATAAGAAGTCAAAAGGTTGAAATGCAGAAATGTGCTACAGATAGATTTCTATCAGACGGAAATTTTTTTCCATAATACTAGCACAATTGATTTTCCAATTGGGAATCCCGTCAAAGCAGTATTTCAAATCAGATTGTATCAATACAGCCGTTGTCCATCTTCATGCAAGTGAAAAGAGACATCGTCATTGATGATAACAGCTCGCATTGACGGAAAAAGTTCATCATGATAAAATTCTATGTAGACATGGAAGACCAGACTACTAATACAATACTAGCAGTAAAAAAATAATCATTATGTCCGTTATACAAAACACTAACACGATTCAAAATCAATGTTCATCAAATTATTCTCTTTGCTTCTGGCCGGAAAGTTCTTGCAAAGATATAATTTGCATTGAATTGCATCCATTGAAAGATCTTCCAGTATTCAAAATACAAAAATCAATTTTAATATCTAAAAAGAATGACAACTATTAAGTCAATAAAAGACACCAACACCCTTTATTCCCGGACTGCACTCCACTAACCCAGGAATCGAACCGAAGTCCTCGGTGAGCTCTTTCTTCACTAGGCCACGCTGACGGTACAACGATATGCGGTTGTACCGTCAGCGTAGAAATTCAACGATTTATAACTATCTTCATTACTCATTGAATAATTCTGAATCAATTTTTCTGAGCTTGTGATTTCGCTCGTGAATAGATGAACGGAAAGTTGTGAATAACTAATTATCGTATCGAAAATTTCAAAGCAAGAAGAATTTTGCTTATTGTCTTTAGTTCTTATCATTTTTATTACAGAAGAATACAGAAGAAATGATTTATTCGTGAATAAGAAGCACAAACATCACGCATTTTTCAATACCTTGTCTAAGGGAAAACTATAACGAGATTCAGTGACTTTATACGTTTATTGATCACAATATGTAAGATATTTATGCAATAGATTTTCAAGCCACTATTTTATCAGATATTTTTGTAAATGTGCCTTTCAGCAGGTATTTATAGAAACATACGTCAAATGGATAGCTCTAAGATAAAGTTTCATCACAGGAAGCTGCATTAAATGTTCCGTTGGGGAGATATCAAGGTAATTTAGCAAGAAAAATCTTGGTGATTTATACCCCATTGCTTTTAATGGACTAAGTAACAGAGATAAGTTGTTAATGTCGTTTGAAATCACTACCTTGATATTACCGACATAAAAAAATTTGCATCAGTGATTAATTGCAAGAATAGTCTTACATTATACGCAGTGTTATTGTAGTGCATCACATTCATGATAAATCGAATTTCAAAGGGTATATTTGCTTTCTGATTCAATATTCAATCATTTGATAATTTCTTGCATGACTTGTTGATTGAAGCAAGTACGATTTTGCAAAAGAAATTCTCTCAAAACATGATGTTGGTCTTCTGCTTATGTTTAAAACAGGAACAGTTGTACAGCAAATGTTTTACAGACTTCTAAAGATAAGATTACATGAAATTTGGTGGTCTGACGTACAAATTGAAGGGAAAAATCATCGCTAAATGTCAGACACATTCCACATATATAATGTTTCAGTGTTACTATCACGAAGAGCTAAACCCTTCAGGGGTTGTTGTGTGAGGTCTGCAACTGCCAATTGTAACAGAATTTATTTGTCAGAGTTTCAGCATATTGTGAAGATGCGAGTTTATCTAGTCGATTTTATAAATATCTGACTGAAAAACTGTAGTCTTGAATCACTGAATCGGTGAATACCTAAAATGATGTAAATACGTTCGCATCAGATTTCCAACTTATAATTACATCTTTTTGCAATTATCTCTTATGCAATTATTTCTTATTTTTTTCTCGTATTAATCATGATGCGCGGCAACTCGAATGCCTTACTAACCGTGTGCAGCCGCCAGAAAGCGATCAGACAGTTGAGATAAATTGACGAACCCATATCTGTATTGTGTAATAAATCTGTAATTACTTGCTTCCCATCGCTGTTCGCATGATTTATCGGCATAGCCAACAGTCAAAATAGTGCTAGATTCCCAGCTATAGCAGCAATGAAGCAAAGGCTTGTTGCTTGCTAATGAACAGCAACACAATTTCCCTACAAAACGATGTTTCATCATACGACGAATGCAAAGGGCGGTACGAGCATCAATCTTTCGCATGATTTACAAATTATGAGACGAATAATTACAATATGGATATTGAATCATTCTCATCAATGGGAGGGAGGAATTGGCATTTGTGCTCATTCATTTCTCATTCTATTTTGTACATTCCATAACTTTCAAGAATTAATTATTCAACTTGAGGAATCATACCAGAAATAGATATCTCTAATTTCCTGAGTTGCAAGTTAATTGAGGTTTTGGTGCCCTATCAGCATTTAATTACCAGTTTGCCTTAAAATTCGTGCTTGCATTTGAGGAAAATTCATGAGTAAGGGATCATCAGCAGGCCCAGTTCACATCTCTCAACATCGACACAATTTCCTGTTCAAAACATGCAACCATACCCGGAGTGAAATTGAGATGCACAATTAACGTATCAAGCTGATGTCTGCGGGTAGTTGCTTATCAAATACTACACTTAAGACACTACTGATAGGTAGTCTAGGTTTGTGCACCAGCAGTAATTCATTATCATATGCTGTTTTGTGCAAACAGAATGTAAATTGAATCATTAAACGATGAGTTTCATCCGAAGTTGAAAAATAGGAACAGATCTGAATAATTGCATTTCAGCCAATATCAGGAAGCGGAATCTCTCAACATCGACACAACTCCCAATTTAAAAATGCGGCCATTCCAGCAGAAATGAAACGAAAAGGTTTATTGCGCCTCTTAAATTTACTCGGGCTATGACTGCAGGCTTAGATAGGGAGTTGTGAATTAGGCCTGCTGATGATTCCTGATATTGGATGCTATATTTCTTCAAAGATGTCGATTCTGCTAAATTGAAGTTATTTTAGGAGAAAACAGTTCTATATTTCGCTTCTGAGGCTTCCGTTTAGCTTCGGAAACACATTCAGCGAAACAACTGCTCGGTCTTTACTGAATGAGAGCCGTTCCATCAATATTTCAGACTGAGGCCAAATATCTGCTTCAGCGCTGCATCGATTAATTATCAACTGGTTGGTGACATCAGTATCTACCACGTAGTGATGAATCTATAGCTACCTGGCCAATCGATCGCCAGATAACAGGAAGGAAAGAGGCAATTATCGTTTTGTATTCGATGTATTATTCCTGCTAAGTATGCCATTAGATAGCATGCTTAACATGAAACTTACCGTTGTGTGAAATATTAAAATCAGCGATCGGCAGCGGTTGCTGCTTGGCTTTAAGCATTACACTTTTTGTTGACTAATAGAAGGTCAGGAAATGAATAGGAACTGTGCAGCATTCAAGTGGTACTGCATTAAGCTTGTCGACATTTTCTGTTTTTTTCAAAGTTGATTACCGACATGAGGAAAATTGTGCATACTTTGCTTGGAATGTGTTTCACATTTTCAACGAGTACATACTTTCTGATGATTTGAGATAGAAAGAAATCAAAACTGTCTGTTTCCCGATGCCATGAGCAATCCTTTGCATAGTCGTATGATCAAATGCACGCCCATTGGATGAGATATCTGAAGCACATTAATCATCGTGTCGCTGAAATATGCTGCGGTCGTCACTCAAACTGTAATACCTATACAGCGCAGATTGCTGAGATGACGGATCGGAAAATGTGATGCTATGCCAGTGGGCGGGAAGACCACATCCATGAAAGAAGAAAGGTCATAATATCAGAATTCTCTCCTAATTTTTCATCAAACTGCGAGTTAAGAATGTTGAAATGTCAGTCGACCTTTTGACCTTATTCAAGATCATCAGCATTCACAAGCACTTCGGTATCATTCACTCGTATTTTGCATAAAATTTCTGGAGAGAATTCAGATATTTGACTTTTTTTCGTTCATGAGCCCGCTGAGATAATATGGATGCCTCTTTGAAAATAGCACGTGTAACACATACAAAGAATCAGCGTCTTTTGTCCCTTCTACTTCAGTGATCACCTTGTGACTGCAACTTGTACGACGAGTTGAGTACTCAAGGCGCATGCATGTGGATTGAAGATAAATGGTTTTGAAGTCTGATTCTGGAGAGCCTCTTTTCCTTTTGAGCACCGTTCTACATGGAATTAGCAACATAAGCGATTTCGGTAATTTTTGGTAGTTCTGTTGATGTCGTGGAATGTGAACCAGACTTGCCATTGATAAATAAAATCCGATGAAATGACTTCTTCAGTTCTAAACGAAAATCCACATTGAATGTATTCAAGAGTAAATAGAGATAAATCTTCTGAAATTGCCTGATTCATTATCATATCTCACTCAATGACGATTTCAATAGTTGAATCAAGCGACGATATTGCGTTTTGCGATACAATGTTGAATTCAAAGCAGAGTGCTAAAAAATAAAATTGAAGTGTTCTGATTTTTCTCATAGCAAATCCGGAGCCAACCTTTATACAGATTAACATTTTGTGTCAAGGAGAATTTTGTAATAGACTGAAAGAGTTTGTAATTAACCTTTAATCGTTCAGGTGCGTAATTATTGGATCATTTTAGATTTTGAAATTCTGTGTGTAGGCACCACAGTTGCTCACACCAACAGGTCTTGAACGAAGGTAATATTAGGTTTCAGTCATGTCAGACGCATATCTTTTGCATGGCGATTTGATGGGAAGTTCATTTCATTTCATTCATTGTAAATAGCATTATCAGTGATGTTAACAAACGTCAGGTGGAATTCTGAATGCGAATTTTTCTTCTTGCGACCTGTTCGTGTTCATTTAGTCCAGGTGATAGAAGAAGAATAAAATTTGCTTTCTTTAGATTAAATACCCATACGTAATAGAGGGTAAGGAAAACGTGTTTCGCCAGCACGATTATTGAACATCAGAAATAACTCAGTGATTGGAGAGAAATAAAAATATCGTGATATGAAAAGATCACGAGAGAGCAAATCCAGGTAACACATTTCACAGTTGCACCTAGCATTTGTAAAGCAAACATCTTGCAATGATCAAGAGTCTTGTTGTTGATGAGTTTGTACGCTATCCACCATCATGAGGGCGAAGCCAGATATTAATTTCCTATCAAATAATTTACAGTGGTAAATTTTCATGACATTTCATGTATATTTTAGAACGAAGAAATGTCCGCTAAGTGGTTGTTGTCGTCTGTCACAGTTGAAATTATACGTGTGCATATCAGGACTGTTGCCTATTTTTTTAACTTGAAAACCATTCTCTAAGAAATTGCATTTCAATTTCGAAAAGTTGCTGTTGATGAACAGACTGCTTCTATTAGGATTTGTAAAGTATACACATCTAACTCATTTACCCAATCTATAACGAGGAGAGATTTCAAGCTTCAAAAATCTGTTATGGCATGAGGATGAGTGAGTTAGAGCAAATGCACATAATCATTAGAAAGTTCAGACCCTAATTATATTAAAGAGCAAGTAAAGGTGTATCTTGGTATCTGCTAAGGAGCATTGAAATTACGTTATGAAACAATAAAAGGTCCTTCAGCCAGATTAAGCATAAAAATGAAACTGAGTTATCAATAGAGGTCAGGAGAGTAAAGGAAAGTGGTGGAAATTTAATGATAAGATGGAATATCAAGAAATTCGGCAAGCAATTTAACCCGGTAAGCAAAAGATGTGACTGGCGCATCAGTGAGAAGTATTTCCTCTTGGACCACAAAAAGGACAACCTTCTAAACAGGCGCAGTGAACTTGTATATAAGTGCAGACACCGCAACAAGTACTTCTTATCTAAATCTTGACTGCACTTCATTTTACCAGGGTGATAGAAATTCCCTTCATCGCTTAAGTATGACTGCATGCCCTGTTCTATTAACATTCGGCTGATGATTGTATGTTGTATGTAAGTACGACGTACATGAAACTCGGAGTGCCGAAAGTCAATTAGCTTTTCCAAGTTGGATCTGACCATGAAAAAGATATCAATCACTAACTTTACGCACTTGATAGCAAAAGAAGAAGAAACATGAAGTTTTGGAGTTCAAACCTGTGTCCTTATCAAAACAGTAAATCCCCCTTTAATGCGCTATTGTGACACTTGTACAGACGTGTAAAAAAATTTTGACTAATTCACATCATCGCGCTGCATTCATTGCTGAACATCTCTATAAAGTAATAGACAGTTGCACATTTGTTGCTGGATGGACAAAGAGTCAAAGTGAGTGGGTGTGAGAGAGGGGGGAGAAGAGAGGTAGAGAGAACTTTTGGCACATTTGACCACAATCTATGAACCATAGAGTAAATGAACTGTCTATGAACTACATGTATCTCGTCTCTCAAAAAAAACGTTCACACATGTTCTCCTCAATGAATTATGAAGTGCAACATAAAAAAATTAGAATTCAATGTCTTCTAATGCGTTATACACAAACGCAAAATTATCGAGTGTATTCTTTGAGTAGTATCTCAGTAATTCCCATTGCTTTTTATTTCTAACCGAAACTCGTTAACACCAACTTTTATCACATGATTTCTAAAGATCGCATAGTTGGTGTTTCAGTTGAAAGTTCTCTCAGTTGATCGAATGATTTTAGTCTCTCACACTGCTTGGTAGAGAAAATTGGCTTGATTTACTAAACGCGATATGTGCTGAAACTCTTAGATTTTCGGTTCATTAAAACAAACCTCAGCCATAATGAATATAATAAAAACACATTTGTAGAAGTGTAGTGTTTGATAAATCGTTTTTGAAGGAGGGCAGAAAATCACTCTCACATTCCGAAAAGATTGAACTATCATTAGTTCAAATTGATTTCTCTTCAATCCTACAAATGGCATTTAATTTATCAGAGATTGTAACGGCATATTTCCCTTTAATGTATATGCAATGCATTCGTGGACAGCAATATCAATGCACTAAAAATACTCGGAGTTGTCGTGGGAATGAGAATTCACATGTATAGGATTTATGTGGGACAATATTTTTCAACGTAATTACATTAACACTTCTGCAATTCATATTAGTATACAGATATTCAATTATGCCTTTAGTAACGGACAAAGTTTATTAACTTTTTAACGTATTTGTTTTCTATTTTCTATGCTGAACTCCAACGACTGCAAGTGGTAATTCGTTGAGGATGATTATTTTGGTAAGGTTAGACGCATAGAATAGGATTCCTGACCAAAGAAAGTTCTGTCGTTAACAGAAGATGAAGACTGAGTCGCCCGAGGAAGGGGCATTACGGCAACACACGGGTCGAATTTCCGAAGCTGAACCTTGCGATGACAAATTTTCGAAAGACGTGGAAAGCTGCTATCAGGCTGGTCAATAATTGCCGGTGTCTATCCTGTACAATACTGGGCACAAAGGGTGGTAAATCGTGGAGTGGGATGTGGTGAGACGCCACTATATTCTTTAGATTTCTATGTAAAAAATGGAATAATGCAAAATGCCATTGCCTTGTCGATCGACAGATGTTGTGAAATTTGAAGTAAAATATATGGTAGATGCATGCACCTCTAAACAATTACCAACAAAATTGTAATGCATCTATACGTAAAACAAACAGCATAACAATCTTCATCCTGTTGTCGGTTGTAGGTCATTGTGACAAATTGTCATTGAAATTTTTACTCTATTTGATTCAAATTGTTCTTTGTCTATATTGTCATAAATGGATTAAATATCTAAATTATATGTCCCCATATCGGAAAGATGTGTCTTAATCGCAGCAGAAAAATTATCGCAGTTTTACATCGCGGTGTATGAAGTTCGGCTACCAACGATTATTGTTTCTGTTAGTAATTCACTGCGCTTTGGGAACTCCCACAGAATTTCCTACCGTGATTTCTGCGAGAATGGGTTAGAATGATGAAGTGCATCCGACGACAACTCTATCATATTTCAGCTCAATTATGGCCTCAGTATTATACATCCAATTCATATATAGGAAGTCTATGCGACTTTTTTATACAAACAGTGAGAATAGAAGTCATAGTAAGGCACAAAACATTCGGCATGTTGTTCATACTTACATCAGTAGCCAATGTTTGATTTGCATCCTTAGTAAGTAAATGTTTGACAACATCGAAATGATTTTCTTGAGCTGCCATGTATAGGGGCGTAAATCCGTTCTGTGACTGTGCGTTCACAGTAGCTCCGCTTTCTATCAGTTTTGCTACGACCTCTAAGCGTCCTGCCAGACATGATATGTGGAGAGCGGTGTTTCCCTTCTTCGTACGAGCGTCCACCTCTGCCCCTCGATTCAGCAATTCCTGGACCACATGCAGATGGCCTTCCTTTGATGCCAAATGAAGTGCGTTAAGACCGTTCTGAAATTAAGAAATCCCGTGTTATGGAAATGAAATGCAGTTTTCAGTATTGATATCTCAATATCAGCAGAAAATAAAAAAAAATATTAAATAAAAATAAACCTTGCTTATACTGGGAAGCACACTAGGCGGCACACTTTCTTCCATGTGGGTGAGTTGTTATCTATCCATTCTCATTCCTTTTGTGCTGAGTGCTTAGCAAGAATGCGGAATGTACCTATTTTAAAAGTCATAGGTTTGACCCGACCAAGGTTTGAACCAAGGTCTCCTGGACGCAGAGCGAACACTTTGCCACTAGGCCACAGCGCCGGTACAGGCTGAAGCTTCAAAGTTGTTGAAGGCATTCATGTAAGTCTCATTGATTGGTTCAACTTAAGAGTGAAAAGTAACTGTTGGAACACCGTCGGTACTTCACGTGCTACCGCCTTGAAATGATCCCGTGACGACAGCTGGCATCACACTAAACGAGCCATTCACTTAGTACCGTAACTCAAATTTCAGTTCTGCTTTCACTTACACAGCATTCAGTCAACAGCACACGGATCCAGACGTACAACGTAGAATATTAGATTTACTTTTCTAAAGGAAAAACTTAAATTTTCAAGAAAGACGCGCACTAATGTGTGAACCAGAAATTGGAGGTAACAGAAAATCAATCTAAAAACATCGTAAAAAATAGACAATCCGCGAAAATATTACACACAAAATCAAAATTATGTGTATTACGTATTATGTGTACCATCAAAGAAAACATCATTAGACAATTCCCAATTCCACTAACTCAATTAAAGGGCATTTCACAACGATATTTAAGTGCATAATCATGAAATGCGTGCAAACAAAAGATCAATCGCATCAGGCAGCTTTAGTTGCTCCACTGCCTGATACTTGCTCTAGAAAAAATCCTAAAATTTTAGGGCGTCTCTTGTGTTGTCAACTGCCAATTTCTACAACGTGAAAGCAAGGGAAAGGCTATTTCAGTTTGATCTATCAAGATGAAAGAAGCGAGAAACGACAAATCCCTCGTGATTAGAATGATTCCAAATTTTGAGCTTCATCATTCTATCAAATAAATCTTTATTATGCTGCCTTGATTGAAGCTGTAGCAATATCTCACTTTGCTTCAAGACGTACATAATATCATATAAATATTTTAATTGATCCTCTTTCATGGATAACAATTTTGAATTTGTAGTTTTTCTATGCACGTCAGTAAATCCATCAAATAATTTCCTCTGTGGCTTCAAACCAATGTCAAGAATGTCAGTATAGACTCATAATTAGGTAGCTGATCAAATGTAATTCATATCAAGTGAGAGATTAAATCATATTTTTAAGAGGTGGAGTTCACTTATATTGACAAATTATTTCGCGTATAAAATAGCACAGCGTTGACTCTCGACAACATTCAGCAAGTGTTTCCCCAGGACATTGAGAAATATTATTGATTTTTGGATAAGAACGTGTTGTAATCCTGGAATCAAACTTCAATATATATATAGGCTTAACAGTAACAGATTTTCATTGATTTCTGTTTATAATGCTTGAATTCACAAAGAAAATTATCAAAATTTGAGTATCTCGTGATTTGTTATCAAACTGCCAAAGATCCGGTTTTCCAAAAGTTTGACACTCCTCAGGGCAAGGCTTTGGCGAATTCAAAACGGCAATTTTTACTGCAATCAATGTTTGAGTGGCATTTCAATCTTACTATATTAAAACTCATTGACACAGAGTGTACAATAAAAGCACGCCGGTGCGTAGTTTCCTGGAAAGTACTGATAACAGATAAAAATGATAAATCAGTGCTCTATTTTGTAAGACGAGTGGGATTGTTCAATATCAATGAACTCATAAAATAAGTGATAGCATTTTGGTAAAACCGAACTGAAATATTACTCTTTCACAATCACTGATAAAAGGCTGATTTGGAATTCCCATAAAAGGTATGTCATATCAAAAACGCCGAACAACGGCAGAAGAAAAAAGGCCAGAAAAACAAGCAGTTGAAAAAAATACATACAGTAATCATATACTCTTTATTACTGAGGAAGAAAACAATTGTTTTGCATGCACCCCTTCATGGCAAGTTTACTTTCTACTAAATGCGATCGAATTTTATTGTTGCAGAATGAGTATTCTGTGCGACAGATAACTGATAAAACTTTTATCAAGTAGGTCCAGGTCCAAAATTTGTTAGAAAAAGTGCCCAAAAAAGTGAAAATATCGGGAAAAAATGCTAAAAATCTTTGTTATTGTTTAATACACAAGCTTAAAAGATTAAGAAGGTGGAAGTCGCGGTTGCTAGAGATTGAAATCTCATTTGAGATTCCCATCATTTGAATCCCATTGAAAATGAGTATAGTCGGTCTGAGGTTGCCAGCTTACACAATATTCATGTGCGACATTTCTTTTAGGGTTCACTCTATCATAAATAAGACTTAAAGGACTTCAAGTAAATCATTAAGTCTCAGAAAATCTGACTTAGCCAATCTTATGACAGTGATATAAAAGGAAAAATGTTGCGATGGGTGACTTTCGTTTTTCGTCAATGTTTGCAAACTAATTAAAAAATCTGTTTTGAAACTTCTTAGTAGGCATAATATTTAAAGTTTTTCATCTGCTATTCTTGGCCCTACTTTCATAGAAAATGATTCTGCGGTTGAAAAATTTTCTCGAATTCATTTGATGTTTGAGTCCCCTCATAAGTCGAGTGCACTCATGTATTGTCACTCAACGCCATTGGAATCTTGCAACGTAATACTTCAGAAAGTTCCTCTAAAGGCTTTTAGTGTCGAGATTTGAGATTGGAAAACGGGAGAGATCTCGAGATTGCAATGTCTTCAAGCAGTGTCTGTTGCTGAGACACATTATCGAAGATTGTTGAGTTATCAGATTATCTTATGTTCATTCTTTATTGCGGATCAATGCTATGAGACTATGAATAATTGAAACAGAAGTGGGTACCTAACATTGACAAGTGGAGCGCTTCGGTTGGACTTTTTATGTTGCAGTGTTTGTGCGCGAGTTTCTTTCTACGTGCGTTTGTTGGTACACTTGTCTGTTTTCTTCGAAGTACTTATAAGCTATCTCTCAACATGCAGGTTTTCAAATTTGTCTACAACCTGCTTAAATCAATTTATCGCCACATCCTATCCTACTATATGAGAGTACTTTCTATCTACAAACGAAATTTAATGCAAAATGAATAAGTACTTCGTGAATCAGATGCGACAGCGTGGAGTATAAGCGATATCTATATAATATTGAATCATGGAACATTGAGCTGCATCCTTAGTCGATGAATGGAAACAGACGTTTTATCCAATATCAGGATCAGTGGCAGGCGTAGTTCACATCCCCTCCAACATCAACTCAATTTTATGATTAATGCCTGAGAAATCTCAATAAATGAAAACCTGAGGCAATTCCCACAATAAGGTTAGTTCACCAAGAACTGAATTTCCAGCATGACGTCGCAGTTCTTTGCATTTTTTGATTAGTGACTTAAAAAAGTGGAACTCAAGAACTCACTATCATTCAGGAAATACAACATAGCCTGGCATGCTTCCACCTCGCGTCCCGTGCTTCAGGCAACATAGACAGCTTGTTCAGTTATGAATGACCCTCTCTGAAAAATGCCTAGTGGTTCCACGAGTGCGCTTGTCCACATTTGGAGGTAGACAATTCTCCGTTCATGCCCCTCAAGTATGGAATGATTTGCCGCCTAATGCCCAATCATCTGTATTGTTGAATCCTTTTAAAAAGTCTATTAAAGAGTTACTTTTAAATGACTGCTATTAATTTTTTTTCTTATCTGCGTAGCTTTGTGAGATGGTCTTGAAGCTTTTAGCATATGCCTTCACTAAAAAAAGTTTCGTAATTCATTCATTTGGTGAAAGCACTGCAAGCTATGTGGTAATATACATGCATGCTGCATCTATGTTGCGATTGATTGGCTTAACTTAAACTTGTGCCAGATAAATTTGAAATCATAGAATGCATGCGCATTGCGTACTACACATACAATTTTCCTATTGCTATACCTTCTAAAAATGGTTGGAAGATGTTGATATAGAAGCATTAGACTACTGTGGTAACTGCAGAGTGGTATCCATTCCCAAGAACTTCTTTGATAGGTCAGCGTAGAGTCTGTTTTGGATCATGAGCTACTTTAGTTGTTTTGACATCTGAACTCAATGACAATTGTACATCAGCATTAACCACTGCTATTTTTCAGTAAGAAACACAGGGAGATTGATAAGATGATCCGTGTTACAGTGATGCACTGAATTTATTACGTAGCTCAATAAGACTCGGCTCAGTTAGATGTCGCCCTTGATTGCATAAGTCCATATCTCCGGAGTGGGTGGAAAACAGTCCATTCACAAATGCACAACTGCGGCTCGGAGAGTTGTTTCAAGTACAGATGGTGCACATTCTTCGTCACTTATTCACGGAAAATAAATTTTTATAACACGAGGAAAATATTCGTATCGTCGCCATCGATTGCTGCAAAAATCAATCGATGGTGTCAATGCTGAAGGTCTATATCAAATTGAGCTTCCGAGAGCCACTACCTTTTTACAGGTGTAGTTTCTTTAGGTGACCTGCATGCAGATCTATTTATGAAAACTCAATCAATCAGCCGGTCACAGCTTACCTTCGGATCGTAAAATCTCACAAAACGGTCAAATTCAGGAGTTTGCATGAGTTTCTCGATTGCCGGGGCCTGACTAAGGGCCTCAGCCTTGCCCGAAGTGCGACGCATGGTGGCGTAGGGGCTGATGGATTCGCCGCTCACCGATGATCGGGATTTACGCTGGACGACGCTGCCATCGGGGTTGCCCGAGGGTCTGGAAGACTGAGACGTGGGACTAATAACCTCGACGAGTACACCCGCGGGCGATTCAAACTTGTTTTGTGCGTTTACAACCGACGTTGCCATTCTTAAGCAGCAGGGAAATTCGAGTGAGGCGGAGCTGCCTAATTTGTCGGCGTGAGCAGGCGACGCATGAGCAAAGAGGAAACGGATTGGGTAAGTTCAGCAACACTAACGATGACGACTATAAGCACGAAACTCCATGGAAATTACTTAACGTTTTTAATTCCACCGGGCCAGACATGACTGACGGATGGATATTGACGGCGTTGACTTCGGAGAGATCTCCAAGTAAATCTAGTCGCCGTTCAGCCTCGATCAATCGGCGTAAGTGAAGATGGGAGACAAGGTCGATGTCCCAGTTGGTATGAATTCCAATGTGGCGATACAGGGAAGATAGAAAATACGAAGCGACAAAGCGAGATGCGAGTGATGATCAGATCTTCTTCTCTTAAGAAAACAAGTCCATAGAAGGAATGAATTAGACCTCAATGGCAAACTCAGTCCTGTAAGACTTCGATTTTCCAATTCTGTTCAAAACTTGTCTCCAATGAAAGCAGTGTTAGCTTCGAGCTCCGGATGTCCGATCGTAATTGGTCTGCAATACAGTTCGCTACAGGATGACAAATGTCATAGAACAGGGGACAGGTTAACCGAATAAGTAACAGCGTCGAGGCATCTGACTGTCAGAAAAGCAAAGTACAGCTAAACCAGTCAAAATATCTCCGTCGGAGAAGGAACGAGTTGGTAGTTCTGATTGAGAAAATTTGTGAGGAGACAAAATTCGCTTAACTGACACGAAAGAAGCGCTTAACAAGCGGATAGTCTCCCGAGACAGATAGTGTCCACGAGTGACCACTGTTCTGATTGACTAGTGCGTGCACAACAAAACCGATGATGTGAAGCGAATATCGTGCGTCTAAGTTTGAATTTTCGTCAATGTTAACTGAGTGGGCAATGAGACAAATTTTTGTATCTGCGAAAGACGAAGGAATCGGCCGAAGGCAAAGTGAAACAAAGAAGAGTGAACGATGCTTCTCTTCTGATATTTTCGAATCGAAAAGGAGCCTTACATCAAAGGATTTCCAACAATGCAAAGGTAACAGAAATCCTTCAAAAACGAAAGAAGAACTTTAAAGATTTCACAAACGACATCAATCAATACTTCATGTAGTTGAAGAGATTGAATTACTGAACTGATCCGAATATGACGACTTTATACAAAGGAGAAGAACTTATCACCGATATTGAGTCAACCACAAACATGTGCTTGTTCTCAACTGGGTTGCATTGGAGGCGTTTCCATCTATTTGTAATCGCCACTTCGTTCACGGATGCAAATGTTTATTCGGGTGTCAAGGAGACGCAATATTCTGAACATGGTTTGTTAAACGAGATTGCAGTTACTACTTGCGAATTGATTTTCATACATTAAAATGAACGGCGTCAAGATAATGCAATGTGGCAGATGAAATAGTGAATGAGCACTTTTTAGAAGGATTTAAAAGGATTGTGGAATATTTTCCATTTTTGAATGTCTCATATTTCTCGTCTTTTGGAGGCATTCATTATTGATTAAATATTTCCTAAGCCAAAACATGTAATGTACACAAACATATTTCCAATATTCCTAATGGAGTTGACGAATATGTTTGTCATTCTCATGAATTCATCCAACAATCACTTTCGATAGGTCAAATTTCTAATATCAGCAGAAATGAAAACAAAAAGTTCGCTTACGGACAGTGAAGGTCAAATGGTGAAAGAAAAAAAATGGATATGAAAATGGAGTTTGAATGTTGTTGCAGTGGAAGAGCTACTCTTGAAATCAGATAAAAAGTTGCCTAACAAATATTTTCTCGATCGATATAAAATTCCAACGAAAGGGAAGTAAAGCATTCAAGATTGATTAGGTAATTTCACCATCCTTCCTGTTACTGCATCGAGTCATTAATAAGGATAGATCCGCATTTCTGGACTTTGTCTCAACACTCCATCCCAATCATAGAGCAAAAATTTAATTAGAGTTTCATCTCCACGCCAGTTACCAAGGCCAGATGGAAATTTGCGAAATTGATTACATGAACTTGTAGTGATACACTATTTCATTTAGTGAGGTAGGAGATAGGAGCTCTTATAGAAATTCTCAACAACCATCGCAAATTTATTTCTGAAATCTAATTGAAGATTTGTGATCAGGAGATCAAAATTGATTTCATCATGACGACAGATTTTGGAAAATTTTTGTTGCAAAATTGCCTCTTCGTTTAGTTACGATCAATATTAAGCATTTTCATCTAATTCTTTTCTTGACAATTTTGGATAAATATTACAACACGAAGATGCATTTGTATCTATCAATCTCTCTAGATAGATTATAATTATTGATTTGTTGATAAATATAGAACTATGCTTTTAATCCAATTTTCACGGTAAAATAGAGCGATCGCTATGAGATCGCCTAATGAGAATAAAAAAAAACATTGATTTGATGTTTTCAAAAAACACTTAATTTGATTTTCAATATATTTGGCTGAATAATCGATGCACTCAGTAATTCACAACAATCGAATCACTAATTAACTTTCAGAAATGTTTGTTTCTTTAGGTTCAATTTCTACTGATGTGGAGGTATCAGTCGAGTAGTACGGAAATGCGTGTATACTAGCCCAAAGAATTCTTAAAAACATCACTGAAGAATTCTTCGCATCAAAGTAGGTCTCCTTATATACAATACAAAACTCAACGGCATGCACGGAACTCAATCTCTACTCTATGATATCAACCCTCGATAGTTTCGCTGATAATAAACTTGATCAAGACTTGACGAGGCCACTGAAATCGAATAGAACAAGATTTGAATGAGCATATTTTGTAAACAAGCAGTCACTGGCATTCTATACCACATGTGAACTTCACTTGTTGCTTAAGCCAAATACTCAGAGTCATTTCAATTTGCTGGTCTATAAGAATCTCAACAAATAACCGAAATAGCCGAAAAATTGGCTCGATGGTCACTACGAGGAATTTTTGAGTGAGTAGAAAAGGAATTTCAATTGTTAGTTCAATTGTTGGTTAAGCAAAAAGTCTTTCATCATTTGCAGCAGTTCATTGTGAATTCTTTCAGGATGCTCTCATCACATCGATTCTTTTAAATTTGAAATAATTTTAGTAAATTAGCATGATCAACAGTTTGGAAGACATTAGGTGAAGGGGAAGTTCATAAATTTATCTGCAATACTTCAGATGTGGTCTAAACCAGTGGCTCTCAAGGTGGGCCATGTGGGTCAAGGACTTCGGAAAGTGGGCTTCAGGCTTCTGGAGTTGCAATCGATATGCGAGGATAAATCGAACGTCAGCATTTGAAGTGAGACGATTATTTCATACGAATTTATTCGACATATTACCAAGAAAGCAGAATCGCCTGGGTATTGAGCATCGTGGAGCATTTGGAGATAGACAAAAATGCACCAAGACCAATGGAGTCATTGAGGATCACATGGTTTGTTGCATTTGTTTTTACTTTTTGAATTTTTGTTGTGTTCGTGTTAAAATGAAATTTACTTTAATGAAATTGAACTTTTCAAGTTTTGTTAAGTGATGCATGCTTTTGCACACTTGGTATACTTCATACCAATTAAGTGATGCATACTTGGGACAACGAACTTCAAAAAGACATCACATAATATTTTATATATTTCATAATTTTTGTTCGCAAGGGTACTCTTTGAGTTTGCCATAAGTACACTATACAAGACAAACATCTAAAGGTGTCGAAACACCAACTTTTTTCTTGTGCAAGTATATTCTTTATTTTATGTTTACAGTCACATGCAGTAGTTAGTTGTAAACACAATAAGCTCATTTGATATATTCATTCTGTGATTTTTAAATCACGTCCGGCACAAACATTTTCGATAAAAAATCTAGGTCATGAATTCTTGATTAAGGATAATTTGGGTCACTGGATATTAAACGTTGAGAAGCACTGGTCTAAACCATAGAAGTTCCACTTTTCCCTCGCCCTGGTTAATGGGACTAGGATGAATAGTTCATCAAAATGAATGTGTTGCAAAATTGATGAAAACAATGTGGAATTTAGACAGACAATGAGAGAGGATTGCAACACATTTATTTTGATCAGCACCTGCCATTTCATTGGAGTAAACGTGTTCACTGAAGCCCAATACCGGTCATTAATCTTCGAAAAGACCCAAAGCTTCAGCAGGAACATTCAAGATGTTCACTATTAAGACATTCCTAAATCTTGATATGTTTAAAAGTGCCTTCTCTTTACATGAACCCACTTTTGAAAATGTTGGAATTTGTGGCGGATGTGCATTGCGTGGAGTGAAGCGACGACTTTTCTTCATGAATTTTCTAATAGCCGTCACTGGAAATTAGCGCATGCATAATGCTCAGTGCGTGTATGTACATGTACATATATATTTAAGTGATTGCTTTTTAGTATCCAACACCGCACCTTGCCAGCTGAACGTTGTACTACCATTTCCAGTATTATAGTTATACAGCTACGACATCCGTACGACATTCCAAAATATAGCACGAGGCGAAGCCGAGTGCTATATCTTTGAATGGAGCAGGGATGGAGTAGTTGCATAACTATTATCGAACGTGCCATGGTCATCTAATATATTTAGATATCGACATCTATCTTTGCTTGCCGATCTCACATGGACTACCAGATTTCATTGTGGCCCCTCTATTATGTCTATGTTAATTTCAGTAGCGCAGAAATGGATCTAAAGATGGACATCTAGATATAGCATCACACCTATGTAGATGTCCATGATCTATAGAGTTCCATATTACCGTTCTATATTACTTCAAAAGATATCATTCAATGTGTTTCATCGTTCTATATCACAAAATATGGCACTTTTCAATTACTATGATCGACATAGACAACCGCTCGATAATACATGATGATACGATATGATATATCCGATATTTTGTCTTTGTAAAACCATAGCATAACTACAATGGAAGCCAAAGATGTCGGTTGACAGAAGAAGTGCTCTTATGGTATGGCGGACAATTTCGAGAAGTCAGGATTTCGCAAATTCTTTGTCTGATTTAATTTGAAACTGAGATGCTCATCGGCTATCTCGTTAGCTTGCAAATACAACCATGATTTATCTGCATGATATGTATTTGAACCTTAGTTCCAATAATTTCACTTGACACGATGATGTTACACTCGATTTGGAATTTTTATATCTGCAGCTGCAGATCCCCATTGATTGGCATGAATTTACGTTAGATAAGGCATTGCACTTGAAACGGGAACGCTTCACCTCAATTCGGTACTTTTGCTATTGAAATGTCAGAGATGAAATCGAACCTCATAATGTTGCGGACGGTCATGTCATTCTGCATTTGAAATGTTTGTGCCTAACATGAAACGGATGATTAGCTTCTTGATCGGTTAAACCTACAGAGAAAACGATTCTCCTCACTTAAAACCAATTAAACCAGATGCTGTCATATTAAAGGAGCAATACTTCACCACACCACTTAACGGTGAGAAATGGTAAAATACCTTCTTTTGAAACGTCTGCTTTCGAAGAGAAATAGGCAAATATATTTTATTTACATATAAATGATCAAATCAGGATCAAACATGATCTAGCAAGTGCATAATAAATTCGAATCTATCGTTGAACATCAGATGCATGTTTTTCGTCTTCAGAAGCTATTAAATTTTTGATATAATGGAAAGGCTATTGACATCAAATTTCTTACTTATGAATAAGCAGCACAAAAGATTGATCAGCATTCATATACAAATACATCGTCGAAAAATTCAATCACAGCTAAAGCACTAATAAATTTTGTGTTTTACTCAACTCCTAGTTGTTGGGTAATTCATTAACTTCTTCATGATGTCGCATGGATTAGCGTAAGTCCCGTTTGTGATCGAAAACCTCAATTTCCTTGCAATTACTTTTAAAGGAGATATCAGCCTGTTAGTATAACTACATCACATTAGCTTCAGTCAAATCAAATTACTCATTCACGAACGTCAGTTTGAGATTGAAGATTAAATTATTCACAACGATAGAGTATCGTTAATCATCAATTTGGAGAAGAAAATTTAAATTAGAATCATAAAAAGAAATTATAAATGGCATAAGTAGAATAAAATTTCTTAGTAAACTGACTTATTCAAGCAAATTTGGAAGAAGGATCAAACTTTAATCAAATCAACCTTGTGGTCACTATTGCACAATTGCGGTGCGAACGATTTCAGATTACTGAGGAAATTCCTATACCTGATATTTACAATCTTTAGTATCCAGGAAACTGTTCGCCATTCGTACTGAAGTGGTTTTCAATTGAAATATATCGAATACTTGCGGATAATCAACAGAGAAGTCAATCACACTTGCTTCAACAGACAGCCAACTGTTTGCTTGTAGATTCTTGTCAATTGAATTATTCAGATGTCAATATTGACAGATTCTAAATATTTTCTAGTATAATATGTATACAAATCGTTGAGAGAATTTTAGATTTGATGCCAAGTCTAATTCAATGATCAAACAAAGTTGAATCATATTCCAGATTGCATCCCAAAAATAGTATGAAAACATTCATAATACATACGTGTATCTTCAATTCACTGAAATCAATTATGTCGTTTATTTGAACGTCTGCCTCTGGATTCAAATTATAGAATGAAGAGAAGTTATCCAGAATATTGAAATATTTGGTCCGAAACCAGCAGCAATTTTGACCAGAATACATCACCGGTTTTCTTTTCAAAAGCTCACATCTCGGCTTTGCAGTTTCTGATGAATTGAGAAAGTGAGTGATTCAATAAAACTCTTTGATTGCTATTTTCGTGCAACTCATTTATGCTTCACTCTCAGTCATTATGTTAAGCTAAAGAGTGTGTAACCTTAATTCATTGCAAGTGATAAAAATCATGTAGATTTTTGAGCTGCGACATCTCTGATAAATCTATATTCTTCAATTATACCCAGGACAATGGAGGTCGCAGAACAATTTAATTATGATATCAAAAGTAGTAGGTCAAAATGACCGACGATGCATTTGTTTCGATTTCGGGTTGTAACTAAATTAGTATGTCTGCCCGGTGTCCCAATCAATGAGCTTCATCTAATAATTGATGAGTTTTATAGAAGAAAATGCAATTTAATCAGTTGCATTCTCATTTCAGAACCTCAGCCACCAGCCGATTTGAAAATTTGAAAAAATCATGCATGTTACTAATTGAACTTATTGCAAGTAGTGCAGTACATTTTATGCTCTCAGTAAGTATATGCATTTTTTGAAACATAGCTAAAAAACACTTAGCCTTTCCAGGGCAGGAAAATTAAATTTGTACTGGAAGCGTTATGGCCATAAGCTAGGATGATTATGCTGAATAGTCAGTGCAGTGTGTGAATCGATAAGTGCAGTAAACCCTCCAGCTTTGTCAATTAGAATTTGAACAAGGAGGTCAATAATTACGCGAGGATGGAGAGTATAATCTCACGACTTGATTTCTTCATATATTAGTTGTGCTTGAAAGGAACATTTTCACTCAACTTCCAAAAATTCTTTTCGATGGTCGATATTCAAAGAAACCACATGCGTTAAGTTTATCTGTGACACTTGTACTCAGACAATGTACAAATATATCCATATGTGATAAAATAATGCACCGATCTACCAATTTATTATTTATAGGTATATTTCCATTAAATCGAGTATTTCATAAGGGAATGCATGTATAAGGGTTCATTATGCTATTCTTGGGTTGAATTAACAACATAATTTACAAACTTGACAAGCTTTTGCTGCATTACTGCTTAGAAATATAAATCTTTGATGCACTGTTCTGTTCCATTTACTTTCAGCTGAATCTTCTCTAAGAGGCAGATATGAGCTTGACGCATAATAAACGATGAAGTGGACTTCCGATTTCCGGCAATTTGGAGAAGGTGAATTGATAATTTGTATTGAAAACTGTTCCGAAAAAGCAAGCAGAAAATAACGTCAAAGTTGCAGGCGATTTGAGGCTCCAATCGTGTCCAGTGCTTTCTCTCAACAGCAAAAACACAAGATGGACTGAACTCATTTTCATAGAAATTATGTAAAGTCTTTCAAAGAAGGATATCAATAAATTAGCGAAACAGCAAATTGATTGACGTATTGTATGTATCGGACTACCAGCAATATGAACACGATTATACATTCAGATATTCAAAATGAATTATCTATGAGGATCACTACAGTTGTTATAAACTTATTAACTAAAGTTGGGCTAAAATTGCAGGTACAAAAAGCTGACACGAACAAGTATATTTTCAACTGAATAAATCTGAAAACAGTGATGATAAGACAGTATGAAGAATCACGTGGCTGTTATTTGTCGGAGACTCAGAATGACAATATTCAACAAATTCTAACTCTTAGTAATTCTAAGTATAATAAATAAAGAGCCAAAGTTTGTAGAATATTGTCATTAAAAATGATAAAAACATAATTCATGGTGAAATTTTGAAGAAGTTTGCAATATCCTTGCCTCCACTTTTACCTACTCCTCCAACTGATAAAAAACAATCAGTCGATTGAGAGGACTTGAGAGCAGAAAGATATGAATGTCAGCATTTTCAAAAGTTTTAACTGACAGTGTCTCGGGAGTGTCGGGAAAATCATATCCTCGCGCTTTTCTGAACAACTTCCAGGCATTGATGGTCGATAGCTAACGTTCGA
The DNA here is from genome assembly GCA_907163375.1 of Prostheceraeus crozeri. Taxonomy (NCBI): domain Eukaryota; kingdom Metazoa; phylum Platyhelminthes; order Polycladida; family Euryleptidae; genus Prostheceraeus; species Prostheceraeus crozeri. The sequence continues at coordinate 128,472 of CAJQUW010013833.1, read as the reverse complement.
AATCGAATTAAGTCTCATTACATGTGCAACAAGATTTCCTTGCAGGCGGATATATCATAATTTGTACGGAAATCTGGTCTCTAAGCAAAATTCGTGATACTAATTACGCTCTACTCACACAAGAAGATTATCTACAGCAGAACAACTTTATTGTGACAGAATTTATCAAGAGAAAAATTATCTTTCATAACATTGGAATATATTCAAAACGATCGTTTTTATCACATCAAAATCGATAGCATACACTCATTACGCAATATTTCAAATGTGCTCTGTGAAATATGTAATGCAATATTTCTAATTATGTCTACTTGATCAAATGGCACAGTTCTTGAATTTAATCTTCATACATCACATTTTTTTCTATTGGTCGGAATCACTTGATTAAGGATAATCTACTCTTGCGACCATTTTATCCTCGAAGAAGGAACGAAATGCGAAGTGATTTTTTACATATTGTGAACAAATAGAATCTCTTCTTAATTACTTTAAAAAGGGCTGTCAATAAATCCTTGTCATCGCTTCGATTAATATTTCTTATTGCAAAATGTCATATTAATTGTAATTTTGCAGAAAAACGTTTATATCATACGTGTATGTACAGGATCACCATTTTTGCAATTGCGCGACCAGGCATACTTCAATCACGCGGAAAGATAGGACAAATTTGATGCGCAGGCGATATTTGTGTAAAGAAACAAGACCTATATAACCCATACAAAGGGTGAATGGGAACAGCTAGCCTGTGAATTAATGCAATCTCAAATGTCACCGGGAAAATTTGATTGCCTGAAAACAAATTCCTTTAATGTTGTCCTCCTCGTCCCATTTTTTTTACTAACAATGTGACTTAGTTCGAGAGGATATTTTCCTCATCAATAAAACTTGTTTTGTATCAACTAAATATACACATTAATCACGCAATCTCTGAACTACTTGAGGCTTCAATTCACGTAAACAGAGCGAAGAGCAGGGAGGATAAGTTAAATAAGGCATCAATTTAGCGATCTACAAGCGCTGAGACTATCACTTAAAGTATAATTGAGCATAATCTACTTAGATTACTCTGTGGGGCATATGTGTGGAAGAAACTGTGTTAACTGAAGCGATTAATATCCAAAACAGATATATTCTATATTTTAATCTACTTATATAGTGGCATTCAGTAGCATGTGATAATGTAATATATAATATAAAAGAATGAAGATTTGGATGAATTTCACAGAATTCTATTCGAATTTTACTGGTCTCAGCTACTAACCTTCTACTGCGACGAAAAGGATATAACGAACAGATGGAATCAAAGGAAAAGCACAAAAATCATAATTTCATGAAATGTTCAATGCTTTCCGAGCATCCTTTGAAGGAGCCGTTTTGGAAGGTAGAAAAAACTAACTTAAGGGGCATTAATTTATCAGTCCAGGAATTGTTGGAAAATTTGTTGAAAAGTAGAATAGAAATTTTCAAATCGATACATGTTGTATACATGCGCATGCAGCAACAACAGACATGTTAATCCATCAAATTAGTATCATAATGCATGTAATCATTAATAGCCAAAGAATCATTACAGTTAGCTCGCCCTGCTTTCCTAAGCCAAAAGGGAAGATTTCAATATTTCAAGGTTGATGAAAGTGGTCTTAGTGGTCTAGCGATCCTCTGGTGCACGGGTCGGGTCCCGAATGTGTCACTGAAAAGGGCATCGTGACTAATAGCACCGCTACGCTGCAAAAAAGTCTGACTATGTCAACACTGTCCAACGCCTCACTTCATTTTTTTAATAAAATGACGCGGTGCTTGTGAAAACACGTTGTAGATATCGAACAATAAGCAGAACGATAAATAATTCCTGACAGCTGATAGCACAGAGCAACAACTCAGCACTAATTGCATCTCCAATGTGATAACAGTTGCGATCTCATTAAATGAACTCTTGCTGTCACGAAACGCCACGTGTGAGATGTGCGAATTTTTGCTGTTTTGGAGAAATTAGTACGAAATTGACTGATCATATGATAGCTATGCACATGAAAGAATAGTTTTTTACAGATACTTGGAGGCCTTAGAGAGGCAATCTTTTTTAATCAACTTTGTAGGAAGTGATCACTACACTTTTGGACTCAGCCTTGTTAGTAAGAGCATTTTCTTACTCTTGATCATACCACAAGCAACCTAACACTGGAGGAGAAGTGTCTCAATCAGAGACAATGAACATAATTTGCTTTTCGATATACACGTAAATTCTATTGTATGAAAACTTACATCATAATTTAGTTCATGAAATTTCCTTGAAAATGCAGTTTAATTTACGTTTTACTAGGATTCTTATTGGTAAAGTTTCACTCTTTAATGTCTAAGAATTGCTACTTATTAAATATTGAAATCTCATAGATCGAATCTTCACCATGTAAACATAGGAATAATTTACAAAATTTGACCTTTTAAAAAAATTGATTTAATATTTTTCGACCTCAGGAACATAATGTGCGTAAAATGCTGAATATATATAAGAATATTCATTGCATGCTGCCATTCCTTTGAGTTTACACTTTGACACTCCATATACCTATACTCTTTGGTTGATAGAGACATATCACAGCGAAGAGGCGCACGGACGATGATAACTTCTGTTGTCGGCTTTTAACACGTCAACCATCTTTTTAAATTAGTATTAGAAGGATTTGTTTAATCAACAAAAGTTAAGCTCAGTGATTCGAATTCAAGAATCTGAAGAAATTAGAGTATTCGAAGGAATCTACGAGCACAATTTAATCAATGCATTATAAAATTCTCTTTCTGTCCACGTAGTAGGTTCAGGTATGTGTCATCGTTTTGTATTTGACTGCATTTCTGGTAAACCCATTACCATTACAATCTGTGCATTGAAAATATAACACAACATACACTGTAATGACAAATGAAATGTATATCTTTGTGAAATTTCTAGTGTAATACTGCTTACTTGTTAAATTTAGAGTAGTACTGTGAAATAAAAGTTAAAAATATTAAAGAAATACAAATTACAGCAAGAATCTCGCTTGCTAAGCTTGCTCATTGATGAGTGGACGAGGATGAGTTTATGAACAAGGATTATTGTTCATAAAATACATTAATTTATTTAATTTCCATCTTTAGTTTCAGCACCCTCTATGAGGTTCGGAAGTGACATAACAATTATGACACTTAAGCAGGGGAATGGTGAAAGACTCAATAGCTCATCAACGTATATCTCATGTGTAGGCAACTAGGCATCGATTTAAGGAAAACGAAATTATTTGTTGCTTTTTATCTAAATTTTGCTATTTGAGTAGAGTTACAAATTAAAATGCCTCAATGCAGATGTCTCTTCCATTCTAACATAGCGATCTGCAAGTCTATGAAGAAGTATTGGATTTTCATGTCATGGAACATGACATTTCATTAATTTGATCCTTGTTGTTGAATGTTAAGTACTGACTGCAATATTCATATCATTCATTTTCTGTGTGTGAATATCGTAAGTAAGAATATTTCATGCAATCATAAAAGCATGGAATGCATGTGTACAGGCAGCTGTGCACACCTGGCGAGGGAACCAACAGGGTCCATAAGGTGAAGATTGCGACCTGTGAGCATGTGGGTGAAAGAGTCGAAATATGTGATGTTGCATAGGCATGATTTACAGAGGAGAACATAAGCGAACAGTGGACGCAAGGGATGAATTTGTGCAAATATTCTTTTAATAAGGGTGATTTGATGGGGCGGAGTTGTGCTACTACTCTACATGCGCCTCTGTCGGTTGGGGAAAATGTGCTAATGATTTTGTTTTTAGCCGGTGTGCAAGCTGAGTTTGAATAGATGCTTTATTGTAGCTTTGGTTGGTAGTGTGGTATACAAAATGGTGGGATTTTGTTGTCTGATGGCGGTTGGTGCTAATGGTCGGGTTTCCTCTCATGTGTTCTTCCACATCGGCGAATATAGCACGGCTCAAATACTGGTTGTTGAGTTCAATTCAACATTCATATTTGTACACCAATCGAGATAACATAATTATGCAGTTTGTCTCATCTTCAAGCGAAAGTAACTAATGCTTTTAATTAATATTAAATTGCGAATTTCAAAAATCGACTTTAGTATCTTTAAATCTAGCTTTATCGTATTACACATGTATTAGATAAATATTATAGTATTATACCTAATACAGCAACTGCAATTAAATAATTAATATATCAGTACATATTTTATAATACAGTTAGCCTTTAATTCACTAAATGGCATTTGTCAACAATTTCAATAATCGATTTCAACAATACACATCACATCAATACAGACGAGTAAGCTATTTGTCAGTGTTTAATTTATTTTCATTTGCTGCGTTGTTAATTTAACTAAAAATTCTTCATATTTCATTGTTCATCATCCAGGGTAGGCTACACATTTGCTGCTAAAACTCGTGACATTTGCAAATTCTTAAAGCCAGTTGGAACCAACGGGAACATGCATTGCACGTTCCAGTGCAACGCATTCACTAAAGTGCATTTCCGTGTAATAGGACAAGTAGCGATGAAGATGAAAAGAAATCCTGTGCTCGTTATTTACGAAAAATTGATGCCATTAATCCCTCACTTTTACAGATTTCAACGTCTGGTGATGAAACGTCTTCACTATTATCCACTGTAATGTCATCCGGTCATGTGCCTTACACAGTACAAGTGTTATTCTACACATTCATTCATTTTCGAACTGCGTGTGTCCAGAGTACAACATCCTTGGCAATAAAACAATATCTTCAATTATAGAGACATTTCCAAATCTGTGATAGTGTAAGTTCTTGACTTCTGACACACCCTTTAGAATCAGCCATCCTTCAATGTAAACATTTCTAATGATAAACTGGAAAGATATTAATAGTTCATGGTGAATGGTTTTACAGTATCACAAGATTCATATGGGAGACTGAGAATCGAACAACAACTGTTATAACTTGAAGGATATGGGAGAATGCAGAAATCCAGCAATCCCCGGATATCAATCGATAGCGATTCTGTCACAGGCATGTAGCCATAATTGTTGTACTTCTGAATTCTCACTGTTACGGTTTCACGTTTGCACTCTGATAGGAACAATTCCACATAGATTCAAATTGAAGCAATAAATCTTCCACATGAAACATTGATCCTGCCATGAATTCTACAGAAGAGCAAAATCAGGTTTGATATTTTCAATGAATTTGCGTAACACCACTTGATAGATTGGCAAGTGTTACACTGACTTTCCATCCTGATGTCATCCTGATATCCATTCACATCTATCTAACTTCGGAATATTGTAATGACAACAAAGGAGCGGTTTCAACGTCAATTAGCCTATTAGAGTACAAGGACAATTTTATATATGATTTTATTTTTGCAATTTTTGATAGAAATAAGAAGACAACCCTAATATTCCGACCATCTGAATTTTATTACCATTCATGGTGATAACAACATCAATCCGTAGCAAATTTAAGATCATTAAGCGATGCTACTATCTCCTCCTGCTGCAAATAAAGCTCAAGAAGCCTTCATTCAATGGACAGAATGACTGAGTGAGATCGAGACTTATTGAGTAATTTTTTCCTTCTTCTCATTTTCTTTATTCTATTGGTGGCAATTTCTGTTTGCCTTGTTTATTTAGTTTCTAGATATCCACTGATTTTCTCTACCGTAGTATTTGTTCATTCAGGATTGCATGTGTTCTATAGCCTATAATCGTTTTTACGTTTTTGTAAATTGAATCTCATTCAGGAATTATAGTAAATAGATTTCTGACGATGGCCACTTCAGATGGGCGAAATATTAAGCTTGTCTTCCTATTTCTATCAAAAAGGAACATTTTCTAAGAATAAACAGAATTAGCAACGATCTCAAATAATTCAATAAGCAAGAATTTATTCTAATCGCATAATTCTATTAGAAAATTCCCAATGAATACATGTACCGGCACCTGATACGATATAACAAACATGACATTGAAGGATTGCGGAGTGCCAATTCGCGTGGGCATGGAATAGAGAGATTTCCGCATTCTTGAGAGATTCAGGCACTAAATTTATTCGTCGACTAATCAGTACGGCTTGAAATATCAGCGGAATAATTCCGAGCCGAACTTATTAGTCATTGTAGGACGAAACATGTCTTGTGCGGCTACTAATAAATTTAGTGCTTAAATCGCTCAAGTCTGAGGAAATCTTTTTATTAAAAATCTATAACTATGATAAGAGATTTCCGAATTCCAGTCACTAACATCAAAATTCAAATTAAGTATAGCTGCACTTAGGGTTGCTGTGGGCGGGGCAGTAGGCTATGTGAATCCACAAAAGATGCAATGGCATGTGTGGTAGCCTTCCTGCGATACACCAGGGATTCGTGTGGAAAGTTTGCTCAGATCAGGGGACTGCTGAATTTCGAGCCGTCGATCTGTACGCAGTGCATGGCTTGAGAAAGTTGAGTCATTCTGCTACCTGGGCGACACTGTGAGTGCTGCAGCCTTGTAACGACCTGGCTGTGACATAGAAGGTACGGTGTGCGTGGAAGAAGTTCGATGAGCGTTCTTCACGTGTTACCCCTTTGAAGTGCAAGCAGTGCGATGACCTGCGGAAGTGAAACAGGAGCGACGGGCGATGAAGACCAGCCATAAAAAGCTGGAGACGATCGACAATGCCATGATATTCGGAGTCAGGCTCAAGTGACCGAAGGGGGAGTGAAGACCTTCGAGGGAAAGTGGGCCTAAGGATATTTGCCGTATTTTGCATCGTTCTCGGCTTCGCTGTTGCAGTCACGTCCAGAATGGAGGTTGATCGGCACACCCGGAAGCGTAGTTTCAAACAATGTCAAAGGACATGAAGATCCTGAACCTCAGTCCTTCGCTCGCCAATGATCGAGCTAAATGTAGCCGCAATCGTCTAGCCTCGTCGGACAGACTCAACGGACCGGAAGCAGCAGTGAGTGAGTGCGTCTGGGTTGATGAGACACTTTGATTGTCAGGGTTGAAGTGTAGTCCTTAAGACATAATCCGTGCTAACCTTCTATACCATTTTTTACTGTTGTTCAAGAACGCACAGACAACAATTATGCAAGTGCACATTCACAGATGTTCAACATTCTTCATGTAAAAAATCAAACATCACTGTCTGCATGTCATGCAGAATGAATACATTCATTAAAAATTGCAATAAACTTTTAGGTTAATGTATTAGCTTAAGGTTTAGTAAGACAATCAACATGGCAAATTATTCTCAACGCAATTTTCAATTTAGTTTTCCGAAGGATTACCGAGTGAAACTTAAAGATACAAACACAAATGATTGTTGGTTGCGAAGATTCATCCCAATGCGTAAGAAAATTATTTCACTCGTACATTAGTACATTGTCGTGTGCGTACTTGCGCATGTGTGTGCATAGTCGTGAGAGGGATGATTAGAAAAGTTAAGATTGCATAGCAAACCTCTTTAAGCTTTCGTACCAGCAAAAAGCAGAGATCTGATGTTTCATGGGTTGGCAGGAAGACACTCAACCATGTACTTAACTTTTGTGACTTCAGATCGCAAGAAAAATTCATCCAAATTTCTATGTTTTCTAAAGAAATTTGTCCGCGACTTTACCGGATATACCTATAGCATAAACCAGTTAATCACATAGGAATATATTTGTCACGAAATTATGGATGACGCTTCGTGATTAAAGTCACGAAGTCCGAGTTACTGATACAAATTGGTTTCTCTTCAGATAGATTCGTCGAATCAAAGGTCAGTCTTCGAAATCAAGTGACCTGGTTATCTGGTCGTCATCAGTACAATTTAGCATGGTTGATATTTTTCATACATTGCAATGAATTCATCATTCAAAAATATTCGGTCCACTAACACTAATTATCATCATGCGATAGGAAAAATCCAAAAATTTCTCAATGTTGATGTCAAAAATTTCTCGCTTAATCATCTTACAAAATTACGACGACAACCGTCATCTTTTTATTCCAATTTCATTTACACGCTGATTCTATTTTCAGATATTTCACCTTTGATAGCGAACTTGTTTCACTTATCGGTCAATGAAGTCACCAAGTAACACGTGTAAGGTGCTCTTAAAGGTGCCAAAGGTAAGCAATAAAAAAAAGAAAAGAAAACATTTGACGAATCCCAGTGACAGGAATAACAACTGTGTCTCTGTGTTGTCACCACTATCCGCTCAAGTCATCAGTTATAGGTATCAACGTCGTTATTTTTCTTGTTGTCTATCGCTCATTTATGCCTACATTAAGTCAATCAAAACTATGGTACCAGCAACTTCAGCAATTTCAAAATGTAATTCACTTTTCCCGATAAGACAGATGAGCTTATAAGATTCAAAAATTAGTTGAAAGTTTTATGTTGTATTTTTCTGAACACTTTGATTTATTGCCTCAACCAAACTTGAAATTCTAAACATGGTGCCAGATCAAAAATCGATTCAACGTCATTACTATTTCGTTCAACAAAGATTTAATTTAACAAAAGTCTAGTGTTCAACAAAGGTGAACCACTCTGAAAATCATTTTTCTCCTTGAAATTTTGTGGTCAAGTCGATTGGATGCTTTAGCTGAGTATCAACGATGTATTTTCGTTCTACTTAACGTGTGGTACACTTTAAAATCGAAATGAGCCAAAAAAATTTGTGTCTTAACTTCCACATGGTGTAGACACTAGAAAATATACGATGCATCAGGAGCAAATCGGAAAGGCGGTCAAAGCAATTCACACTTTTTCCACACTGGGCGGTGTAAAAGCTGAATTCGAAATCACATGGCTGTGTCAACGGTATGACTTGTTGAATGCATGAATGATTTGAAATTGCTGACTTTTTTCTCAATTTTCAAAATTGTAGGGTCAATTCTGCCTCAAATTTACATGCACTTCAAAGATGGTCGAAATAAGAAATTACGAAGTCGTCGCACTCTTTCCATTCTATTCAACGTCCCTTGAGCCTGTCAAAAACTCGTGGTAAAATAGTGATTGATTATGTGCATAAAGAAAACAATGAAGGAGTGAGAACTTTCCAAATCTACTTGAATATCTAAGACATTTTTTCTCTGCTATGACAGTTACATGTATATAATTCACATTTCTGTCACTAAATATTATTTGCAATATTGCGTCAAAGCATGCTTTCATTCAGTATTCATGATTAGCAAATGGTGCAATCTTGCTCACAAGCACAGATAATCTTTCTAAGTTTCTCTACACCTGTTATCTATTGTTGAACATTGGAATTACTCAGCAGGTTGCAAGTTGCACTATTAAGGCGCGTCAATTGTTAGCATGAAATGCACTAAATCACGACTAAATAGATAAGAGAGCTTCACTACATGCAGGCAATTGTATAATTTTCCAAAATATTTCGTTTCTACAGATTCGTGTGTTCAATATAAAAGTAAATGCATTCCTTCAATACAAAAAAATGAATTGAATGTTTACCGAAGATTTTATCACTATTATATTTGATAATGTCTAGAAACAAACCGGTCGTTGTGTGACTGATCAAAAATTCTGATGTATAGGAACGTGTATTCTAATACACGTACTGAAGAATTGGCAGGAGCGAAACACCGAATAGAAGATGTCCTATATTTTGTTAATTATTTTGACCGACTTTTGTGCCACGCTTGAGAACTTCGCACCATCAACAGCAATTTTGATGCAATTATCTAAAGCAAACTTCTGAGCAAAGTCTTCAGGTCTAGAAAAGTGCTACAAATTGTACTGTTTATTTTTGGGGAATAGTAAATATAATGAAAGTGATGAAATCAATGGCGTAATTCGTACAGTTGCTAAAAAGGCAATTGTATGAAGCTCTAAATTTCCTGACTATTCACAGCATAGTTATCGATTCCTGCAGAGTTCATATGGGCAACTGAACTGACTACGCAGATCACCTTTTGATAATTGCTTGAATACTGCAGACAACCCTGCGAGTGGTCACTTTCAAGAACTACTCGCAATGGTCATTCGGGCCACACTTCGGTCCACATAAATACTTTTCATCAAAGGTTCTGATTTATTCTTGATAATTCTTCTTTGAATTATAAGAATGCCAAGCGAATCTGATACCCCCTTGGCGCTACTGAATGTGGGAAGATAATGCACAACATAAGACAAAAATTTAAGTAACTCCTGTCAGATCCCAAGTAGTTTCTCAAGGTAAATCAGAGACTTTATATGAATAACTGTTGTTAAAACGCAAACATTTCCTGATAGACACGGGCAAATAAGCAGTTTTGACTATTAACTTTATTCTCAATTTAATTTTAAGTCAGTATACCAACGACCTAAGTCTATTTACATATCGTCTACTGTTGTTGATTGTAAATGTAGAACAGTATATTCATTCAAGTGATATCCAAATATTGCAAAGCATTGCTATCAATAAGGAATACAACCGTTAGTGCATCACACGCAAACTAACATTTGTTATGATAATTATCTGAATTCTGCTTAAGTACAGTTGATATATTGACACGAATAGTAGGAATAAAATTACATTGGCAGTATTCTGCTGCATCTTTACGAAATAAAACAGATGACAAATTAATTAACGTGCTATATGGCTCTTTTAGTTCACAATTATTCTTTAATCATTGTCTTCCTCCATTTATGTTGTTTGCCTTTCTATATCCCACTGCCAATTGCGTACATACTTGCATACTCATCCTGTCATGATGTACTGTCTCATACTGCTTCAGTTGCTAAGCTTCAAATCCAGGCACTCATTCAACACACGTTGTCTCTGCATTTTAGTGCTATGGGAATAGTCTGAAACTTAATCAAGAGTGATTCTCATAATGTATTAGGAAAGACATTTTCCTCTAATACTCTAGGAAAATAGGTCAGTCGTCTCCGTCATGTGGAAATGACAAGCCTCAAGAAGTGAATTCGCCGACGTTTCATCGATCATTAATGACAGACATCATTCGTTCAGAAAACAAGACTCGAGCATTGAATCGCTTTGGTAATAAATATTTTTATAAAACAGTGTAAAATGATAAAAAGATCTGACTTAAATACTTTCATTTTCCCATTTCGATGCTAATCAAATTTTCACAAGTTTAGAATATTCAAACAAACCCTTGAATTCTATTTATAGCTAGACAATCGTGACTTAAAGCAAATCAGAGGGATTATTATTCTACCAGACGCATCTGATGTTTATGTCTTTGGCTGAAGTTTACCCTGGGAGATAAACGCATCAAAACTATTTTTGCTTCGCAGCCAAACTTTCACGACCCAGCACACAAGTTGTCGGATCGAATGGTCGATTAATCAACGTTGAGAAAATTATAACACAATCGAGAGCATCCAAATATCATTCCAAACTAGAGCAAGTAGGTAGTACTGAGTACATCAATCCTCTTGATTGTAATAACTTCAACCGTTTTCAAGATCGTGTCTATACTTTTCCACCTTCATAAATGAAGTGCACTTTAAGCCAATTCAGATGGATATAACTGTGACATGTTTGATGTTTAAATTCGAAATATTAAATGCTTTTCACGAATAGACGTAAAATCCTAGTGAAAAGATTTCTTAGAAATGCGGGACTTTTGAACCGACTTGAATAGCAAAACAGTCGATATCAGGCATAGATGAATGCAACCACGCATAATCAAGCTAGCAGTATTGTGCAATGGCCACGATCCATATGGGAGAATTTCAGCCCGAATCCGAACCCGACCAGAATAAGAGCTAATCCGTAACCGCATTTTATTTGAGTGACGTGATCTAAATATAATTATCCTTGTGATTTCTGTGATCTAATGTATAAATTGTTCATTGAAAATGTGAAGGGCAGACTTATTGAAAGTTATTCTACTATCGTATCTCGATTTGCGAGAAATTCTAGCACGCATCAGGGTTGGAACAGGTCAGGAATTTTCTGACCCAACCAAACCGGTAACCGGAAAGACGAAGTCAACCCAACCGGCCGGTTGACCGGCCAAACCCAACCGGATGGCTATGATTATCTTTTATCAATTCAACTTTGTCATTCAAACTGATGCGACAAAGGGATCCTCGGTTTGTAATTTGAGGGTCCTTGGCCTCGATCTTTTTGAAATTTGTGATGTCAATAAGATTTTTAGTATTTTTTTCTAAGGGGTTGTGCGCTACCTATTCTATTCATTGAATCTACTCATTTGAATATTGAGTTATCTTTTAAAACTGAATGGGTTTTGAAATTACTTGATTTTAAATATTGTTTGTTAAAATAAAATAAATAAATATAATAAAATGAGCCAATGCATCTTTTCTAAATTGTTTATCAAACGACGAGTGTTATCTCACATGTGTTTCTTTAATGAGTGAATTGAGCACATTGAGATGTTACTCTTTATAAAAGAAGCAATAAAGAACGGATTATGATGAACAGATTAATCATATGTCATTGACCGTAAGCTGCTTTCTTTTCCCTTGTAATTTTATTGAAATCTGTGTCAGTGCATTGTCACTTAATTAGGTTGGGTGTGGATCAGTCTCAATAGGCTAACGCATGGTATTTCACTCTCTATTTGATAAGCCTATTTCTGGATGATATGGATAGGCTTTCGTCTTCGTATAATTTCAATTTAAATAAATTAGCAGGCCTTGTTCATTGCAACTTTTCATTCGTCTACATTAACATAGATTCGTCAGACATGAACTTTGAGATGCGTAAGCATGTGAGTAGACAAACTCATGAAACATTTGAGTATTGATGACATTTTATAAACAGTCCTAGTGTCGATCTGAAAAATATGTCATGGATCATATGTAGGGGACATTTCAGATAAGCTTAATAAGCCATAGAAAAATTGTGTACACAGTACATTACAATTCTTGTCTGATCGATCAATCTCAATAATTGCTGGCGATTGATTGACCGATCGGTTTCGAACGGGACAGGTCAATTTACACCGACACAACCCAACCGGCAACTCAGCCTAACCTAACCCAACCGGTCGACCACGCCGGTCAGCCGGCCCGGTTCCAACACTGGTACACATTCATCATTGAAAGTTTTTATACATCTTGATTATGCGTATCGGGCCGAATCGGGTCGGATTCGAACTCTGGTTCATAAGGTTTTCAATAATCGATGATATCATTGTCAGTCGGTGATATTCACGTGCTTTTCTTTTTCAGAGAAAAGTGAAGTTTTAGAAAAACTGATAATCAGAGTTGTACTAAGTAAGGCATTATGAAGTGAAAAATTCAATGACAGACAGCAAATCTTATCTCGCATATTGACTTGACAATGATCCAATGGCTGATGTGATGATATTACTTGCAATAACAATACCATTATTTCAATATCCGACAAGTACTCACTCCATCGCCTGTCTTGATGCCGATTCCGGAGTTGATATGTTCAATCACTTTTTGAAGGTTTCCCGATCGGGCGGCGCGGAGGAAGCTGTGTCGACCATCCGTCTGAAATAAAATGCGTGCGCAATATAGGTCTACATGAAATATAAAAATAAATCAATTAATATTTAGAAAATGACTGGCATGAGTGTCCTGTGATCAAATAATGAAAGTCATTACCTATTTATCAGGTTTTCATTTTGCTTTTACAAACTCAACAATAATGCATTACGTAAAGACAAATCCGACACAGTAGTTCGTTAGCAGAATTGTGCCTTTCTCTCTTCGCATCATTTGTCTCGAGGGATGACCGAGGTTGGCAGCGTTGGCAATCTTGACATAACCGACTTAGAATGTAACAGACGGAGACACAGCGCTCGCTTTCAATCTCGTCTCGTTCTCGTTACAGAAATATTCCTGATTTTCTGTTTGCACAAGAAATATTCTCATTTATATTTGTTAGACGAAAGAATTATAATGAGGATATCGAGAAGCTGAAGTAGAACCCAGCAGTATTGTCTTGAATAATGAGTCATTCAGAGTAACGAATTGATGCTACTAGGCATTCAGAGCTATTTACTAATGCTGAGGAATGAGAGCCAGAAAAAAATAATATCATTACTAATCCGGAGTGTTCATATGTTCCTCTCTCGCATGCAATGTCTGTGAGAAAAAGGTCAGAGCTCAAATTTCAGTCGCATTTTGTTCAACAATATATATTTTAGGGTAAGAATAACCAGTTCTTCATTGTAGTGTTAAAAAGGGCTTGGCGCGGATTAGATTTTCGCTTCAATAAAAACAAATTTGCTGGTTAACCAATAAAATGTATAGTTGCTGAAAGTCCATTGCTAAATTTTAAAATTTGATGTGAAAGCCTAAAGCATTTGAAAGGTTTTGGATGCACGTATAGGTGGTCGGGATTTAATGTGATAGATAATTCTTAAATGCGTATGTCATGGGTGTATATCTGTTTAATAAATATTCTTTTTGATGATATTTTTTAAATAAATAAAAGTGACAATGAATTTTTAACGCTTCGCTCAAATTCTATTGACCATTATCAAGATACATGCACTTAGAAATGACCGGAACAACTTAATGATTATACAATAGGCAAAAAAAGGTGAAATAATAATAATAATGTATGATCTGTGACACTAAATAAAGAATTTAGAAAACTTACATAGAATCTAAAATATTCAAAGTTCATAGCAATAAAAACAATCCGCATCAGAGAAATCATCATTAAAGGAGCTTAGGTTGGACAGAATCTGTCTGGCCATTTAGGGATGGCCTTTGCATATGAATATGAAGTATTTCATAGATCTTGAGATCACATACAGATGACATTTTACGCAGCACTCGAAAGTCACTTAGCTGCGCTATGTTGTTTGAATGCACCCTAATGCGATGGCCGCTAATAGCAGACTTTTTAAGTTATTTTCATGTCGCATAAGTCACATTTACGTATATCTATATATTTCACGGCCACTATTTACGAGCAGGGGTTTCTCGATGATGTTAAAAGCCAAATAAATAAAAGCCTTGCTTTTATTGCAGGTAGAGCAGACTTCTTTATTTGCCGGGTTGAGTTTAGTTTCTAATTGTTGAGGCTTTAGTCAAATACTTTTTAATTCAGAAGAGAAATCCTCAATTTTTTTTGAAAACAAGTACCGCGAGTTTGTTTTAGTCGCGGTTGAGCTGCAAATAAACAGCTTAATCGGGCCATCCCTGATCGTAAATCTTATAATTACTGATCAATAGGTCATAGGCTAGCATAGCAGCCATTTAATTATATCATGATCTGCTTATGAGCTTTTAGCAACTAATCAACTGAATTCACAAAGGAATGCCCCTCTACATGGAATCAGCAAATTACTAATAGCTTCTCAACTTTTTCAAAATTTATCATTTTTAAAGTGAACTTGGATAGTTTGATGTGATTATTATTGAGGTTATCACAACACGGACGTGAATGATTCATGAATCTCTGACTCAAAACATTTTCACGATATCGGATCGGTGAATGACATTATTTGCTACTCACTTCGGCTTAACTGTAGTAGTCTAAGATTTCATGCTGATCGCATATCTGCAGTAAATTTAACAATGGTACTGATTGTATTTCTTGGAAACGTTCTGCGTGTGGTGTATAGCTTAATAGTCTTTCCTGAATTAACTGTTTTATGGGAAATAATAACAACACAAATTGTAGGATCGCGATCTGACTGCTCAAAACAACTGAGTACGTCATATTGAAGGGGAATCACTGAATCAATGAACAAACTTCGATATCTAAGAAATTCTTTTTCAGACGAAAAGAGCTATCATCGCAATTGAGAGAAGATACAACAGCGGCAGTCGCCCGTCATCTGAATGCATTAAGGAAGGATTTTAGCCATGATCATGTTCGCTATGCGTGATTGAAAGGTCGGGAGTAAAAAAAACAAATCATTTAGGACCGATGGAAAGTTTTTCTAAGGACGTGATCGATTCGCGAATTTTACATTGCAATCGCCTTCTTACTGTAGTCAATGCAGAACTTGTTTAATTTGTCTGTATTCGCATTAAATTGACGGTTTGTGATGCTGCTTAATTAGATCAAATTATGAATCACAGAATGACAGCGAACGGCATCAGTTATGATGAAGAAAAATCCATTGTTCTAAAGTAGTCAATATCCAATGAAATGAACAAACATGATATCAAATAGCCATGCGAAATATGTGCGCCTGGTAGAACTTGAAACCACCAGAAGCATGACAACAACAAATACAAATGTAGAAAATGAACTGAAGTGATTCCATGCGAAATTTTATCGCTCTTAATACTTTTCCTTTATCGGATAAAACATAGAAAATTTAATTTTGTCTAACAATTGCAATCTGCGTCCCATTAGATTTACATGTTTCTTCCTTGATCCTGTCTGGTAAGAAGAGGAAATAATCATGGAGTGCACATCATTCTATGGAAGTCATATTGTCGGCTTTATTCCCTGCAGAAACTCGCTCTGGCTACCGGACCAAAGAGGCAATTCTATTTTCAAAGATCACAAATACATACTACATCTCTCGATTCATGATCCTTGAACGCATTTTGCACAGCTTTGAAAATGGACAAGTAGGTTGTGGAAAGAAAAATTGAATACCCATTGCGTAAATGGCATCGTGAAGATTAACTTTATGAAATTCATTAGATGCAGACCGATGACAGTTCAATGCTAACTGATATCACTTCATGTACAATATTAAGCCATGGGCAATAAGTGGCTACATTTTTATCGCTTGTTAAAATCGTCAGCTTTCTTCGTCATGATTTTATTTTTTAAGAGGAATGTTGAAGTAGATTTTAAAGGCGGTAGTATTTAGAATGCTCGAGTTCTTCAGCTTTGGGAATGTTCATTTAAAAATACATCAAAAATGTCAACAAAACAAGGCTCAAAGAGGCTGCAGAAGCTTTGTAAAACCCTATCTAATGAATTATGTGACCCACAGACTCAAGGATTCATCCATAAAGCGACGATGTCATTTGTGATGTCAAGTCGCTGCATTATTGATTTTTTCGATAAAATTACTATTCTTTCACAATTCATCGACTCAATCAATTCAAGATTAGGGTTCTACCATTTCAGGAAGAGTCTGAAAACGTCTGCACAATCTAGACATTCCGAAGAACTTAACGCCGAGAGAATAATGAAATGCTGCTAATAAACCGCACCACATCTGTGATGAATGATGTCATGCACTGATAGCAAGACATATTTCAGTAAATGATGTAAACTTTGAAATTATGAAATTTTATTGCGTATTAAATGGAATTCTATCTTTAACAAGTAACAAAATGTTTATTTTCCTGACAAATCGTTGATTACAGCGACTACTGCGACGCTCACTGAACTAATTGTAGCTGTACTTCTGCATAATTTCATCTGATGCTCATAATTAATGAGATATTGCTCTGTCTTAAGGTAATCTATCTTCGAAGCCGTGATTCGTCTGAACAGGATTCGAACAAAAGTCAGCTCGGTAGTTTGGTGTCCAACTTGAATTCCTTCAAATCCAATACATCATGAAGTACTTGTACATATAGTTTCCTTGTACATACAGGGATCGGCAAAATGTTATTGAAAAATATAGGCAGTCAACAATCAGATTTTTGATTGATTTTCTCGCAGCTGATTTTTGAATTCCCTGCTTCCCGAGAGTTACAGCAGCCCATATTCATTAAGGGTACTTCTATTCTCCCTCCCCCATATTTCTGTTGTTGACACCCGGAAGTATTGCGTCGTCAACGATCTTCTCTTGCTTACGGGCAGTTTCACTAACGTCGCATAGCGTTGAGTGTGTAAAACTCCTCTTATCTGACTTGTTACAACCTCACAACCTCATTTACAGCCTCAGAATTAGACAATTGCTAGTCATTTGTCTGTAGACAACAATCACACGAAGTTCAAGATCACAGCTGTACCTTGTACTCTAACTGAGTATCCAAGGTAGCAATCCTTCATCCCAGGGTTCAATTAAGACTTCTCAGTCGTGCTGTAGTGTCACCCAGTGACAGATCAAGTCTATTTTAAACCCAATGTGACCAACTTTGGCGAAATTTGATGATTTTGGAAAATTTGAAAAATGTGGGGGGAAGAATAGAAGTACCTCATTAAGTAAGTGGTTTTATAACTTAGAAAAGAATAATTGCTGGAAATTAACGTAAGTTAAATCGACTTCTCGGATAGTGCTTCTTCACCTAATTCGTCAACGTTTCTATGAAGCATGAACAACCAAGATGTTGGTCAAGTGATAAAAAACCACTCCAGTGATTTGAGATCACTTCCTCAAGTCAGCTTTGCCATAGCAGGTCTTTTCTGCTCTTCATTACTGAAAGAGGTCCTTCAAGCACGGATTGCCTGATCAATATAATCAAATACATAATGATATTCATTTAATTTTTGCACTTTTCAAAATCACATTTATAAATTCAATCTATCTTCATCCTTCTATAGAGATGCCACTTATCAATATAATATTGTAGGCATGTTAAGGAGTAGCATGCTGAAGAGATGCAAATGTAAAATGGTTTGACGTTGTGGTTGAAGGTGATTGACAATCTGACATTGTTTAATGATCTAAATCGCAATTATGAATAATCATTCAAGACAAAATTGTAGGTGAGTTAAAAAACATCCAGATAGATTATCTTCTGTCATGAGTTAAACGGAAATATATGTATCATGCGCATCTGTAGACCCCTAACTCCTTACTGTCAGTGAATATTTGAATGTGTTAATCTCTTGCTTTCCTGATGCAAAAAAACATGCAGCAAAACTTATTTGTCAACCCATCGCTACAAGAGGACTATCCGTCACCACAGACACAGAATCAGAGCCAATTGCGTGTTTGTCAGTGTTCAAATCAAAGTTTCGTAGATCAAAGTTCAACTGAATGTCACTTTTCTGACTCTTCCTCGTAAATGATTTTGTATTCACTTCTCCTAAATCTAATTTATTTCCACACCAGACTCTACTTCAGTTATTCCTTTCACTGTAGCAGTTCTCAGTCTCTCTGGAATTGATCCATCGATTTGACACAGTCTCAGACTGTTTCCAATGACGCAGCTGCGCAAATCAACTGGATCAACAAGTCTCTCACGCTTGTAAAACATCTAACGCTACTTTCAGCTTCATGTCATCACTACAGACATGAAAGAAACCGTCCACTTCTCCACACAACAGGGAAGCAGAGCTCAAAGTCATTCCAACACAGCACTTCATGCGAGTGAATCTTACCCGGAACCGTTTTCTCAGCTTCATCATGGCAAGAAGAGGGCTCGAGGGAGAGTCCGAAGATTACACAACGGATAGTCAATGACGAGAGTGTGGACGGATGATGCGAGGACAGTGGTGTGCGAGATACGGAAGTTAACGGAAAAATGTCCCTAGTATCGTTAGCTAAAGAGATGTTCATCCATTGCATTCATTGACATGCAGCAGTGCGAGTGGAAATTGCGAGGGGCTTTACCACCGGGAAACCAGAAATAGATCACTCCAACTGACGATCGAGAATACGAAGATCTGGAGTCTGTATTGAAATGAGGTGTTTTCACTGCTGTGAAAATCTACATAACTGCAGGGAAATGCCAAATGTCAAGAGATCTCTATTCGCCGACCAACTAAAGGAAGAGTTTTGAACAGATGCGAAGCAGGAGGCGACTTCCTGATTTACTTGCGAATAGGCATACGATTTCTCATACGACGATGTAAATACAAATCCGGTAACAATACAAAGCTCTAAACAGAAATTTATTTATGCGTGTATTCTCAAACATCCCATGTTGTTAACATAACATCTTTATAAGGTACAAGCGTGTGAATGATGGCAAGATTTGACTATGATATAGAACAGATTATCAATTAATGTTCACACTCATGATTATGTGATCAACGAAAGTCTCATGACTAAAGTATTTATGCCTTGTGCTGCTTGGGATAACTTACATTCAACGAATATCTTACCGTAGCTCAAGTAGTCACGAGTCCCATTTAAATTACGCCAACTGAAACGCCGAACAAGATGCTAGCGTCTTTTCATAAACTTCATTTCATAGCCCCATTTCATAAGCTGAAAACAGTCTAGAGCATTTTTGATTCTGATAGTTAAAATATTTTACTATGTTCATGAGCTCTTCTAAGCTAGAAGTTTCAGTTGAAGGTCCACGTCTAGCAGGTCAACTCATCGCGCTACAAGGGCAATTCGGTGGCTGCATCCACCTAATATAACGTCGGATATGTGCTACGTCATATGAACACTACACATATTAACTAAGAGCTGTGTGGGTGGATATCATATTGAAAATTAATTGTATAATCAGGTGAATCAATATCAAAAGCAAAGACTTAAAACAAATGTTTGTCGCAGTACATTGAATATCTAAAGAGAATGACAACTATTAAGTCAATACAAGACACCAACTCCCTTGATTCCCCGACCGCACTCGCCCGACCCAGGAATCAAGCTGAAGTCCGCACTAGAGACGAGCTCGCACCTTCTTCACTAGACCACGCTGACAGTCGGGCGAGTCCAGTCGGTGAATCAAGGGTGCTGGTGTTTTTTATTGACTTAATAGTTGTCATTCTCCTTAGATAATCAAAGTAAAGGTTAATAAGATGATGCCTTTTGGCATCATGAACTGATTTGAATGCGATCAAAATATGAATTCATTTCGTAGGATGCTATTGATTCAATCACTATCAGGCTGCAATAGCCTATTTGATCAATTTCATAAACAAGTATGTGAACCTTAAAAATTATGTGAACGCATTCCGTGGAGCCGGATGCGCTGTATTCCGGTAATTCATGTATTTGATATCGACCATCAATCGTTCTTCCATTATTGGATTAACATACATGTAAGTTTTATCAAATTTCTACCCATGGGCATCCATCATCCGTCGTATTTCTACCTGTGCAAAAACAACGTGTCATAACCTCTTAAGAATATCTAAACCGTTGTTGTGACGTTTTAACATGTAATAACATGCAATTATTCCGGAGTTGCGTTTGATCTTTAAGCGCAACTATAACTTCCGACCTCATCGTACATGGTTTCATGTATGCATCTTCAAGATGTTGGACCTCCAACTGAGCCTTCAAAGTACGAGATTGCAACTGTCAAAGGAGACTTTTAATTTTCACTTAATGCAATGCCAACACCCAAAACCCAGAGATTTTTGTTCTTTTCTTCCGATTTTGTTTCTGAAATTTTGGACGGATAATCTGTTTCGTTTGGTATTTTCCTTCGGATGAAATATCAAGCCAACACCAGTTATGTGTAAGAGCAAACATCAAGCTTATGTTGACTTAACAGCATTTTGCTCAAATCTTCAGACCTTAGTCAGAATCACCCGCTTAATGTATGACATTTGTGTTGATCTTTCGATCAAAATGTTTGAGGATGACATCTGTTTAAATGTCATGGCTTTCGAATACAGGCAGCTTGGCACTAAAACGACTAAAACGTGGTATTTGAAAAATACAGAATCACAATACATGTATACATGTCAACTGGTCACAGGTGATTCTGATATATGTTCTATAACTTGCCAATTTCAAATGATACTGTAAATAAAAAATCTGAGAAAAAAGAAAAGGCACATGAGCGCTTTCGGAACTTCTCGTTCAGATGAGTGCTGTTCCATATGCAATGTAATCATGTACATGAAAGACTAATTGAATTCCGCTGTCAGACTGCGATGATTGTTCTATGACCAAGGCAATTGAAGAGCGAATACATACATGCTCCTTCTGCCGGCAAAAGATTGGGTCATGTGACTTTATTTCTAAAGCCTCTCGCGCGCCGTATAAGAAGCTGTTGTGGGCGTTCGAGATCATGGAGAAGCAACTAGTAAGACGGTTCCTAGTCTTCCAATTTTTTAGTGTGTTTTGTATATGATTTAAATGCACATGGAGCTGTGCACATCTGTACGAGAAGCTCCGAAAACGCTCATGTGATTTTTCCTTTCTTTCAATAAACAGTGCAACGTTTTTCTAATGGTGCAAATTGTTGAGGCTTGATGTGTACCGCACATTTCTACACATGACTTTCATATTACGTTATTTATCAATCGGAAATGATCTATCGAATGAATTTAATGGGATTACGATAACATACTATTCAATAAATATCAGTATAGTTTCTGTGTGGATTCAATGCAATCAGAAAAGCAGAAGTAATTGCGTTATTTTAGGAATGTTATCGCTGGCATTTTCAGAGAGGCACGTTTTCGGCTGTAAATAATATTAACAAAAATATCTTGTTGCGCTCGATCCTGTGGAGCGGCCGGGTTGCGGAGAGCACCTCGCGGCGCAGGGGCGAGGTCAAAAATATATATGTTGATATAACCATGGAATCTAGAATTCCATGATATAACTCAAGTTATGTTTGGTTTAAGGGACATTAAGTTCATGTATAAACTGTATTTATTTTACAGATGAACTGCCAAATGTTGTCTTACTTGAACAGGCAAAACGGTGTAAAAGATATGAGGTCGGATTAAAAGAGCTTGTAGCCGTTACAAACAGTAAAGTTAACTAAGATCAAATATCAGATGTACTGACAATAGAGAAAACGTATGTCAGCAAAAGTTTTCGCAAAAACATAACTAATTGAGATGAATAATTGATTATTGAATGCTGAGTTCAGTTTGGTAAAGTGCAATTTATATGCCTATCATTATTTCGCTGTGAAATTCTTTACGAATAAAAATCCGCGATTCTTATTTGGATTTAAAACATTTCTTTTCTTTAGTCCTAAGACGAGACTGTTGAGGTATTTCGGACTTCTGCTTTTTTATTAATGTGCAATTAATTGATTGGATATTTATAAATTTATCATTGATTAGGGAGAGGAATAATTTTACTTTATAAACAATTCCAACCATGATAGGGCCTTCACTTCTAATGAGGCATAATTAATAATTCGATATTGCGAGACTTCTAAAGATGCAGAAGCTTTAATTTGTGAAGATAATTATGATGCAATGATGAAGGATGAAGAGAAGTAGCAAAGTAGAAGATCCAACTTCAAGAATGTTGATTCAAGTAATGAATAGTAAATAACAAATAATAAATAGTTGCCATAAAATTTATTAATATCATGGAAAATTGCACTCAATTGATTTCTTCCTGTTGCCATTAAACTGCAAACTCTATAATTACTTAAAAATAATCTTTCACAATCCCTACTGAAGTTTAGACTTCCCTTGTTTTATGTTAAGGCGATAAAGTTAATCGATTCTGACTTTATTCCAATTAATAAGTAAATCTGAATCTTGTTAGAATCTTTGTTTGTGCATCTAACACGAAGCACATAATTACAATTAGATTTCTACCGTAGCAGTGTTGCGTGGAGGGATTTCCCTAATACAGCGAAGCACGCTTCTTGGATTAGCAAGAAGCTACTGTAAGACGATTAAATTATTGAGAGTGCAAATCGATGAGGATTACAACTTCAGATCTCTCATAAAGAATAACAGGACCGATTGTACTTGTCACCCAAGAATGGAACTGATTAACAAATCTGAGGTTAAGCAACGGATCAGTTAGGAAATTGCGAATTGATAAATATGCTGTCAATGATATATTGCGTGTATCATCGCTTGAAAAGGTCAAAATGTCAGTCGTTGATATCTTCATTGCTGACTCAGACGATTAGTTTGAAATTTCGAACTTCATTTTCACTGTTTTTTGATGGAAGTATTTATTTCCTCGTTCTCTTGGCGCATTGTATATTAATCGAACTTGACGATGTATTAAATTTCGACGTAGTTCAACAAGAACGTTTTCCGAGAAAGCAGAAAACCAATCGATTGCTGGGTGGCTAATTCTGACAGCGGTTGTAGCTCGTTACGGCATCTTGCATGACAGAAACTGGAATCTGTATTTTTGATGTGGATAGGCTCTGGGCAAGTGATAGTTGAAAATTTGTGTATCCGGATTTTGCAGTCGGTTATCCATTAAGAGAGAAGGCTTAAGTCTTCGACCGCTTATATTGATAAAATAAATAAAATAAATCTGACGTTTCGCCACTGGCTTGATCACAGACTGAAGTAAAGAGTCAGTTTTGGACATTTATATCAGGCTTGCTTGAACAGATCTCACCTGATTCCACCTTGCGACGGTGATGATAACTCCTCAGGTTGCGGTGCATCACTGACCATTGAATATCAGTCACATCTGGGCTGTTTTTATGCTGCAATAGATGCTGGTACACAAGTGACGAACCAGTTGTCACATGCTCTCGAACCCTTGTTCGCATAGTCCTTTTTGTCTCGCCGATGTATCTCGCCTTTTACATCGGCGAGACAAAATGGACTATGCGAACAAGGGTTCGAGAGCATGTGACAACTGGTTCGTCACTTGTGTACCAGCATCTATTGCAGCATAAAAACAGCCCAGATGTGACTGATATTCAATGGTCAGTGATGCACCGCAACCTGAGGAGTTATCATCACCGTCGCAAGGTGGAATCAGGTGAGATCTGTTCAAACAAGCCTGATATAAATGTCCAAAACTGACTCTTTACTTCAGTCTGTGATCAAGCCAGTGGCGAAACGTCAGATTTATTTTATTTATTTTATCAATATAAGCGGTCGAAGACTTATTAAGCCTTCTCTCTTAGTTGAAAATTCGTTGTCAGAAAAGGGAATTATCGGGGATCGGCATTATCGTGATTGAGAAAAGCGTATTTACACATGAAATGATACCTTTTCAATAGACATACATCAATCATAATGATTCAAGGACAAAGGAATGCAGATATAGTAAAAAAGCTATTCTATAATATTTTCTTGCACATCATTCGTATCAGTTGATAAGCCCTTAGATTTCATTTGGGGGTTTTGCATAAGTCACTAGCCTGGGGTGTAATCACTCACAGATCACCTAACAACAAAATTGAACAATATTTTAGAAGATCATCGGGCATAAGCTACGCAATGGCAAGATCAGTTTTGTAACAGAAATTTAAATGTTATTTCAAAATATTATCAAAATTATATTTGGTACTTCCATTCTTCCCTCCCCCCCCACATTTTTGCTGTTGACTCCCGAAAGTGTTGCGATATTCTCTTGCTTCTATGGGCAGTCTCGCTAACATGGCATGGTGTAAACCATAGTGTGTAAAACTCATCTTATCTGACTTGTAGAACATTTACAGCCTCAGAATTAGACAGCTGTTCGTCATTTGTCTGTAGACAAAAATCACACGAAGTTCATGATCACAGCTATACATTGTATTCTAACTGATTATCCAAGGAACCAATCCTTCATCCCAGTGTTCAATTAAGACTTCTCAGTCGTGTTGTAAGTGACAGATTCAGTGACAGATCAAGTCTATTCTAAACCCAAAGTGACTAACTTTGGCGAAATTTGATGATTTTGGAAAACTTGAAAAATGTGGGGGGAAGACTAGAAGTACCTTGTATTTATCTGAAAGTGAAAAATTGATGAATGATATAAAAGGGAGAAGCGATGTTCGCATCCATGATGCACAAAAGTTTGAAATGTTTCATAATCACGACTACTGCCATCTTCTAAATAGTGCGTGACATTGTGCATAATAGGCTATATATCACAATAAATCCTATCTTTATTACAAGAATGACCTTATCAAGATACCCTAAACAATTCAACCACTTCACATCTATAGAACAATTGAGAATTCATACATAGTAAATTGACACGGATATCAGACTAACAGGTCTGTTCCGGTCTGTGTCCAAAGCCTTCAAACTAAAAAAATGATATCACTGAAAACATAGAAATAAATGCCAGAGAAATTTTCTTTCATAGCTTAGTACGTTCTGAATAAGACTTGGAAATAATATTCGAGTACATGTAGGTTCACCCCTGTCCCATGTCAAACGGTTAAATAATACAATTGCAAATGTTTCAAAAATTGCCAGTTTCCAATCACCATCATTAACAGCACCAGAAAAGTCCAAAAAGTTGATTCAATGAAATTATAGCTAGACTGTTCATGAATACTGCTGAATTCTACTTCTGAACCGAATATCTGTTTATGTTGTTTTGAATTCCTGATGGCAATCTCTCAACAGCTTTTGAACATATGCTCGATTTATACTGAGATATTCGATTTATGTTTCTTGAAATGGAGCTGATATTTTAAATCTACCTTTTTAGTGCTACTGCGAATCTCATTGTGCATTTCTTAAGATATTTTGATCATATTTCACACATCTTCTTTTCGAGAGCATAACTGAAGGAAATTGTGGAATGTAACTAAATTTAGAAAATAACCATTGCCGAAATGTCATCTCAAATTTTCTGCGATATGATTTGGGAGAGAGAGAGAACAGTTTATTGATTTCAATGATTCAATGTTACTTCCTTTCTTGACTGTAACACACTGAAGTTGATAATGTTCTGATTATTAGACAGTTTTGTTACAGTTTATGTGATTCAAAGCCAGTTCTTCACATTGCAATAATCTAGATTATCTAGAATGATGATTCGTGCTTAACATGAATTTCTCTATCATTTCCGAAATGTTGTTGAAGTATTAACATCAATCACTCCTACATGGGATTATGAAAGTGTGTTCTGTCTGATTGAAACTTGTCTAAGGTATCATACAAGTGTTAAAGCTTATACATGTATTACAAAAATAGCTACATCTATTCGATAATGCTCCAATGCACAACTTCTACCAGCCCAAAACTGCAGATACAATAATTCTCAAGACTCATTTTATTTAGATCCTTAAATTCCTGTTCGTAAAATGAGTATCATGGTATGTTTTACGCAAAACCCACAATAATATTCTGGTAAGTTTAAAAATTACAAAATTCATTTACATGAATAAGATTAAATAACCATGAACGCATCTTAGATTATGAATATTTGATTTTTTCATGAAATTCGACGTCGAATTTGTAAATCAGCTTTTTATATGGGCATCAAAGTCAGTTATTTGAAATGGTCCCTTCGGCTGAACTACTCCCTACACTATGATTGTCTGAAAATAATTACCCATGCAAAACTTGGCTGCATCCTTTTTATTAGCTGCATTTAATGGGATCTTACTGCGTTGACGAATAACTCAGCTGCAGATGTCCTCCGCCTTGGTTCCTGTTGACTTGTGTTCTAAATTCTTTAATTTAACTCTTAAATTCTAAACTCTAGGATCACCTTAATCTTCATTAGACCAATCATCTTCATCGTAGCTAGATTCAGACTGCTACAATTATATATTCCATTCGAGCTTCCTGAGTTATATTATTGAGGAAAGCGTCCAAGATTTCATTTTGGCAAGATCAACGACAACAACAATGATGTGCTAACACGTCTTCAAATTTCGAGAAAAAGATGATCAAATCCAGATGGTATGAAATTCAGAGTGGATGAATTAATTTAAGACATCCGAAATCACTTGAAATAAAATCATATCACCAAATAAGACAAATAATAAAAAAATATAGTAAAAAAAAATAAAATAAAAAATATAATCGCTTCTGTATTTTAAAAGACGATAAATGGACTTGATAGCTTTTGAGAAAGCTTTTGAGTCATTACTCAGCAACACTATACCAATACACCAATAATCAAAGCAAAGTTTTGCTGAATTTTCAAGTTATAGACAATTTTTGTGCGGTACATTTTGTTGAGCACTTGCATTCGCATATTATCCTCAGAAAATTGGCTCGATGAATAAGTAATGAATTGCGCAAAATACACAAGAAACATTGTGAAGATTGTCTCTGTCCACTTAATTGTCTGTTTGAAGACACTAACAAATTACGGAGAGCCAGTCGATCATTCGCATGACACTCATTATTTAATTTTCGTCAATTTCATTACAGGTGAGCTCCCTGGCATTCACTGCATACGAGCATATGTATGCTCTGGGATATGTTATTAACCGGTTCTCCTCATGAACACATTAATGGCTTGATTGTCGAGTGTCCCAAAACATCGATTGTAAAATACTCGTAACTAATAGTAATTGAACACAAATTTCTTCCATGGAAAATTTCTACGCATAATACGGTTATTGTAGGTGGCTAGAAATTTTGATGTAGAACATTTTCTTCTTCCAAGATTTTGGAGATTTTTCAAACTGTGACATTCAATTGAATATGCTCATTTGTTCAAATTTTATCATCGACCCCATCACTTTGTAACGTTATCTACTTTAGAATTTTAACTTCCTAAAATATGGAAATATACTATTTATGCAAACAATCACCACTATTCTGCTGGTAAATCGGCACTCAGTAGTATACTGTAAACTTTACACTGTTAAAAACAGCTAAAATAACCACTAAACTTCACAGAAAATATCCGCTCACATCTGTTTAAGTGATGACGTCACAACATGATAAGTGATGATGTAACAGTTAAATTCCATCCATATCAGATAAAACAAACGTCTGTTTTTACGGATATCTACAGTTCAGAATGTAAAAAACCGTGAAACTAATTTTAACTGTTAATTTTAACGGATATTTGCGGTTTACAGTTCACAGTGTACCTGTTTCAATACCTCATGTCTGTCAGATCAATGATATAAAGTTTGCTTTTGCTACTACATGGCCCGGAACCGCTCTATCTGTCTCCTTTATTTACTTCATTTCTACACGCAAACTAAATTGTGAGTTACTGAGTTATTTATGCAATGCTTCTACATCGATTCACTTACGTGAAAATGATCTGCATGTGCTGGTAGAAACACACCGCACAAACATTAATGTTTTTGGCAAAACACATGGTTCTTCCCTCAGAGTAGGTACATTAGGTAGAGTGGTAACTCCGCATTTATTAAATCCCCAATGTGTAGCCTATACACTTCCGATTTTATTAAATGAACTCGAGGGGGATATAGTTGGTAATTGTTACCACTACAAGTGAGCATAATTACTACTACTTGAGTGATCATAATTGTAATGCAAAAGGAATGATGGTATTTTACAGATTCTCAGTGTCATGAGAGCCGTGGAGAGGTAATGTTTTTTAAATTAACAACTCGATGGTTTCCTATTACTTTCATGCTGAAGCTCAAGAGTATTTTCTAAAGCGTGATCATGTCAGAAGCAACCTGTCACTTGCAGAGCAAAATCACACAATCAAAGACAATGATTTCAATTAACTTTGAAATATGTAAATGGGTCCACATAGCTATTCAGAGTCAATATCTGAAGCATGAATTTTGTGAATCATAAAATCATCATGCCGGTGAAAATTGAATTAAAAACTTGAAATTTCAGCCAAGAAAGCACGAATTATATCGCGACTTTTTCATGAAGACTTCCATTATAATACGGTTGATGAAATTCCCTTGATGATCAGCTTATTTGCAAATATTCATGCCTTTTGATATCCAACTTGTGTCATACTACTTATATAGGGACGTCATCTCAGTAGTATATAAATTGGCAAAATTTTGACTTTTTTGGAACTGCTCAAATAATTTTTTGGACCACGGGAACGTTATCTCCGCACAAAATTGAATCTTATGATATAAATTTTTTTACTTTATACAGATGCTTTTTGAGTCGACACTCTACCTATATATCCCTACTCTATGGTTCTTCCCAACTCTACATGTACTTCAGTGTGTAAAACCAAGTCATCTTCACTCTTTTATCAATTTTATCACTTCCATGATCATAATTAACAATACAACATAGACGCTTATACATATTTAGAGATGTCTTTCTGACAAGAAAACAAACGCTCAGTTAAACTGTCTTCGATAACATGTAAAAAGTAATATAAAAAGTATTAAGTCTACTTCGTGGTGTTTGAATTCTTTCGCATTTCCATGTATGGTAAAACGTCTCATTGATGTAACGAAACAAATATTGCGAAGAAGTTTATTTCTTGTAGATGTTGCTTTCATATGATTGCTTCAATCGATTTGTTATATTCCTGAATTCACTCAGGAACACGCAGTATGGATTTATCAATGTGCGATAAGAGCTGTTATTCAACGTCGGCAGCAATTGAACTTAACTGCAAATCTGTTATCTCATGTATTAGTAATAAAATATTGTTCGAAGGCTGCCACTCTACTATATAAATGGTCTATGATATTCAGAATGGTGAATATGAAATAACTATGAATTTGTTTTTCATTCAACCGTTAAAATCACATAAACAGTGTTTCACGTCGCTTACAATCATTTGTAATTATGTG
The DNA here is from genome assembly GCA_907163375.1 of Prostheceraeus crozeri. Taxonomy (NCBI): domain Eukaryota; kingdom Metazoa; phylum Platyhelminthes; order Polycladida; family Euryleptidae; genus Prostheceraeus; species Prostheceraeus crozeri. The sequence continues at coordinate 98,369 of CAJQUW010013833.1, read as the reverse complement.
ATCATTTTTTTGTAGGCTCCATAATTTAATAATCAATTGTCAAACATGTGAGATAAAGTAACGAAGAAGCATACAAAAACCACACAAACTAATGTCGGGGTGAAGTCTGCGTGTACCCTGGAACCTTTTATTCCTCCAAACAGACGGACATCTGCCGGTCATATTTCGTGCGCGTGGTCTACTACCTCAGATCACAGACGGAGTTTGTGATCCGATAGTCAATATGTCACAATGTCATTGTCATTAACAGTGAACCGCATTGTGCACATTTAACAGACTCGTCTGTCCACAGACTAAAAGCTGCATTATCAATGATGGCAAAGAATTCTCATAAGTCATAAATGTAATCTGATATCTTCAATATGTCACGAACTCGTATGCAGCAATTCAGACATTTCGTATTGTGAGTATTTCACATGGATATCAATGATAAAGCATGCGACCACAATAGCGCCATTTATGATTATTTTCTTTCGCAAAACATCATAATTGCATTTTCAACTTCATTCAAGTGCTACCATAAGCATTGTACTTGTTGAAGATACCGGTACTTTATGAACATTGTGAAAAAAGGTTAAATCATCAGTGTTGTTCGATGTATCTAAAGGAACTCCTCTAGTTTATTCGAAATGGTTGCTCTACTGTTAAATTTGTTTTGCCTTGATGATAATGTGTCTGTTACTGTTCCTAAAATGCTGCCTAACTGCTGCGCGGGGAGCCCGCGTAAGGGATGTCGTTAGGTAAATGTCAGTTAAATAAATATCATCATTTCCAATTCCAATGCAGTGAATGCACTTCACGTTATACTAAATTGGCGTTGACGAATGGCTAAAGCAGCTAAAGCAAGACGCAAACATAAAGTCGTTTTGCAGGGAGCAGATGGAGCTTCTCTTCGCAATCATAGCAGCTCCATGGAGCAAAGCATTCTTCTTCTCTACCTACACACCACTGGAAACCCAAAATCGTAATACTAATCCTGTTCTACGAAGAATGACTGAGATAGAATATTTATCACTACAAGTATGAAAAAATTGAAGGATATTGAATAATTAAAATTGCACCGAAAATTAGATCAATTGGGATATGCATTGACATACACATGAAAATTCAGGGACCCAAAGTTTCAACCTGTGACCAACTCTGATATATGAAAAGCTTGTACAATGGTCCAAATGATACAACATCATTATAGCAGAATTTAAACTGATTTAAAATTTAGAAAACTATCATGATAAACTCTGCTACCTCACTTGTAAGCAAAGACGAGCTAGAAAATTGGAAAATAAATGACAAAAAACTTGAATTATTAAGTTTTCTGTAGCTTCAATTGTTTTTGCCTGTATATTGGGTATCAAATTTATTATCCTTAAAAAACTATTCTGGATTATCAATGCTTCATGGCGCGAAATAAAAAAATGGTATTTTCAGCAACTAAAAAAAAACAAAAAATCTTCACCTATAAAAGAGGCGTAAATTTACATAGCTATCAAGTCACTGACAAAGCAATATTTGAAACATAATTTCCTGATCAAAAGTTTCTGTCTAAGGAAATGGGAAGAAAAGTCGGTATGAAGTTATTGATTAATTCAAAACAGATTACTCACTTTAAACGATGACATTGCAACAAGTCGAGGACTTAGTGAATCACAAATTAATGCTTGATAATCCGGCAGAATTTAACAGGTGAATTAGTCATCCGACCCATGAAATACCGTCTATCTAGAAGTCCATTTGATAGTGTGACTTCAGAGCAATAATCGTCTTTGTGCAATCAAGTGACAGTGTGATTAGAGGAGTTATTATAAAAGTTGGCTATGATAGAATCGACACATGTTGAATGGAAAGTCAATCGATCTTTTGTGCACACCAATACTAGAAGCAAAGCATTTTTTTTCAATTTGGAATTCCCTGCACTGTACATACATACTATACACACTGGCAACACTGAAGAGCAAACTTCCGTTACAGCCAAAAGAGGAATCTCAATGCAAATGCCAGAAGTCCGAATTTAGCAGAAAGCGAGCCATAGCTGTTTCCTGATACGGACAGATCAGTTTTCATATGAGCATTCAAATGGCAAAAATGCCATCCTTCACAAGTTATAATAAATAGTACAACACTTTCATTTTACCAAATACATTGGGAAGCCTTGAAAATTAGTTTGATTCTCTTGTACAGTAAAAGACTGTGTATCATGCGAAGCTTCGTTAGCTTCGATGGCAGTAATCAAAGATTGCGTAAAAACTGATTTAGAAAGATGCTGCTTCAGGATGATCCTAGCGGTCTCTGTAAACCTAGCTAGCTTTTGACATCAAATGATCACATGATGGATTGAATATTTCTTGCACATAAGTAAATAAATGAACTTTTTTAATACTGGGAAGCACATTAAGCACAGAGCTTTTCTTCCATGTGGCCGAGTTGTTATTGATCCCACTCTCATTCTTTTTGTGCTGAGTGTTTCGCAAGAAAGCAGAGTGTACTTATTTGAATGTCATAGGTTTGACCCGACCAAGGTCTCCCGGACGCAGAGCGAGCACTGTACCACAAGGCCACAGTGCCGGTCACACACACGCACGGATAGACATGATCTTGATTCTTATGAAACCTTTCTTTGACATTGATTACATAGCTGTATATCAATTATAGACATGTCATAATGTACATCTATAGAATGAAGTAACATACTGAATGCATATCGGCCGAATGATAGCAGCATCTGTTAGAGTGAATGCTGTCATGAAAAATTACACAGTAGGTCAGAAGAACCTGATCAGAAAGAGGTAATCGATCTATAGGCAAATGTGATATTTGCAATGAACGTAAAATTCAACTTGAAATTAACTTGCTAAGTATTATGTTACTCAATTCTTTAAGAGCATTTCAATTAAAATCGATGAGCTGCATTACTATATCTAACCGATAATCGTTGACTAAATTTGTATCGCACGATCGAGTATCAACTGATACTGTCTGTTTGTATGCAATACTTCACTGTATTCAGTCATGATTACATACATGTGAAATACATGACTCAGATTAAGGAAACGTGTACAACTCATTCAATGTCATCAAACTGAATGTTACGACAATAAAACACAAAAGCAAATGCTGGATGTTGAAATACTTGTCGCAAACAATAATTACAAGGATTGAGAGGAAGAAGCACGTGAAAAGGAAAAGTTTACAAATAAATAATGATATGCTCAGTTGATATTATTGTATGCCTTAGGTCGGATAAATACCAAACGAATTTTCAGGAGAGCAATTTCCACTAGTATATCAGCTTAAGCCGCTTGCATGCATGACATTTGATAATGATAGAAGTGAAAAAATTACTTATTGATGATATCACTTCAGATATTAGAGTGAGTGTATTATTACCCATATGCGTACGTCCTCGAGAAGGCCTTCTTGTAATGAGAGACTTATCTGATAGTCTTCAGTGCTACGAGCGATTTCTTGAGCTATAGATTCAATATTCAAGACACATACATTATGATGAATTGAATGTGTGTTCGTTTTCATTAAGTAGATTTGCCAACAATCTCTTTGCTCATTGAAAGGAGAGTGCAGGAATAATGCTGTATTTGATGTTTTCATTCTTGTAGCTGAAAATTTTGCGTTGAAACATGTAATTTAAATGAAAATCATCATCCTCTAGGAATCTCAGTTAACTACATTAAATAAACTAAGATTAAGACTACTGTACAAAATATAACTGTAATGAATAAATTTGCAATGAACTTAGAAGCGAACATGCGAAACTACAATATAGGTACTGAACTTGCTAGAATCGACCTACAGCGTCTCACCTGGAAATATTTTTTACTGTGAAAATTAAGCTCATTTTATCATTTTTGATGGTGTAGTCGCATTGTGAAGTCATCGTAAGATGATAACAGATTCTCAGTTCCTAGACAGAAAATTACATTTTCCGCACTATTTTTTGGAGATGATAAGATCTGAATGGTTTATGGTATGCGTACATTCTTCCGCATTTCTACTCCAATAAACCACTGCACTCGAAAATGTTAATTGAATCTATCGACTCATGAAGAAAGGCTTTTCGCAAGAAAAACAAAATAGGAATTTGTTCAAATACCTTACCTGAGCGATGACCGGTTTTAGTTGTGCCATTTTGGTAGAAGTTGACGGAGAAGAATAATGTCCTAATCGAAATGTCGTCACTTAGCAGTAACAACGATACACTAATAGAATGGCAATGTAGTTCTCAAATTATCCACTTCCAACAACACAATGGGAGCTCTGAGGGTAGCGAGCCGAAGATTCGATGAATATATTAGAGGGAAAGTCGTGGCCACAACTAATGGCGCAACTTCTTTGCCCTTCGAGCGTCGGATCGTAGATCGACTTTAGTCGAAATGCGGTGATGGGACGACCCAGAAGAGGGGGAGAGCGAACACTCCACACACAGGCGCACAAGTCGAAAGACTGTGTACAGATACAAGACTTCAGCAATGCAGTCGACGTCACAATTGCGAGCGAGTGTGTCACTGGACCGCGATGTACGGCTACAGTGCTGCGTAATGTGCACACTACGCCAATTATTACACTCGCATTTGCAATGACTGAGATGACGATTTACTAGTGAATGAATGACAGCAGATCTGAATAGTCGGGGACGTCTGATGTAAGAGTTGTTCTCTCGCAAGATGATATCAAGTTAGGCGCAGGCTATACAGCAGATCGGAGGCGCTGAAGTGTAACCTCAGGCAGATGCCAGCAATACCTGGTCTGATTCTTTCTCTGACGTCAATCATGCGGAACGTCTACATGTGCGATTGGAGGACCGGTACAAGAGCCTGGAATACGCAAAGAGCGCAGTCAGCCGTTATTGATCGGCGAAAGGGTGTGACGCAGTCACCGCTTGTAAAGTCAATGAAAGTTAGGTGGAAATAATGATGATGGTCTTCACAGCCGACTGAAAAGAACAGTAAACGTCTGGAGACGCTTCCGGGTAAAATACGTTGCTGCCAAGAGAAATGATTCTTGGGAAGTGAGTCGTCGATGTGAGACGCGTACGAGAAACAGACACGAAGCAGGAGGGAGGAGGTGGGAATTTTGAGAACAGAATAATAAGTCTGGAATCTTTCGACACACTTCTATTCTAGCTGTTAGGAAGAGGATAAGAAAAAATCGATAAGAGCGCTCGCGCACGTTCTATCAAGTCACCAACACGATCATCAACCTGAAGTTTCATTTCAGACTCACTGATAATGTCGTTGTTTACATTTATATTCTGACTCAGGTGAGCTAGGGTTTAAATGTCGATCAGTATGAAAGGGAAAATGAACTGCGAGGAAGCGTCGATCCGCGGACGACATTCTTAGACGAAATACGCAGTTAATAGCGATAATCGCTGAATTGCAGTATCTACTTCCTCCTAATTGTTTTGGTTGCGAACATATGACAAAGGATATTAGCCATTGAGGAAGAACGTCGAATTCAGATGATGCGAATGATATGTCATTCACACCTTAAACAAGTGAAAACATGGACTAATGCCCGGCGTAGTTTTAATTAAACTAGCATGAATCAATTTGAATGGAGTTTCAAGTCAAGAACATTAGTTTCAAGCATCGTTGTATATATAGAAAATGATCAGAAAAATGAAGCTAATTAGATTCCGTTTGCAGATTTAAAAAAGACATTTATTGAAATTAGAAAAAATATAGAGAGCATTGGACATTTAGATTTAGATATTACATAGATAAATTTAGATTTAGATATTACATAGATATTAGACATTGAGACGCACACGAGGCGAGACAGTGTTAAATACATGTAAGATAGGGGCATAAGCTAAATACAGATGAATATACGGATTCCATGTAGCGTCACATAGCTCATTGTGTATATTTAAGCTGATATTTAGTCTATTAGCTATTATTGCAAAGGCAGGGAAGTAAAATTTCTTCTGTGAGCAGATTTGTAATGGAGTTTCAAGAAATGGCCTGTGAAAGAGGTATTTTTTGGAAAGAATCGAGTAGTGGATGTCCGCTGTTGGAATGCTATTTAAGGGTTATAATGATGCCTGTCTACGTCTTTTTTCACGGTCGTTGAAAATGTCACGCGCAATCGAAGCTAAGTTTAATGCAATGTGTTCTCTGTTGTATTTAATACACATTTATCCGCATTTGACATTCCTATCAATAATGGTGAACAATCTTCCATCACAAATAGCATCAGATACTTAAAACACATTAAACGAGTATGCTTGGCGAATAATTGTGGTTAAAGTGGTTAAAGAACAAGAAGTTCATACAGGCGTCTGAAGGCAATTCTGTTTATCTATTTAATGCGGCTGCGCCATTTTAAGTCAGGTTATAAAATGATTCCAAGAATTTTTAAAGAATCAACTCTGCGCGAAACTCGGTAGCGCCCACCAGGAAGTCTCCGTCTTCGTCTCCGTCCCGAGGACCTACACAAGGTGGATGATCTTTGCTGGTTGCCGCAACTCGCACAGGCCACAGTACTACCCTTCAACTGCGTAAAAATGACAGTCATCCGGAATAAAATAAACAAGTCAATGATCACCTCAATCAACTAACTCTCTTTCCTTCAATTTTCAAATCTTTTCTTCAATTATCTTGTCTAGCCAAACCAATGTGAAGTGGCCGTGAAGTCTTTGGAACAAAATATCACTTGAACTTGATATTAGGCTAAATGCTAGGAGTGACAGACATTATGGAAGAAAATGTAAACGAAAGTCAGCGAGAACACGATTATGGTCCCCAATCGTGTTTTCTAGGATTGTCTTCCACAACTTAAGTACATTTTTATTTGCCAGAACACATCTATGTATCAAAACCAGAAGTAATAATCGTCTTGACGGTAAAATCTATTTTGATAACCTTCTGCAAGCATGTTGGATTCGTATTCTATCATTCATTTTAATCCTCTCATGTTATCTAATTCATTGCTTTTTCGAGAAGAGTGTTGTATGTCATTGAAATTCTCTATAAAGTCAATAAAGTGAGTGCTCTCTCTCTCTCTCTCAGGTCATATAGATCATTTGAGATTACACAGACATGGGAGACATTCATCGTATAACGGCTGTGACTTCAGTTGTGCCATGCTCTACCTATTCCATGAAAAATTCATGAAGTTTACGTTTAATGACTAAAAGACGTCACAACCGTGATCTGAAAACATCATCAAATACATTGTCATACATTGACACTAAAATTCAATATCCAGAGCAGTCTGACTTCTCAGTCGCCAATCTATCAGGACAATACTGCAGTCAACAAATGACTCCTAGGCGAAGCTAATACTCAAAATGTCAATTCGTCTAGCTACAACAGGCGCATGAGTGCCGACTAAGTTGAATTCAGGTCATTCAGTCTGTTTTTAGATCTCTACCTCATGCTTACTCAGTGCTCACTTTTTTTAGAGTTCTCTCGTAATTTTCGTTTTGTATTGCTTAACCATGAACTGCTAGAATAACTCGCACGGACAAGTTAGATTGCACTGGATAGTGCACTGCATACCTGCTAGAAAAAATTGATTGATTGGAAATTAATTGCAATTAATTGATTGCAATTTTATTGATTGATGAACCATCTTCAATTCAATTAATTGATTGAATCAGTTGCCAATAATTACAATTAATTGCAATTATTTACAGGTTAAAATGCGATTCATTGAGCGTTTATTGTAAGTTCACAGTATAATATAAAAGGTTACACAGTCGATGATATGATACTTTGTAGGCCTACTCGTATTCAAAACGAAGAAATATTTGATTTCAGCCGGGTGGGGAGCTTGTTGTTAACAATCTGTAGTATTCATTTAAACTTTAATTTCAAAGTCTGTAGTAATCTAAAAGTCATAGTGATGCAGAAAATGCATGTATATGATTACAGGTAAATTCTATTTCTGTAAGTGTTTTAATGCAACTTCGTAGACCCATGTGCCATGGAACTAGCGTTCTAGATATTTATGAATCAAGTGTCAATCATGTGGAAAGATCTGTCTAGAGTTGGCAATGATAAAAAATAATTCCAATTAATTGGCTGCTCATGTGATCCAATTGAATTAATTGATTGTTAGCCTTGTTTGCCCAATTTAATTGCAATTAATTTTTTCCAGTCCCTCCATACCTTGTTTGCCTGACAATCTTGCTGCAATATAGGTCGGAGCATTTTTTCAAACATATGACTTGATAAATGTGTTAAATTCATACAACAAACAGAATTTTCATGTGAACAACCATATACATTCAATTCCAAAACACACCTAATTACGAACTGCACTTCAAACCATAACAATCGATAACTAAGGTAATTTGAATATTTTGATTATTCAATTGAAAGTCTCTGGGCATTGATTCATTGTGTCCTGCAAGCAATAGATGTTGCACATTTGTGAGTCAATAAGTAGTAAGGATTTTTTCCGCAAACTAGTGCCTGATTAAAATAACACAATTCAGACTTCAAGCGACCATTGGGGAGTAAAAATGATTGAATTTTACTGTATGTTTGTCTTAAGGGCCTGTCTTCCGTAAACCGTCAAATTAAAAGACGTGAAAAATAGACTACTTTATCAACACAATATTTTTGATTCAGGGGATATAGAACAAGCTTGTTTCTACATGCAATTTAAATCAATTAGCCTGCCTATATTAAAATATTGATACCATAAGAAGCTCTTGAACAGAACAATATTTCACAAACAACAAATATATTGCATGGCCTCATCATGTTGCTGACACAAAGAATCGATCTTGATCCTCATGTTGAAACAAGGTGTCGACAGAAATTCGATTTTAATTTTATCGGGTTTTCCTGGGCAACTGCAATTTTTTCCCGGGTATCAAATTTGCTTTACAGCTGACTGATAAGCATCTAATGGATTGACTGCCCTTCTCTATTTTCCTTGGTACTGAGAAACTCTTTCATCGATTTCTTGCCTAATTGCCCATGTTATCAAATTGGAGATCAGATGCTACATATTTAACCTGGTGTAATTGCTGCTACACCATACTTTTAATTTTAGACTTCTCATGTGCCAATTATGTTTGCTCAAGTAAGATGCTTATTACACGACCACAACTGACTCAATTTCATGTAATTTGTGTTGTTATTTAGTCAGCAATTATTCAGGTTTTCACTTCAGTAAATTGAGTAAAAAGGTTTTTCAATTCTCGAATCAGGTCTACACATGTGTGAACCTCAACAACCCATTTCCATCATTGATTTAATTGGATGAGAACAATTCAGTAATGCTGACACAGGAGGTGATTGATTCAAAAGAAATGCTATCAAAAATAGATATTCGGATAGGCAAACATTCAGCCAACTGAGGTACCAAAATTGCGACAAAATCCAGTAGAAGACATGCAATAGACATCATGTTAGTTTTGTGGGAGAATATCACAATATCCTGGAAAATTTCTGCCGACAATAAATTTATTATTTACACTCAGTCAATATCAATAACTTAGCAACACACTTTGATTAAAGTTACATCTGAAAACATAAAATACATTGTTTTTCAATGTTTTTATTTTGTCCAATTGGGCCTAATTGCTTTCTACTCGCAGTTACTCAGGGATAACTCAAATTTCCCGCGGTCATCATCATTTTCAAAGATTTCCCAAGTTTTCCAGGGGCCTATTGAAATTCCCGTTTTTCCCGGTCTTTCCTGGATTGTCGACACTCTGTAAAAGGTTCTGAATGCAGTCGTGTTCTCTCACCACACTTGAATGATGTGCGAAAACATGAATATTGCAAGTCAGCACGCCAAATTATCTGATAAAATGTCTCAGTGGTATTTGTAAATCTTATTCAAGATCAATCTGTCAATGATTTAGTTATGACTACCAATGATTTCTCATCAACTGTTTAATAGCAACGATTGTATGCACTGTTGTCTATGATACATGACTATGAGAATCCTGTTTATATTCTATGTTGCATCCTTCAAATCAAATCTACTTCCATACAAAAGTAAAGAAATGAAGAACTTGAAGTCTGATAAAAATGTCGTGAGAGAAACCAACTTATGCTTGAATTGGCAGAAATTTGCTTCATGCATAGAAGCATATTTACAAATGCATGTAGCTTCTCAACCGGTGCGCAACAGATTGATAGGTTCCGTCATTACTTTGATGGTTTATATACACATCGTGACTTGAAACGAAATTCAGGTAACATGTAGTTCATTTATTTTCTTCGCATTCTCAACAGTACAAAATCACAACACAGTTAGTGAAGTTAAAGTGATTGATCGAGATCGAACAAAATCAGCTAATTGAGCGAAATCGATTTTCTCTTACTCATGCTTGCTCATACTTGAAGGAGGGTTTTATTGTCAAACTATCGAAGGTCAACAATAGATTACTCAGATGCGGAATTAAAGATTGTGAAATAGTTTTCGCTTCAACAATGAATAACTTGTAATGGATTCAAAAGGTGGTTAAGTACAACACAATTTAGCAAAATAAGCGAAATAGAGAGCAATTTATCTTCATCCCGAACTTTCGAGAATTTCCATACAAGTCTGATCATTAAGAAACTCGGAGGTACAATATATGTACAATTTAAGCTTATATGTATTTCAAATAAAACACATTTTATAAAAAGAGGGTATATACATGTATATGAAGCAACGTGTAGTGCTAGGTTTGTGTATCATGATATCACTATTCATGAATTACAACTTAAAAAGTTGCTCCATATAATTTCAATATTAAATTATTGAAGAATGTTGCTCCCTTGGTTACAAGTAATTAATTTTGTGGTACAGAAGATAAAATCCCAAAAATGTCGTCTGTACCACAAAATAAATAAACAAGGGAGTGATATTTCAAGAATTTACTTTGACTGTGAAGAAGATCCCGCACCGACAGACGTTGACATACTACATTTTTCTAAGTGCGGCCAAAAAGCATTTGAATTGAAATTCAGACGAAGCTGACGTTTGTATCATTATTGATAGACAGCCTTCTCATATACTTTCTGACTGTTTACTGGCGCAGTGGCCTTGTGGTGGTGCTCACTCTGCGTGCGGGAGACCTTAGTTCAAACATTGATCGGGTCAAACCGAAGACTTTAAAAATATGTACACTCTGCATTCCTGCTAGTCACTCAGCACAAAAAAATGCGTGGGACAAATAACAACCCGGCCACATGGAAGAAAGGCTCCGTGCCTAAGGATTTTCCGAGTATAACAAAGTTTATTTACTTATTTTTACTTTACTATTGCTATGCAAAAGTTGCGTCGACAATTGTGTTGAAACATGATCGTTGTGAGCCTATCATGATTATATTCTTATGATACAACGGATAGAGAAATGATATTACTCAGACCAAATGATAACGAAACGTAATAGCTGTTGACACTGTCCGTGATGAAAAAAACCGCATTCAAAGTGCATTAAAAGTGCGACAGTTCGGCACTTCAATGAAGTGCTACACTTCAATTAATTCAACTGCGTATGGAAAAATGGAGCAATATTATGTTCAGCTACAACATTCGAGAATATTTGGAAATTATTGCCATCTCAGAATAAGAGATGAATCTTAATTTTATAAAACATCGTTATCTGAATGGTGTGGCTCATGTCTATTCCACTGGCTTGCTATTTCAATCAATACATCAACAGCAAACTACTAAAATTGGCCTCCAATAAACAGTAAAGAATTATCGTCACGAAATATCCAAAGAATATGGTCCTATCACTACAGTCTCCTGCCTGCTATCGTGGGCGTTAATGATATTGATTAATTTTCAAAGGTCTGCTTGTAGAACGAACCGTAACCAAATAACCTATTAACTTCAAGATCCAAAGGACCATATAATTATAAAGACAAAATCTTTTCGCAACATCTGAAACGCGTGTGAGAAATAGTTCGCCAATAAAATTAGTTTTTCGAGCAAACTACTTTTTCTACCGCGTGCTAAATCAATGCCAATTTTTTATCTTTAAATGCCAAAGAAAGGGCAGCCACAGATGTTCACCACATTATTCAAAATGATTTTCTGAAACATAATCTTACACGATGCAGATCAGGTGCATTTTCGGAAAATTTAAAGAGAAAAGCAAAAAAAATATCAAAATTGTTTTCTCTCTGAAATTGTTCTCCATTATTTTCATTTATTTGTCATTTCTAAAATGCGAAATCGCGCAAGCAAATGTGCACTGATTTACACAGCATTTACATTGCACAACGTTTCGAATATTTAACTACCTCGGTGCAACTTTGAAATGCAAGATCATACAAAAATATTGCAACAGAATTGTCATGTGAATAGATGAAGATAATAAAAATTCCATTGCAAAAATATTTCAGCACCTGTATCGGGATATTGCCTGGATGAAATACATATAAGTTATCTCATTGATTCAAGTTCACGAAGGGTAATAGTTTATTGTTTCTCAGTCATTCATTTGAATTTTGGACCCAGAAATGTAAAATGATCCGACTGACAGCTTACTGTGATAGTCACGAATACTTTGTAATACCCCATTACTAAAGAAAAGTTTCTTTAATGTTCCCATTATGCTCTTGTAGGTGTGCAAATACTGCTGAGTTTTGATGTGTCAAATGCTTTGACATTCTGCCTCTCATTCATAGAGTAGGGATATATAGTGTATATAGTGTATAGAGATCAGTGAGTGACAAGTTCACGAAAATTTTGAACGGCGTTCAGTTCACGTTCATTTTTAAATTTGTGAACTCCGTTCAGTTCAAGTTCACAGTTTCAAAAATTGAACGCCGTTCAGTTCAAGTTCAGCAACATGTCCATCTCGTTCACTTCACGTTCACCGATTTCCCTTTTCGTTCATTTCCCGTTCATTTCAAAAAGAAATTTTGACCTTTACTTCGAATGCGCTTATCTATCAAATAATTGAGTCATCGCTTCCTTCACATAAAAGCTTTGGTCTAAGATGCAATTTAGAGAACTTCCGGGTTATATGATTACATGGCTTAGCAGCCTTTTCCTCTGTGACATAATGGCAATTGTATGAAGGCATATGCTTGTGTAAATTTATCGTTAATAGATGGAGAAGAAGCAACGATCAGTACTAGAGCGGGTCTACAATTCTTGGTCACTAAATTTGGTTAAATTGTCGCTGCTGTGGTCAAGCCATTAATGGCCTATGCAAGTGAAATCACATGCATGCACAGAAAAGGTGACATACATGTCATCAATGCATATGTATACATCTTGCGCTTTGCGCATAACTAAATGCAAAATTCTGAGAAAGCCCATATCTCACACCACAAATGTAGTCATCTATGAGCACTAGACAACTTTTCATGAACTATGGCAATTTCCTAAGAAATAGTTTTTCATAATGGACGAGTGATGATGTGACGATGCGATACTATTGTAGGCCTAGCATTGTGCTTTGATGCGAATGTAGACAGTATTGGCAAATTCTGTATCTGATATCATTGCCACGTAACTTCCGACGTTCACGGTAACTGTCCGGATAGACTGACAAGTCCTGTTTATAGTTGCATGTGACCGCAGATGTAATTGCTTACATAGAATGCAAATTGACAAACAACAAAAGATTTAATTAAGTGAAAAAGCTCAATTTGCTCTTCAAAAAATCACATCGATTCTATGATTTCTTAATTCTTTCACACTATACTAGTTGGAAAATGGTGAGAATGATGTCTACATGTACATAGCTAAATGAAACACTTGTTCAGTTGCAACAGCAATTGCTGTTCAAAGTTTTTGTCAGATAGACGACATCGCTTCCTGCTGAAGAGTTCTCCAGCATGGGAAAAAAGCCTTTCAACGGGGGCGCTAGATGGCAATGTAGTGTTTGATTGCACAAAAACTCTTTTGATGGCTGGAAACACGTTCAACAAAGCCAGCTCTTCAGTGTCTGAGTGGAGAAACCTCTCAATTAGTTCTTTCGAAGAAGAACGCACTTTTTTGGATGAAAAAAAGGATGCATTCTTGTGCTTTGATTTCTCTTCGATGTCGACTCGCTTTTCATCAGGGGCCATTTCTTTCTCCACGGCATCTTGCAGTAGCTTATAGGCCGCAGCTCTTCGATTTTCCTCATGGATGAAGTCCAGGCGCTTGAACTTGGGGTGGCACACTGAGGCGAGGAGGTATTTTTCATCACTCAGAAGGTGTCCGAATCGTTTATCCAGTCCAGCCACAAGGCCATCCACAAGGGGCTTGCACACTGTCAAAATATTTTTCACTTCCAGCAGCTTTTCCTTCAGTACGTGGATGGTTGGCAACAAATAACCCAAGAACATATGCTTGTCTCCTTGAAGAATATCGAATGCACAGGCGAAGTACTGCATTGTGGTTACGTACTCCTGGATAAATATCTTCTCGTCATTCTGAAGGTGACGATGTCCTATGTGATCAGATAGTGACTGCATCTTATCATCTTTCTCGTTCAAGATTTCCTGCACCCGCTCCATAGCGTGAAAGGTGCTGTTCCAACGAGTACAGATAGGCACAAAAAGCTTCTTACCGCACGTGTCTTCAATCCTCTGAGCAATGATGGTGCTCTTTGACTGTTTATTCCACAAGTGTAGTTTCAGCATTGTCTTTCGTGATACTCTTTTGAACTGTTCGGCGGTCGTCAAGTATTTTCAACGTCCTTTGTTGCGATTAAGTTCATTGTGTGAGCAGAACACCGAAAATGTGCAGGAAGAGAAAAGCGTAGAGTGTCAGACGAAGAGAGAATGTCAGTAAGTTCTTGATAAATTACACCATCCTCGTCATTGTCATTTTCATCAGCGTCATCGTCTTCCTCACCTTTGTTTGATGCTTCCTTTAATAATTCAGCTAGAGCGGCATGAGCCTCTTCTCCAAAGTGTTTGAAGCTCTTCACAAAATTCGACGCATTGTCAGTCACAACTCCTCCTTCCATCTTATTCTGGATGCCAAAATCGCGCATTATGGCCTCGAGCTCCTCGGCAATGCGGTCATAAGTGTGATTGCCTTTCATTCGCCTGCATGATAACACAGCAGACTTCCTCTCAAGGTTTGATGTGAGCCAATGAATAGTCACACCTAAGTATCCGCGGTGGAATGTAGTCCAGCAGTCAGCAGTAAGACAGAAGACTGAGATGTTTGAGAATTCCTTCTTCATGTTCGTCTGCATGGTGTTGAAGTCTGCATTTAACTTGGACATCAAAGTGGCGTAAGATAGAACAGTTCGACCAGGCGCCAATCCCATGACAAACTTGCGGAAGCCCTGTCTGCGGACAATTGTGAATGGCATGCCACAAGAAGGAATGAACTCCGCAATGAGCTGATCAACTTTCTCCTTGCTGGGCACAGATTGCTTTGACGTCCCGAGGAATGCATCTAGGGTGCTTTGGTCTTGGCCTTTCTTTTTCTGTGCTGTACAACCTGAGACGATCGCTTCGAATTCCTTGACATGAGTGGAATTGTGTTGATTAGAGAGATGACGCTTGAGGTTCGAGCGTGAAGTAGTAGCTGCAGAACACACACTTTGGCAAAGATTGCATTTGTAGTAAAGTTTATCATCGGTCTGCTTATTGAAAGTAAAAATGGGTTCATACATGTCCCACTTCTCACTGTCATTCTTCCGCTTTGCCATCGAGCCACTTGGAGATAAAACTTCACCACTTAACAGAAGGCATAAGGACACTGTGACTGCATTTTCATAATGAATTATTCGCAGAGACATCTAATCCCCATATCACACGTCACAGCGTGCGCTTTTTTATCATTCGATGTAATATTAACATCACTTCATAAAGGACTTCTAAATATAGAGCTGACGTGGCAGTTTTCATGCTGCATTCGGTTGGGTTTCAACAATGGAGGACGGTTCTATCTTACTTTATCGGAAATGCCAACATCTAAGATTTCAAAGAAATAAATATTATGCCTGCGTGGCATCAAGCTTCCAACAACATGGACAAAAATAGTACAGGGTGCAGCCATGGGAGAAGCAACCGTAGAGTACATTCTAGATTGAAGCAATTCCGGACAATCATGTGTGAAGGTTCAAAGGTAGAAATGAACGGGAGCAGTTAACTGCCGTTCATCTCCGAAATATGCGAACGCCGTTCATTTCAAGTTCAATTTTGAAAAAAAGAACGCCGTTCAGTTAAAGTTCACGAAAATCGTGAACTAGTTCATGAACTAGTTCAATTGAACGGTGTTTAGTCACACTCTGATAGAGATATAGAGTGTCGACTCAAAAAGTATCTGTATACAGTGAAAATTTTTATATGAAAAGATTCTGCGGAGATCACGTTCACGTGGTCCTAAAAATTATTTGAGCAGTTCCAAAAAAAGTTAAAATTTTGCCAATTTATGTACTACCGAGATGACGTCCCTGTATAAGTAGTATGACACAAGTTGGATATCAAAAGGCATGAATATTTGCAAATAAGCGGAAAATAAGCTGATCATCAAGGGAATTTCATCAACCGTGATATAATGGAAGTCTTCATGAAAAAGTCGCGATATTACTCTTGAGCTTCAGCATGAAAGTAATAGGAACCCATCGAATTGCTAATTTAACGAACATTACCACTCCAAGGCTGTTATGACACTGAGAATCTGTAAAATACCATCATTTCTTCTGCATTACAATCATGATCACTCATTTCCGTGGTAATTTCTTCAGACCTGCAAAAATTTGCATAT
Source organism: Prostheceraeus crozeri (assembly GCA_907163375.1). Classification (NCBI taxonomy): domain Eukaryota; kingdom Metazoa; phylum Platyhelminthes; order Polycladida; family Euryleptidae; genus Prostheceraeus; species Prostheceraeus crozeri. Next base: position 81,722 of record CAJQUW010013833.1, on the reverse strand, counting down.
CTCACATTTGGTAACAATTACCAGCTATATCCCCTCGAGTTCATTTAATAAAATCGAAGGTGTATAGGCTACACATTGGGGATTTAATAAATGTGGAGTTACCACTCTACCTAATATACCTACTCTATGTTCTCATTGCTCTTGACGAAGTGTAAAATCTTTAGCAATATGAAGATTGTCTACAGATGCAGTGGTTATTCTGCTGATTCTCATATCGCACAATGTTTCCGTGACTAATTGAAGTGTATCCTTCAATCTTCATCCTTAATCCTTCAATGCTTGACATTCAAATCTGAAGGAACTTTGAATGGATGCAGCTGCAACGGGGAGAATTTCTTTACTTATAATTTACAATGATAGGCATTCCAACTGATTAGAGATTCTGTCTTTACTGGAAGTATAAACATAGTTTCGTAACTACAGTAACATGGGAGTGTCCGTCACTCTTCCACAGATAAGATGGGCTGGCTCGTTTTTACCCACTAACATGTTTTGAAGCAGCGTGACATTTTGTTTGCATGACAGCAGTTATCTCGATCGGATGGTAAAATCGATATTACGATAATTCATCAGGTAGTGATCCGATGCTAACCACAGACAGGGAAAACTGGCAAAAAATGTAGAGAAACAAAATCTCATATGAATTATTCTTAATTTCGGATTCTACGATTATCCGTTTTCCTAACCATTTTCAAAATTGAAACATATTCTGACATACAGATGCTATAATGAACGTGAATGCTTCCATACATGCAACCTACAACGTCAACTTCAATTATTGTACATGTTAAAGTCATAGTCTACCGTAAAGTTAAAAGCAAATGACTTAACAATCACCGGTATGATAGGACGGAAACATGAATGAGACACCGACGCATGTTATGTTTGTTCTATTGAAAACTAAATACTACAACAGCACCACACCTTGTGATGTTAAGGCAGTTTCATCCCACTGACGTAGCTAGCTGCATGTAAATTTGCAAAACGCTAGAAGTATTACAATGGCGATTGAATATTTCAGAGATTATGTAAAAAATAGTTGGAATAAATGAAGAAATTCCATCCTGGCATTTTTTAAGATGAGTAATCAATATAAAAAATATAAGATAAGCACTAATATGCTATCAATATAGACAATATGATCTATATGTAGCCCAACGAACCGACACAACTAACTTGTATATCAAGGTACACATTTTTTGGAGTATTTCAGATACCAAAATGCATTATTGCCTAACTTTCATTTACTTCGAACGACGATATCCACAGCATTTTAACAAAGAGTTCATAGGAACCAGGCTTGCCGTGGGAATTGATTTTGAATTCCCATTCCATTCCCACGGGATTTTTGATGGGAATCCCATGGGAATTCCCATTCCCACGGGATTTTTCAGTATTTCCCATCAGAATTCCCATGGTTCATTACTCTTCCTATATACGGTTTACGGTTCTCTTCTTTCGGACTACAAGTCGATTAACGGATTTTCGTAATTGAACTGATGAGATTAAGCGCTTTTAGTTGACCTATCTTTTGGATGAAAAAGTATTGGCATATCAATCTATCTTATTTTGTAATTTCCAAAAATTGCAAGTTTTTACTAATTATCAAAAATATATATCATTTTGTTTCAGGGATTAGTCAATCAATAAAGACGACTTCATCGAAATAGTCTTCGATTACATATAGGCCTATACATACACATATTCGCATGTCTATTCACTCTGATTCACTTCATGCGGTGCCGTACTTGTGATGAACATGGCAAACTTCTAGCTCATCGCAATATCATATTTAAGTTTACAATACAAGTACAGTGCCTGTATACAAGCAATGAAGTCGATACTTCGCCTACGCATATTTCTATGACTTATCAACAGAAAACAACTACTGATTTATGAATATGTGATAATACGCTCGCTCGCATCCCATGTATTTAGGTACGGTGCAATTCCAATTCTATCTAACTTTGATGATAAAGCCACAAATGCAAAAAGACAAATTTATATTCGAGAAACAAACGTTCATTGAAAATTTGTCCAAGGATTGACAAACGTTGCTGCTAAAAAGGCATCAAACATTAAAAAATATCAATGGATTGATGAAGGCTACATATTATAAAAACTCTCCAATGTAGGCCCTATTATTTATAAAGGCCTACGAATGACAGTACTACAATCTAAGAATAGCAGATCTTCAATAAATTATCAATGGACTAACAACCGTTACTTTGAGACCTGCGTGATGCCGAATGAAGACCATCGATGGATTAACAAGCGTCACTTTGAAAACCATCAAGGCAAAAGCAAATACTCAAGAAAATATCAATGGATTAACAAACGCAAAACGCTACCATGCGGCAATGAAGGCTATCAAGAGAATAGCTGATGCTCTAGAAAAATATCAATGGATTAACAAACGTTTCTACGGGTATGAAAATCTAGAGAATAGCCGATGCACTAGAAAAATGTCAATGGATTAACAAACGTTGTCATGAAATATATCAAATGAATAACAAATGTTCATGCAAACCTAGGAACTGAATTATAATACAGTCTCTAACTTACAAGCATATTTTGTGTAAATCATAGCGCTGAGCTTGTCAGGCTTGAGCCTTTTTCGAAGCTTTGATAAGAGAATCCCCGCCTCGCTGAATAGTCTTTCTACAGAAGCCGATGACACTGGGGTGGAAAAAAGAATTTCTGCACACTTTGACAAAAGTCTCATTTGTAGTCCTTTCTCTTTCCAAAAATCCTTGGTCGGATGTCTGGAGGCCACACCAATGGTCTCAAAAAGCAACATTTCTGTTTCAAGTTGTTCATGAAGCGAAGTCTTCATGCGCTTTGGGCGTGGAGCAAACAATGTCTCAAACGGATCGCTGGATGTCGAGGGCTCACGTTCCTGGTTATCACTGACTTTGTCCGTGGGGATATCAGATATATGCATTGAATCAAGCAGCTGATTCAAATAGTTCATAACACTCGATTTGAATCCTTGCATCTCCTGCTCCCATTCATTCATGAACACCTGCAATTCTCGGGTCTTTTTGCTGGAATATCTAAGAGTTTTCGCCATATCCAAAGCCATGTTGCAGACATCAATGCCTGACAAATAACAAGCCGCTTTTGCAAATGATGAATATGGCCACAGCTTCTTTCTCATCTGGTTTCGTAGAAGGCAGCAAGTTTCCCGAGCGATGGCAGGCACTAATCTTATTCACTAATCTGCATTTGGAACAAGTGAATATCCAAAGTAAGATAGTTCAGGTAAGATAGATGAGAAGTTGGCTCATCAACCTCAACTCTGTCAAAGAAGCACTTGACGGCTTCCATAATATCCAACAGAGATTTCAGTGAAGGTAAAGGTGGCAAATTGTCAGATACATGACAGTCTTCTTCTGACAGAAATACAGTGTAGTTGTCCACCGCAGATCGAAGTCGAGAATGTTGAAAGCGCCACGGGCGAGTCGTGCTTTTATCAGGAATAGCACGCTTCAGTCGCTTCGCATTTTGGTCGCGTACATTATAGAAAGATTCCACAGAAGTCAGATTAGACAGCATGCCACTTAGTAATTCTGGTGGAGACTTCTCGAAAACGTTTTTGACACAAGTCAACAAGGCATGTTCGGTGCAACTAATTCTACCACCCAAGTTCAGCGTCGTTGGATAACGGCCGTCGAACGCTGCGACCATTTTCGGTTCGTTGTCACTAACTATAAAGATGGGTTGAGAGAGCTCACCCTGTTTTTTATCATCCGGTGACTTAATGCATTCTTCGAGAATTTGAAAGTGAACGAAGCGTCGTGTGGTACATCATCCAAATCACAAATCTTAAGTGGATAACTGAACCAACGCCAATCTTTATCGAGTCCACAAGCAACAATAGCAAAATAAGAAAGTCGATGTTCATGTCTTCCAGACCAAAAATCAATCATGCATGATACACCAGCATCCGGATCGTTGAGACTGTTTCTAAAATGATGTTGCAACTTCGCATGGGATTGCTCTCCCACATTCATTAACCCCGATGAAATGTAAGTTCGTCCGATGGAATAGTCATTGATCTTGTTGTTTCTGTGCGTTACCGAAGAAGCGAAGTTTGCGCAAGAAGATGCAATTTGAGCCATGGCGTTGATGGACACAGTCGGATGGGCACAAACAAGCTTCACTACATGTTGCTGCCATTGTTCTTTTGCTTCTTTCGGAAGAGAAGGCTTGCTTGTTGATGGAGCACAAGCACACTGAAAACTTCGGTGAATGGTGAGTTGATTGGACGTCGACGTCGCCGGTGCGCAGTTTTTCTCGAGATGGCACTTGATTGCACTGACCCCACTCTGGTTGACCCACTGTCCTCTTGTCTTCTTAAACCAAAGAAGCAATTTCTTACAGGCATCACAATAAAGGAAGGGGCCAACAATGGTTTCTTGTCGTCTCCTGAGCTCTCGGCAACCGGTGATATGTCCACTTGCACGGCCTTTATCCTCGAATCAAGATTGGCACTACCACTGGTTAATGACTTCGGTGGCGGAACAAAAGATACACGAGCAGCAGAAATGTGCTGCTGCAGAGTTTTTTTGTCTACTTCGAAGAACTTGTTCGAAGACATCGCAGCGACGACCTGCCTCAGAGTGGGAACTGAAGTTGCAGACGATTATAATTACATCATATAGCTCGGTTCCTCTTCGGTCTGCAGCCTAATGAATCATCGCCAAGCGTCAATCAGGGGAAAAGAATGTTTTGCGAGCTCACATTCCCTCACTTGAATTGTCAAAAGTTGCGTAAGTGAAACTGATCATGCAGCGCACGGGGCGAGAGAATCGGTCGGTCACTGACATGGATACTGATTCTCCTCCCGTCGGTTGACGATGCGAATTGACAGACAGCCTCAACAGATAATTACATAATCCAGGTTCTCTCTCTCTCTCTCTCTCTCATTCAAGACCGATATTAGTCTTCTTATAAGATTGATAAGCCAAGAAAAGAATTGTTATGATGATGGTTACCGACCCGTGTTTCGTCACCCTGACAGAATCATGCTTTTTTCAGACAAGGACAGCTTGCTTACTGTAGACACACCTGTACAATGTACATGTATAAATGTTGTATTTTCACTTCAATCTGTGCGTCATTCATGAGCGGCTTCGCCTAGTCATCCAGTAAGATGAGTGCAACTACAGCCTGCATTCTCGCTTTCTCACAACCTTTGCAAACCAAAAAAGAGTTGATACTTTCAAATAAGATTTAAATTTATCTTATTTTGGTGATCAAAATTTTCATTTAATTCCCATGGGATTCCCATGACCTGAAGCAAGATTCCCATCTCATGGGAATTCCCATTCCCACGGCAAGCCTGATAGGAACCTATGAAGTGGATCAGAAAAACCCAAACAATAACTTATGACATTACCCTTTTCAGAGATTCTAGAACTCATAGTGAGTGGCATTTCACAAACCAGAAAAAGAAACTGCATTTAGTTTGAAAAAAAACTCTAAATTGAGCACCAGTTAAGAAATTAGCCAAAATACAATTGTTTCCATGTTCTCCATTACTAGTCTATTCAGCATAAAGAACAATGCATGAATGAGCAAGTCAGTTACAAGATATGTCTGGCACCAGTAAATGAAACACTGTGTCAAGAAGTAAGTACTCTCGATACAACCTTCCGAATTCCAATCCTAGCGAATTAATTTAGAAATCAATCCCACATGCAAAAATACAGCGTAAATAAAGCTATGCACAATTTTTAAGTTCACACTTCAGTATCGGAATAATAGCGGTCACTTTCTATAATGCAGAGAGATTATCACTAAAAAAGTCAAAATGACGATTATAAAAGTGTACAGGGTTTGTTGGGGGATGGATTGAAGAAATGTTGAATATTCAATATCGAAATAATCAGAAAAGGATATACTGACAGATTGCATCTGAAGTGATACTTCAAAATCCCTCACTTTTCTAGCATCATTACAGCCAAGCAAATATCTCCACACGTCCCTTGCAATGCTAATGGTCCCTCGACATGCTACGAATATGTTCAATAAATCACAATGCACTTCACAGTAAATTGATGTTTAGAAATTTTCTGTTTTTAACAATTCAAATGACATCGTGCTTAGTACGAGAAAAAGCGGCCCACCTAAATTTCGGTGAAATTCAATCAATCCTCATGTCTTTCAATCTTGATGCACATCAACGTGCCATACATCATTCGAGAGCTTGCATTCTCAGGTTTCAAATGAGCTCTGATAAACTTGTATCTGTTATTGTATTTGCTGAGCAGTGCTCAAAATATGAAAATCGCTCTATTTGCAAATTGCAATTTTTCAATAGGAAAACATGTGAGTATGAAAATGGATCATGCACGGGGAGAGCGAGCATTTTCTTAGCTCACCTTTGATACGTTAGTCATCAAAATCGGTGAACTATGAAATAATTACTGATATCGTGAAGTTGTCACAAAATCATGACTCTTTTGAATGAAAATGTTGTATTATCACTGTTTCATCAAAAATGATCATGTTTGGTGTCTTCAGAATCCTTCAGATGTATGTATTGAGCGAATATTTAAGTTTTATTCATAGAAGTTCAATAGCTCTTTTTCAAACTTCTTCAACATTACCGCTAAAGTACACAGACATACAAGGTAAACAATCTGCAGTCGCCGTGAGAGAACAAATACATGCCTGCCGTCGCTTATTGCTTTGTTTTGAACATTCGTGCACCTTACATGTTGTTTGTTTGCATTATTCTGCAGCGCCAGCGATAGCAACAAGGCCGGTAAATATAGTTTTTTATGTTTACAAAATTTAGCGGAGAGCACATTTTTACGTGTACATGAAAGATGTTTAAGCAATTAACTGCAACCAAGGTTTACCAAAAATTAATTGCAGCAATTTTGGGCAAGCAATCAATTCATTGCAATTGTTAATCATCATCGCTTGAATAGGCTATAATTCTTGATTTTGAATTTTTCACTTTGATATTTCAATTTAGCGAATTAGGCTACACATGCTTCACAAGTCGCAAAATAGTCTTATTTGGATATTAATGACCGTTATCAATTTGTATAGTTGGCTGAGTAGACCCATTAAGTCCTACATGAAATGCATAAAACTATATTTTTAATTGGATGTAAATTCAAAACCAAATGGAAATTTTGTTTACAACTTATCTGGGCCAACACTTTGATCTGGCTATGCAGACGTCTAGACACTATAGATATTGAAAGCCTAAAGATGACCTTGTTAGCGCCAGAAGATGTAAACAACTTTTCAACAATCAACAGAAACAGAAAATTAGGCAATGGATTTGGGACATAATGACTTCTCTAAAAGTATACCGATTTCGACGAGCAATACATTAAAAGAATCCTCAGATAAAGCCCTTTCACCTCATGTTTGATTCATTATTAATTATGTTCACATGCTTCCATATTGAAAATTTAAAATTTTTGAAAGTGACGATTTTCAGATTTCGACCTCTGTCCACCTTAAACCGTGTCTGATACAAATGTACAATGGCTCATTGAAATGGTGAAAACATAAACTCTTGGATGGTGTATTGCTTATCAATGTAAAATGCGATAGAAAGACAGGATAATCGATTGAAATTTGACACAATTTAGGTGGTCCGTTTTTTATGATCAACTCTGTATAACGACCGATTAATTTGGGAACTTGTCTTATTTGCATTCTACAAATTGAAAGAATATGATTCCCTAAATAATTGCATTTTTTCATCTGTAAACAACCTTTTTAACTTATTCGACGAAATGATATAAGTACTGAGCAGTACGTAGAAAATTAATCCGATTTCTATTCGAGTCACTGAAAATATAATTCTTACCGAAAATATAGGAGATTGAAATTGATAAACCGTTTTACATGAACACAATCACTCAGTATTCTGTCACTCTACGAATTAATACCAGCAGAGACTACCAGGATATGATACAATAAAACTCTAAATGATCCGATAAAAACCTAGAAAATGCCCGCCAGAATCAACTACAGCAGCGCTCAGCAAGTTTGCATCAAGCATCAAAATATAGCTATGACTCCTACCATCTCTTCAGCTGCTCATTTTATCGTCAGTCAGCCGTCAGCATCATATTGCTCTAGTGCATTGCGTTCCGTGAGATGCATAGATATCTACAGATATAAAAAAAATTTAAATTTAAATTTATGAATGATCGATCGCATACCATGAGTCTGTATGAATACGATCAGTTTGTGACTCTATCACGAGTAGAAGATGACTGACAGAAACCAACGACGTGCGCAAATAATTATCTTGGCTGACCATACTTCAAAAACCCAGAGAGAAATCGCCGAGGCTGTCGGAACAAATCAATCGACTGTCCAACGTGTCCTTCAGCAATACCGAGAGACTGGCGATTTCACGACAAGCTACGAGAACTGTGGCGGACACAACAAAATTTTCGAGGACCGCGACCTCCGTCATATTCGCCAGTTGTGTGTGAAAAGCCCGAAAGCCACAGCCCAAGACATAAAGACAGAACTTGGAGCTAAGTGAAGACGTCAGCCTCTCAATAATGAAGAGGGCCTTGATCGAGGCGGGCTGTAAAACTCGATCGCCGGCGAAACGACCATTCCTGACCGAAAAGCACAAGGAAGCTCGACTGAAGTGGGCCTTTGAACATCGCGAATGGACGATGGAGGACTGGAAGAAGGTTGTCTGGAGCGACGAGACCATGGTCTACGCAGGCAATGGAAAATGCCGGTACGTTCGCGTTATTGACGGTCATCCGCTTACAGACGAACATTTCCAGCTGACGAAAAAGTTTCCCATGAGTGTCATGTTCTGGTCGTGTTTCTCCTGGTATGGACCGGTAGAATGCACGTCGTCGAAGGCAATATGGACAGCACCTACTACATCAAGCATGTCATCGAAGGAAGAGTCCGCCAGCAAATGTTGGAATGGTTTCCAGATGGCTCTGGTGTGTTTCAACAAGACAACGCGCCATGTCATACCTCAAGAAGAACCAAGGCCTGTCTTGAACAACTGGACTTGAACATCATGACCTGGTCGGCCCAATCTCCCGATCTCAACCCGATTGAGAATTAGTGGGGAATTGTCAAGTACAGACTAAAAGACTGTAAAACTACATCTCGCAGTGACATAACCTCGTCCTTCGTGCGGATCTGGAATCGAGATGAAGAGGTCCAGGCAATGTGCAAACATTTGGAGAGTATGCCAAGGAGAGTAGCCTCGGTAATCGAAAGCCATGGTGGGCATACGAAATATTAGTGACTTTGAGTGTTTTCTATCTTAATTACCTGTTCTATTGCAAGTTTCAATAAATTCTTTCTTACCACTTTGAGCTTCTACTTTGATTTTGATTTCAAAGGGATATACGTACATTAACTGCAAATTTCAGGCTTGATGCAAACTTGCTGAGCGCTACTGTACATGAATATTTGAATGTGACATGATTTGGGCATAAATATTATTACGATGGATATAAAATCATCAAGATTTTAATGGCAGTAACATTCATTTCGATATTAAGTATCATCATTATATCAAAATAGGAGTGGAAGCTATAAATCACTCTTATGATTTATTGAATAAGTCAGTTAAGCTTAGCTAGCTATATATCAACAGGAAAATGACGCTTTTGTTATGCAACTGTAACAGTACCACTGAATTCAATAAATTGATGAATACTTTAACTCCAAAGTTGGCAAAATCCATCGCTAAGTTTCTCCAAAAAGCAAACGATTTGCGAACGATGACTAAAGAAAACACATCCAATGAGCATGGCATCTGGAAGTATAATTTTGATTATTCTCCTGTCCTTCCTGATCGGAATGCATGTTTTTTTTCAACAGCACCGACCGCACGCTGTGAATGGGTTGCATTTAGACGCATATACGTATATGTATATTTTTTCTAATGTTTTTGGAAATAAACAATTTTTGACTGTTGACCTTTGAGAGTGATTACATACAAATACATAATTTGAACTTTTGAAGACTATATTTCTATGATACCTGCTAACTTATACGCCGGTCCAGTGCAGTTAAAGTGTACTTCTGCTAAATATGAAATGTCTTTGTTTTATATGCATTTATTAGTAGTAGTATTTTTTGATAGATATATTGGCATTGATATTTAAATGCATATATCAATTAATCATAATGATCAAAAAGCTGTGCGTTAAAAGGTTCACCGCATAGGTTAATGGCATCTACGCTTTCCACCTATAGACATACTTGTTGATCATGCAGTTCATTATATATTTAGGAGTCTATGGCATGTAAACAAAACAATTCTACAAAATGCCCGAATATTGCAATTGGGGGTTGAATGCTATTTTCAGAAAAGAGGAAAAATTCGTCGAAAAACAAGAATCGGCAGAATGATGCACTCGATTTCTTTTATGAGAAAATACCGGTGCCTGACAGTAGGCGTTAGGGTGCATAAATTGCGATCAAATAAAAATCAAGAATTACCGACAAGTTAATATCATACTCATCTTGCATCAGTTTGAAAATGTATCAAGTGATATTTTCATCTTTACTTCGCTGGCTACTACTATGTTATATGATAAATCACGTTTTTATTCATGTTTTAGCAATTTCGGCTGATTCAAAGTAATTTCGTGACATGAAGATGAATAATGAATCCCATCATATTTGAGAAAAGTTAGGAAGATCTGAAACGATTTGAAATAACGATTTGCAAATGACAACACGGGAAATGACTCGGGAACTTCAAACGCTCAAATTTGTTGTCATTGGCAAGATCTCCATTTGCAGACCGTTGATTCGCCAGCAAGGTAAATGAATTTGTTATGAAATGAAAGAAGTGCGCAGTTAACGAAAAGCCATCATTTTAATGCAAATCCAAAACAGAATTTAAAAAGGTTGCCATGGGCACATAAAAGACGCATGACGCAGTAGGCCCGTCTACTTTGTGCGTTTCCTATTTGAATTAAGTGAAAGAAAAAAATCTATTTATTTGGTAAAAGCATTAAATTCAATAAGTTCTGAACCATTAGATTTTCACTGAAATAAGTGAAATAAGTTATTGCTGCCTTGCCTTGAGAAAGGGTCTGGACCCGAAACGTCGGCTGTGTACATATTTTTTATTCGTAATTATTTGTGGCATTAAATTACTCGGGAGAGAAAGCTGATTTTTTTCACATCATTGATTAATAAGTGAACCTGCTTATACTCGGAAGCCCATTAGGCACTCAACCTTCTTTCCATGTGGCCGAGTTGTCATTTATCTACCCTCATTCTTTTTTTTGCTAAGTGCTTTCAAGAATGCAGAGTGCACCTATTTCAAGGTTTGACCCGACCAAGGTTTGAACCTAGGTTTACCGGACGCAGAGAGCGAGCACTCTACCACAAGGCTACAGCTCCGGTCAATGCTGACATGATATTATGACGAGCTTAATAATGAAATTTCGCAATAATCCATCAATTTAGAATTTAGAACTTCAGATCTCTCTGGCTGCCAAGGAATTTTTGTGCTCACACTGCTCAAATCTGAGGGCATCGTTTTACTATATTAAAAAATGGTTAAGTATTAGAAAACAATGTCATTTCGTGATATGACAATGATGAAATGTATCACATTAAATTTGAGTGTAGCTAGTGCGATCTGAAACAATTTGAAACAACCATTTGTCAATGACAATACCGCCAAATAATGTAATGCCGCATAAAAGAGGGACAATGAAATATTCATAAATCTGTTAAATCCTAAAAAGAAGGTAAAAGCAGCCAGTGCGGGTGGTTTATATCTTCGGAGAGAGACAATACCATAGACAGAGCATCTCTCAGCCAACCAGCTCGTCTTTACGGTTCAACTGTGGTGTCCTGTCTCTAATGTAGCGAGGTTCAGCCAGACGACTTTCAAGAGGCGAACTATGCTTGGCAATGATATTGATTGTAAAATACCGTTGAACCGTAAAGATGAGCTGGTTGGCTGAGAGATACTCTGTCTACGGTATCATCACTCTCCTAGATATACAAAGCACTCGCACTGGCTGCTTTTACCTTCTATTTACTGCACTGAGGCAGCGACTGCGTCGCGAAACATTTGCCGGGTAAATACTTTTAGCTATTCGATTTTAGTACAAGCTGCTCCTAAAGAGAGTTCCGTAATTTTCTTTCTCATGCTTATCATGAACACCCTCCCGCATAAGGCTATCAACTCTGTTAAATCCGATGACTAGGTGCGAATTCTGACAACTTGATGGTTTGAATGATATAAACCACATACTTCAAGAGCAGAGTTGTATTTGATTGTAACCATCGCATGTACAGAATCATCATGCTATTGCAGAGATCGACAGTTAGAGCAAATGTAACCGCAAATATCACTGAAAAGTCAGTCTTGACATGTATTTAGCATAGTCTTCATACGCACTCCTGATTTCACTGTTACAAATATGTCAACCTCAGCAAGTAGTTACAGGTTTGATTTTCGTTATCATTGGTGAATCAGGGGGAACTAGATCAAGCAGGAAACTATTGCAAAGATCTTGGAAATGTAAATCAAAGCGATCGGAACATATTGAGAAGACTTAGGTCAGTCGAACTTCAGAGTTGGATCCGGGACGGGTTGCGAGCCGATTCATTCTAGTTGTGGACTACAGACAATCTTACAAGTCATGGCACATAAAATTAACCTATGTTAAACCAGCAATTTATCATTGAAGTTGTTGTTTCCCTTCAAAAGCTTTCATCATTTTGAAACTTATGTTAAACAAGTTTTTTGATGTGTGACTCAAGTTTTCTTGCGGTCAGCGGTGGTCAGAGAAGGTAATAAGGTCTACATTATTTTCGTGGCAGCTACGAGAGAAGATCAGCAAAATATTTTAACTCAGTGTGCGATACCGAGGAAAATTCAGCACATATCAGCAGCAAATGAACTACAAAGCGTGCGTCTTTTGTCATAAAAAGAAAGCTAACAACAATAACACACAGTATATAGCCTGCATGTGCACAATTCGATTCACTCATAATATCATTTTCGAATTCAAATTATAATGTGGCCATTAAAATGCAGTCGTCTCCAATCTCATAAAACTTGTAATTCCAACCCTTGAAACTAAGGAAAGGAGGCTATCAATCAATAAGTAAGTTAGTTCCAAGCCATAGACTACAGGCTTCTTATCCGCTCTTCTGACCTATCGATTATGACAAAATGTGTGTAAAACTTTCAATGAAGCAGTCTTTCAATGTGAAATAAAAATGATGACTATTGAATTAAGATCGCTTCCAGATCTCAATGAGGTGATGATATTGTAGCCGTTATGTGTTGTTAGTTATCCATGATACAACTTCACAAGAATTCACATAGATCAGGTAGACTTTCTGACTTGAATAAACTAGAAGATCAAATACTTCTCTACCGTTTTCAAAGAGTTCAATATATGAATTCAAGCATTTCAGAATATTCAAAGAGTGATGTATTTGCGATTTTACCCTTTAGTTATAGGTAATTGCGATTCATTTATACTTTACACGATGCATTCTAATAATCATCATTTAATATTACAGGAAATTGTGAGATGCTAAGGGTTGAAATATCGAATTCACTTGTGGCATGTGATGACATATTAAATCAGAAAGTTGACTTGTAGTTCATTTTGCATCAAAATTGAATTATTACATAACTATATGCCACACTTGCATCAAATCTTCAAATTTATCGGTGCATTAACATTTGACACTGTCAACCGATGTACACAAATTTATGCTTAATCACGTAAACATCATGAGACGTTTTGCATAACAATTCGCTTTGTGCAGCCTCAACAATAGCTGTTTCAAAGTATTCTCCATCGACGTCTGCAGTTTGCAATGGTTTTCCAGACCATTCAAATAGATAGTACTTATAGGTTATGCACGTTGGTCATCAGACACACTATTCATAGAAACGTAAACGTAATTTAATGCAACCTGGCCTGGAGTTAGTGATCAATTGCATCTCGTCTGTAAGAAATGTCGGCATTCAATCATTTATGTCCTTTATTGGCTACACCAAGCTAAGTAACACGAAAAGCATGTAGTGATGGAAAATATGGCATTACATACACAGAGGGGAACCGGAAATCAAACGTTTTGTCTAAAATAGTTTTTCACACAGTACTGTAATTAAGTTTGTGTAATAGATTTTCACATTTAATTAGTTGTTCATGTTTTCCTGTTAATAATTGAGGTATATGATATTCACAAGATCTTTAAACAGAGGGAAGCGACTACGCTTCAACGAATCGCTTGAAATGGCCTATACTATGCAGATAGAAAGATCTCGCGTTGAAAGGATAAATATCGTCTGCTTCAAGAAACTACAAGCCTCTGTCACAAACATTAGGTGCAATTACTGATGAATAGTGTGACATTATGTATACATGCACATTTGCAAGCATCGCTAAATCGAAAAATTCGAGATAGGGCCAAAAATCATCTCACTCTTATACTATTCACGGCTGTTTAGGTAATATACGAGTATTAAGCAGACATGATTGCAAACCGAGAAAATTTGACTAAATTGAGTATCAACAGAAATGAAGTAAAATTCTCAGTGAAAAGTGTAAATTCAGCATTGAAAATTTCATGTCAGTAAACAGTACGTTCTATCCTTGATATACTTCTAAGTTCTGACCATAGACTATGGTTCTGACCTCCACCCACTGGCAAGCACTGGCGATGATAGTAATGTTTTACTAAATTTATTTTGGAAAAGTAATCTACTACTAGGGCATTCAAAAGTAGTATGAAGAATCACTTACACCAGACACAAGCCCAAAATTCTGACTACATTCTGACTTTCAACTGACTACATTCCTGATCTCTTGCTTTCTAATAAATGCGAGCATGACAACCATAATCAAAACCATAATACAGGTGCGACAAGCAACCACTTTGTGAAGATTGAAAAAAATTATAACTTTCGTTTCTCACGCAGCGCATTGTACTCTTAGTTATTGATCATCTTTATAGAATAGTGCGGCATTTTGTTTTATTTTTTATTTTGATTACTATATCCATTCATTCGTTTCTTAGGGAAAGCTTTCCATCTACAAACTTCCACAAATTCTAAGAGCGGTTGTATTTTATAAAACATCAAACTTGCTGAGCAGACGGTCTGCTAACATATAGATTGGCAATTATGTGTCAAAACTGAATAATTTCGCCTCTTTGCTGATTAGAGATGGAGCCGGACAGGTTCCGAAACCGATACCGGTATGATTCTAATCATGTGACATTTATAGGTAATACTTGATGCTTTCCTTTGGTAATGGATATTAGACAGCATAGTCAGCAAAATGGTTAGCTTTGATGAAGGATTGCAGTCATCATCCCTGTGTCTTCAGTCGGGAAATAAACGTCATCAGAAATTATCATGAGAGGAATCAAAGAGCAAAACCATATGAATGAGCAACATGTAGACATATAACTGCTCGCACTACTTGTGTGGTAATGCACCACTCTAGCAAAATTTGCAACATGAAGAAACATTGAAAGGAGCTGCCTTCCTCCTTGAATTTTTTTGCTGGTTTTGTTACCATGTCAATTTTCATGTTACTGTCAAACTAAAATGCCACCTTATTATAAAGTACCGCACACAGTCGATTAAGCAATTTATCATAGAAGTTATAAGTATTAACATTAGAATTTTACTTCTATTTACATTTTCAAAACGTGAAGTTTCAAAGTTTCCTGTACAATATAATCAGCAGCAAGCAATGAAAAATTCAGCTCTCAACTGTTAGTCAACATTCAAACATCAATGTGGATAATCAATCATTCATGACTCTTAAATAGGTTCAGCTTCAAAGCACATTATCTTCATGGAGAGGTACATGAGCTGTTCAGCTATGGATGTACATGTATGTTGAGTACACTGAATGTGTTTGAGATATTACCGGTAAACCAGTTCCATATAGGACGGGAGCTACTGACACTTTCTTCCTAAATTCGCGCACGAAGGGCTTAATAGGATGGATTTGTAGATCTTGAAACGCTGAATACAAAAATTAAATCCTTGAGTGTCACAGCCAGTCGCTTTGTGTTATAGGTAAGGTTAAAGAATTCCCATTGGAATACAATGGTAAAATTTAAGAAATATCTATAGATTCTGAAACACTTGGCAATTTTCGTACTTTTTTATTTTTGCAGAAAATGAGG
Source organism: Prostheceraeus crozeri (assembly GCA_907163375.1). NCBI lineage: Eukaryota > Metazoa > Platyhelminthes > Polycladida > Euryleptidae > Prostheceraeus > Prostheceraeus crozeri. The sequence continues at coordinate 65,549 of CAJQUW010013833.1, read as the reverse complement.
TATTTATCAGAATGCCATGAAATTTGAAACATGATTGAGCTCAGAACATCAACTTCGATATAAATGTTGAAGTGAGTTACATGATTCAGTATTTGATGTCTGAGAGCCTCTACAAAATGAGTAAAACCGCCAAAATTAAGTCAAAACATGAAATTTTCTTGAATTTTACCATTGTATTCCAATGGGAATTCTTTAACCTTACCTATAACCCAAAGCGACTGGCTGTGACACTCAAGGATTTGATTTTTGTATTCAGTGTTTCAAAATGTATAAATCCATGCTATTAAGCCCTTCGTGCGCGAATTTAGGAAGAAAGTGTCAGTAGCTTCCGGACTAATATATCTGTTGTTAACAAGGCCATAAGAGTCTTGTCCTCTTATATGGATATCTTTCATCACAAGACGCACATTTAGAATTTGAAGGAATAAAATTAGTAACTTCACGTCCTTTAAAAATATAGTCTATGAATTTATTGCTATTGATGTTACAATGTTGCCATCTTCAATTTTAATGAACCTCACAACGATCCTCTATCACACGCATACAATAAAAAAACCGATTCACATCTATCGATCACGCAAACTTCCGCCACTGCTTCTATATCAAGCTTAATGACACATATCAATTTCATCCCCATGAGATCATGCAATGTTGATCGTCATTATGTTAATCATTTCAGTAGGCTCTAAATGCCCAGTTGATGGAAACACAAACCTCAATGGCAGATGGCATGAGCGTCAAATCATCTGTCGATGATCATCTGCAAAGCACTTTTGCTGCGACGCATCTTTAGATGAAGCAACAGTTGCTTTCACGGCAGTTATCTATTAATACGATTCTTACATGTGCATGTACTTTCCAGGTGACATCAGGAGATTGATCACAATCTCTTTAAGTCAGAAGGCCACATGCAGTCTCTAATCAACACGCGTTTGCAAAACACTGAACAGATGGTGTGAAAAATAAAATGTGATAAAAAATAAACATCAAAGGCAACATCTCAACTACTTTGATCCAATGCTCGTCTTTTTATACGCCAAGTTTCCATACATGCATGTGTAAAGTCGAGCATTTGGTTCTCTGGATCATAACGAACAATTGAATCTCATAAATTCAGCTGGATATTGCATTAATAGACGGAAGTACACATCAATAATGATGTCATTAACCAGTCTGTGAGACTCCACAGAAGTCAATCAGTTCACTTCTCTGATCAAGTCAACGTTATTATTGATACATGTAGAACATCAGATACAAATAGTTTATGTTATCTTTGTACCTGATGAATTGCAAGGGAAACGATCACTTGCGGCATCGAAGACTAAGTGTTATGACCGCAGGTACCCATGAAATTGAAAACATAACACAAAAGGCACAAATCTTGATATTTCAATACATTAGCCTCCATGACAGAAGATACAAGACTAGCCATAATAGTCCGGCAGTCAGAACGAGTTTCTGCAGGGAACGAGCCCGAAAATGAAACGTTCACAAAATGATGTGCTTTCTATTCCTAATACGAATCTGCGCGTCTGCCGAGTTCCAGATAGTTTCTCTTCTTGTCACACACGATCAAAGAGAAAAGCATGTTCATCCAATGGGACACAGATTGCAGTTTTTGGATGAAATGAATTTTTCTATGATTTCGCTTATTACGGTAAAAATATAAAGTCTGGAGCCATAGTGTTTGCATGGAATGTCTTCAGGTCGATTCGTATTATGTGCATGTGTTTCTATCATGCCATTGATCGGTTTACGAGAATGTGGTTATATGTGGATTAAATCGCTCAAAATGCTTGTGTTTGTCGACATTCCTAGGCCTGGCAAATTTTGTGTTTAGTTCCATAGACAGGGTTGCATGAACATGATAAGAAATTACCTGAAGGCATTCCATGCCAAAAATTGTGCCTCTTGACTTAGTACTTTTGGCGTAATAAGTGAAATCATAGAACATTTCATTTTAACCAAAAACTGCAATCTGCGTCCCATTGGATTTACATGTGTTTTTCTTTGATCGTGTCTGACAAGAAGAGTAACTAACTAGAGCTCGGCAGACACGCAGATTCGCAGTGGGTATTGGCTTTCGGCCTCGGCCTTTTTAGCCTGCAGTAACTCATTTTGGCTGCCACGCTGCACTACAAGACAAACACTGTGACGATATCTGCATTGAACGATCCTGCGTGTCTCTGACAAAACGCAGCTGATTGAACAGTCATGAATACAGGTGATTAATAGCATAGCTAGCTATGGGTGCAATGTTTAACGCTCCACTTTGGTGCGGTGAATGGCTTTCAACTGCGTATTTGAATGGTATTTTGCGTCATACTAAATGATGTATTGAAGTTAACTTGAAATCCCCATTGTAACTACAGAGTAGATCATAAAAAACGGACCATCTAAATTATGTCAAACTTCAATCGATTCTCCTGCTTTTCAATTTCATTTTACATTTGCAGGTCATGCACCATTCGAGAACTTATGTTCTCAGCTTTTCAATGAGCTAATATATTTTCGTATCCGTCATTGTTAAAGGTGGACAAAAGTGAAAATGTGAAAATTGTCACTTCCGCAAATCTCAAATTTTCATTATGGAAGCTTTTGAGCATGTTAATGAATCAAACACGAGGTGAAATCGTTTTCTTTGAGTACTCTTTTGATTATTACTCTTCGAAATCAGTGTACTTTTAGAGAAGTTATTATGTTCCAAATTTATTTCGTAATTTAATGTTTCTGAATGTTGTTGAGAAGTTGTTTATATCTTTTGGCGCTAACGACGTCATTTTCACGCTTTCAATATCTATGGTGTCTAAATGTCTGCTCTGCACATTCAAATCAAATTGTTGGATGACCCAGATAAGTTGTAAACAAAGTTTCTAGTCGGCTCCGAATTCATCTTATGTCATGATGACCGAGTCGAAGCTTATGAAAGAGTTTTTGAAGGGCCGAGTATGGGATGCAGAGTTGTGGCATAAATGAACGAGAGAAAGTTAAGAATTGCATATTTGACTGTTATTTATAGACGTGTTTCTAAAGAATGAATGATATGTGCATTAGCAGCTCTTGTTGAAATCATTGCAAGAAAGTTGCATTACAGAGATTTGATTTTTACAATATCTATGATATTGACTGTCATCTTCATTGTGTCATTCTAAAAATAGCTGCTACAAATTGCGTAAAACCGATCTACAGGAAGTTACTTTCGGGGTGCAATTACAGCAAGTTCATAAATTTGAAGAGGCCATTCTGTGTTGATTGTAAATTAAATTTCATAAAATATGCCCGTGATTATCCGAATAATGCTCCATCCAATTCATGATTTAAATAGGGGCACCAGTATTTGACCTAATCAAGCGGATATTAGACTACTACATACATATAGCACGTAACTATGACTTCAATCGTGCTTGAGCTTTCGGCGCTACACATGCTTGTGTCAGGATACTTAATTGAATTTAAGGTCGGAACCCTTGAAATCTTTCCCCATCATGTTCGACTTGTGATGTCGAGTAAACAATCAAACTACAGCAGTTTCACATACCGTGCCGAAACCTAAGTTAGTCCTTAATTAGTTGCCATCGCTAGTTAAAATACCAAAAAATATTCAAAATGCATAAAATGAAAGATTAATGAAAAATCCGGCATTACCGTTGTAATATCTTGAAGATTGTTTGTATTGGCTACTATGAGTAAGTAGTCCGGCAGCCAGAACATGTTTCTGCAGGGAGCGAGACCTAAAATGAGACTTTTACAGAATGAAGTGCTGTGCACCCTAGACATTCCATGCCAAAATTGTGCTCTAGACTTAACGCTTTTCACTTTATAAGAAAACTCATAGATATTCTCATTTTAACCACACATTTCAACCTAGTTCCAATTGGATCAACATGTGTTTTTTGGTGATCCTGCCTGACAAGATGGAGAACCGGGTAGAACTCGGTAGACGCGCAGATTCGCAGTAGCCATAAGGTGTACATCATTCTGTGAAAGTCTCATTTTCGACTTCGCTGCCTTCAGAAATTCAGAGCCGTTACTGCCTCTTTCGAGAATTATCGGCAGGATAAACATTTGCACAGCACACGGTAGATATTCTACATCAGATGAATCTACAAGAAAAACTAACAATCATCCGATGAATACTCATTCTGATGTATCTACCGGGTGTATCTTGCTTCTGATCGACAATGTATGTGATAATGTGGTTCAATGTGGATAAAGTTACTCAAAATGTCTGTGTTTGCCGACATTAAGAGACTCGCTAAATCTAAATGTGTTTAGTTTCATTGACAAGGATGCATAAAGATGAAAGGAAATGACCTGAAGACATTCCATGCCAAAACTTATGACTCTGGGCTTAGTACTTTTCATTTAATCAGAGAAAACATGCAAAATTTCATTTTAGCCAAAAACTGCAATCTGCATCCCATTGGATTTACATGTGTTTTTCTTTGATCTTGTCTGACAAGAAGAGGAATTCATTAGAACTCGGCAGACGTGCCGATTCGCAGTAGTCATAGGGTGTACATCACTCTGTGAAAGTCTCACTTTCGGCCTCGTTCTCTGCAGAAACTCGTTTTGGCTGCCGGACTAATTCTACTGACAGGCGTATACTAAACGGACTGGAGATCATTCTTCGAATGAAGTTTTAATAAACATTATGTGAGACACAAATTAACGGATAACAACATTGAATTTTGATACGCAGTTCTCGTTTGGTGATGGAATAATTGGATAGCACATTTTTCATTAGAATTAAGTTATCTCTTTAATTTCTGTGCTTTTGATGATCGACCGGGTTTGAAATGTTCATTCTGACACTTCTATGGCACTCAATAGATAAGGCATGCAGGCCGTGCCGGTGTCCGGCTACACGGTCGATCGCCATCAGGAAGTTGAAGATAACTTCCATCAGAATTGTCATGAATGCTTCACAAGTAGTGCACGTGCGAAGTATATTGTATCCGGGAGCCATTGAAATAGATTCGATTCGATCACTTAGTCGATACTCAATCGAGATATGTGGGTCCGGAAGTTCTGCTTTTCATTTACAAATTACAATAGCGTTCTCTTAGTGGACACAATACAAACAGAATTCAAATTATGTTCAGATCGTCCCATGGTTCTCCTCTCATTTCCTGGAAGCGAGAGATTTCAATTGATGAAGTGGCAGATAAAATTTGGTTCTATGTAGTTCACTGTCAATAAATTTAGTGCAATTAAGATTCAATAGCATATTTGACTGATTTTGAATGCTATTACATCGAATCAGTTGAGATTCAAATGTTCGATACATTTCTTACTATAACCTTTGCATATATTCCCCAAAAGAATGGCAACAATTTCCGAGGTTGTTATGGAGATAATGGTATTAATATTCCATTAGCTTTGAAGGGAAGGTATTTCAATCTTCCTACGTAATTCATCGACTGCGCAACTGATAGAGCCGTCGTATTGCTCAAGATGAACTAATCCTTACAAGACAATAGGTTGTCCTGGTACAACGTCATCATATTTGATTTTCATTTGAGCTCCTATTGGCATGATAAGCATTGATAGAGTATCCTTGCTGCGAAATTTGATGTTATCTTGTTCATGCACATTAGCAGCTACAAACACACTACATGAAAGTTCATTATTATCTAATCTGAGCAGCATGAGATATCAAAACAAAATGAATGTTTGTTTCTTTAGACGTTTGTCCGCACGCAATATTCCCGCGTTGGGCTCAGTAAGAGGATCACTTCTGTCTGTCTAGTTTCTTGGAGGTGTGATGTCTGTGAACTGAAGTTCTCTATCCTTCTTCTTCCATGAAACCATTGTTTGCGGTCAGAAGTGTACCATTTACCTGCGGATCGCCAGTCCGAGTCATTATCCACTAAACCACAGGATCACTTGCACTTCGATCGCCGTGCTCATAAGATTATAAACTGCAAAATGGACGACCAGTCTTGCAATTGTTCGCGTAACGTACCTAATGAGCGTCGTGAACTGCTTTCTCTCCGTTTTTTACAGATGAGTCCCACATCTTATTTAAGTTAGTACCTGAAAAACTGCATCGATCACTGAAATACGTTTCTGACTTTTCTCGTACTTATGTTCGATATTTCTCTTTTTTACCATATATGATACGCTTTGTCAACAATTGTAAAAAATGATTTTCATTATTGATTCAATAAGCACGACTACCACCGCTGCTACTTCTTCTCTTCTACTGTCTTCTTATTTACACATAAATTAATCTCATCAATTTCTGCATCCATTTCATTAAGCTAGCATTGCAGCTTTAACATCAACTCATGATTGCCACCAGCAGTTTGATGAGACCTGTACACGGCAACACTGCCATACTTTCCGTGATGATAAGTTCCCAATGATGTCCTCGAAACGACTGGACCAAATGACGTCGCAAGACAGAGTTCTTAGCTGTTGTACCACAGAGATTACAAACTTCAATTAAAACCTCTCAAATAGTCACATGTCCACAGTCCTTCGTAAAATCGGAAAAGTGCCCTGTTCAATAGATTGAGCATGTTCCGGGGATTATTCCAGGATGCGGAGTCTTCTCAGTTTGATTGGACTAATGACTCGAAGTTACTTAACTTCACAGGATGAAATAGTAGTAAGTAGTAATTTGAATTAAAGGATCAATAATGAAGGTAATTATTTATGTCTGATGTATAAATGCATTGTTTGGGCAATCCATCCAATGTTTCCTCACTTCTCAGTATATGATTTCGACATTCAACGCCTACAATATACATGTACATACCGTGTAGGCTACACACGTGTTCATTGATTAGCGAGCCAGCCAGATTCATCAGCTCAATGAGAGTTTGAGTTCCACAATTTCAAAGATTTGTCACCGATCATGTAGCGTTTTAAGCTGCTTGAATCGATGTCTAGACTGAACTACTGTGGACACCACGAAAGCTCTACAAATATGCTCATTTTACATACATACATGGCAATTGACTGATAGATGCATCATTATTATAAACAACGAAGATAACTCGGTTGCTCATAACAGATTCATGATAAAAATAAATGTGACCATAGTGACAATTAATCACTCTTAAATACATGATGGTGCCGTAAACAGCAGCCTTGAGTCAAGATCGCAGGTCACTTATTAAAAGCATTACATACGAGATCGTGCGTCTAATCATAGGTCGATTGAGAGAACATTTGATAACACTCAGACTCCGAGCAAATGATAGGACTCCAGGGCTCCGACTCCGCATCTCTGTTTGATTCAAAGAGCGCGCGAAGTCATGAGAATGTATCTGTTGGCTACTTAGTAGGAGCACGTAGAATGGTTACTGCAAGATGCTTCCAGTTTTGTATGTGTTTCAAGTTACCATACAAACAAGAAAGGACACCATGGTTAAAACTCTCAGATTACTCAGTCCTGAACAACATTGCAGCTAGCCTGTATTTTTAAAGGGATCAAGATAATCGCTATAACATCAACATTGAATCGCGACTACTATAACAAAAAGGACTTACCGGAGGGTCAGTTTTTACAGGAGTGAGGGAAGTTCTAGCTATATCTTTTGATTTCTGAGGACTGGTTTTCGATGTTTCTGCTTCTGTAGGACTTGCACCCGCCGCCGTTGCACTAGTCGTTGCAGCAGCATCACCAGAGCCCTTGCGTTCCTCGAATGGCTTTTTCGATTCATCCTCTTGCTCCTTCACCTGCTTCGAGCGTTTGCCCAAGCAGCGAAGCATGGCTGGGAGTGACCCTAACGGTCTTAGACCGAAGCTTCGCGCGAAAGTTATTTATCGACTAAATAGCCGATCAACGAAGTTAAATTGAGCGCACAAATGCGCAACGCTCCTTGCTTGGATCTCGGTGATAATTATAATCCTGGTTCAAATGTACCCGAAGCAGTCGCCGTTTGCACTTATTACTGTCTGTAATAACGGAGAATAGAGATCGGTATAGGGAAAACTAAAAAAAGGTCTAATGACCTGCACAAGTAAGGATTTTGACACCGATGTGACCTTGAAGATCCACTTAAGATGCAGTGAACTTTCGCGCTTGGAACTCTGACTGTCACCTCTCGCCAGTGTTCACTTCGGCCAAGTGACGGGGAATAGCGTGTCTCTATGTTTGCGTACAGACACTCCGATCGTGTTCGTTCGGGACGTGCAGTGTGTCAGCAACGTCGACGACTGAGGAATTGGTCGCCTGAAGCGAAGGGAGAGTAATCCCTATGAGGAAGCGTGTGTGCGTGTATTAGTTCACGCAAGCCAACTCTGGCCAACAGGGGCTCAAACAGACGCATGTGCTCACACACACTTGCACTGGGGCCCTCTGAACGTCTACACGCGTTATGGGAATGAACGAAGAATTCGAAAACCCCACACGCGCTCCTCAACTCGCGTCGCTCGCCGACCGAGTGTCGTCATTGTCAAGCAACGTCAGTGAACTCCGTCGGTTATATAGATCCGGCGACTTATCGATCAACACGGTTTCTCCCTGCAAATTTCCAGAGCTTCAGTAGGGAGAGCAGGGAGCAGACGAGAATAATACATAGACTGCCACTGCGCAGCCAGCTCAGTTTCCCCGTCTAGAGCAGAGGAGACAAGGAGTGAGAGATTGAGGAGTAGGGACAGACAGGTCGCTCCGATGTCTATGATTTGTTCCAGATGATGCTTGAGGACCTCAACGTATCAGCTGCAATTGAAATATAATCCGACAATTATAACGTCCATAAATACGAGCCGAATTCTCGTTTCCTGATAGATTTGACGGCGAATCAAATACAGGCGTCGCTGGAGGCTGCACAATGGGATAGATCGCGAGCACAAGCGATGAGATGGTTCGCTGAAGAATTCACATATACATAGGGTTGGTTTCATCAGCTAAAACCAACAGAGCGTGGATAATTGCACTGCGAATGAGATTGGGTTTTGTATTTCTAGTCACGTTTGTTATTGAAGGATTAGGGAGAAACGAGGCCAATGCGAGCTATGAGATGCTATTACAGACGACCAAATATTTGTATCTCATACATAAGTTTATTCAAATGAAGCGTAGATAGTGTACTCCGACTGCCGCTGGCGGTTTAGGAGAAGGAATTTGAGCAGCAATTAACTGCAACGAAATGCGACCTGAAACACTCACAACAGAGATGGCCTGTGCACTGAAAGTAAGGTCGCAACGAAACTTTGATGAAGATCTCAATGACGAGATCAACGCGAAGACAAGGCGAGATGAGAAAATTGAATCACAAGACTAGCTAAGGATCGGCCTTGCACTGTTGGCGTGCACTCGTAGACCTGATATTTTGTAGATCGGCGTCTCGACTCCTGTCGACACAGCATGTGTTTTCCTTCCGTCAATTACGGCTGCGGTATCTCAGGTTCTGAACGAAACGCAGTTAGGACGCCAAAGGGCGAAAATCGAGTTCTGCTGCCCATGGAATATGACAAACGAAGATTATCCGGATGACCTATGATCCTAAACATCTGTTCACGGCATCACGGATAGCTTCAAGGGCTTCGTATCATCACTTGGATGGAAGATCGAACACCATGATCGCTCCCATATTTCGTCCATCAACATTATCAGACGTGTCATTTAGAATATTCATCACCGACTGCATGGAAATCCAGGTGCGATGGGCAATTATCTGGTAAATAACAGGTGTAAAGAATTCAATAATTAACGATGCAAGGTCAGGTGATGCCAGTGCGGCTACGGCAACAATCTTTTGTACCATTCCGTCAGAGGAACTGACAGATCCTGAACTAATAAGTACTAAAGAAAAAGAAAACTATCCAAAATTGGCTAAAATATAATTAAAAATACGTAAGTATGACAGAATGTATTCAAAGAGAAGAGCGCACACAATATCATACAAAGAGTCCCAACTCGCAGAAAATAACTTTATCCGATGTAATTGACGCGGATTAATTCCCACTTCGGACAAAGTTCCTTCGGAACATAACTCAAACGAAGATAACCTTCAGAGTCGACGTGGTGAAAATTCCTTAGGTAAAGTCCCAATTTGGACATCAGCACCCAAAAACTCACCGAAATGCTTCGAAGAGGCATTGGCGCCGACAAAACACATTGCCGTGACAAAATTCTTCTGCTGCATGATGACAAAAATCGACAGTTTAAGAAAAGTTTACAGAATTCAATGACGATGTAGCTACAATTGATAATTGCTATCTTTTAGACGTGAGCAAATTTACATGCCAAACATCTTCGTATTCATAAAAAGCAAGAAATCTTATAAAATACTTTTGCAATCAAAAAAATGTCAATTTAGTGTACTATGAAGTCATAATAATACTACATAGGATCAAATGTGCAATCGTTTGTAATCTAGGGGTTCCTGTGTTTCGTATTGAATGGATTTGACATGGCCCAAACTATAGCCTCCACTGTCTAGAATGACTGAACAAAGTGATGGACTGCCGAACAGTTACGGGCTGCTCTGCTTTCACCTTTCCTGTCTGTGTAAGAATGAGAGTCAAAACTCCCATTTTTCCAATTTATAGAACGATGCTATAAAGTAAAAAATTAAAACAGTTCAAGACAGGCTTTCGACGTCCAGCGCCTTCAATGGTCTAGTTCTAGCAGTCATGCTTTCCACATTTATTCAATGCCAGTTCTCATAGTGGATAGAAAACAAATCAATATATCTGAAATGAGGCGCTCAAAATTTGAATAAATATAAGTGTGTTGAAGTTTTCTTTATAAGTGCTGTTTCGAAGACAATTAAGTGGTAATAGTTACATGTATCCATTTATTTCAATACGCTTTCGTGTAAGAGCAATAGAGACATCGACTCGAATCCAGTCCGTTCCCAAACTTAACCTTAATTATGGATTTATGTCAACCATCACGAGTTATTGGACACTGTTAGCGAATTAGGAATAATTCGATGCTACCTCCACACTTGCTGTGAGCAGTGCATTAACATTTGATTAGATTATCTGGGAAAAGATGAGTGCTTATACGAACTCAAAATCTCGCCCACCCTGGTTGACAATCACTCTACCGCTACATGTAATTATTTGCGTTTCTCAACAATAGGTGACAAAAAATGAAGGTGAGACGGATTCGTGACATGAAATTAATTCACCAGAAATGGATTCGTGGAAGACGTGCCTGGATAAACATTTTCTGAGTTAGTCAGGATGCTCAGTTGTTATCGCATGTTGTAAAAAGACAATAACGGACAGAATGACATGACAGAAGAAGTTAGCAGTTTGATAATGATGAGTGGTAGTGGTAGGTGAGAAATGACAATGCCATCGCGGGCAAGATTCTCTTGGATGGAATTCAGAGAGTGCGCGAACTTGCTATTCGGAAAATAATTCATCATGTAGATGAAAGGAAGGACATGAAGAATAAAGGTTCAAAAATCAATTGTAATTAATTGATTATTACCATCTAATTGCAATAATTTGCTTGCTTCCAGCTGCAATTTAGATTAATTGATTACTTGGCCAAAATTAATTGCAACAAATTTTTAACTATCGCTTGCAATAAACTTTTATCAATTTCCATCGTCTTTGTTACAAATATCTCCCAGCGTGGAACGGTGGATAGAACTTGTGATGAACTGTATCGATTAAAAAGGATCTGTCGAAGTTCGGAGATTCTACAATTCTCATTGAGACCAGTCTGACGAAGCTGCTAACGACCTCAGCTGACATCAAATTCGTATTCAACGGTTGTGCAATGTGCACAGGTCTAAGTTGGACCCGGCCCGACTATAAATTTTGAAGACACTATTTTATTCAGGCCTATGTTGACCGTTGATGACATTCATCTGAGAATAAATTGTGCAGTCAATCAAAAGAGATGCAGCACTGTAAGAGCATATAAATTGCAACATAATTTAAGAATATATGCATGTTATGTGACACAAATGTTGCTAGCCGCTTCTTAAACGTTGAAAATTATTAGCTTGTACATGCAGTTATAAAGCCTGCTTTATCTCAAAGAAAGTTTCTAGCATTGCATTTTCTGACTAATACGAATTTCACAAGAAATATGTATTCTTTAGCCTATCTATCGCAACATTATTCCATACATTTAATAATTTCAATACATGTGGTAGTTTATACAACACTTGGAGCTTATGAGATGCAGTGAATGTCAATGCAGCTGCACGTAATATCAATATCACTAGAATATTTGACAGCGGATCGTGGAGCATTCATTGTTTGATACGTTAACGACATATGCGATAAATTTTGATTGACGCAGTACTGTAGAAGACTAGATTAAATATGCTAAAGTAAACTAGCGAAGTGCACATGCTAGGACATTATTTCATCGATGATTTTATGTCAACCACCTATATAATATGTTCAAATTAAGTGACTGGAATTCAGCATCTTGGGAAAGATACGCGGCAGGTTTAGAATCGGCCGGTGGGCGGGCGGGCTAGTTTTAGTAATGCCAGTTGCCATGGTGTGTGAGAGCCCTTCGACTTTGTATCAAGAAGTATATGCCGAAGTTGTCGGCCAACGTTACGACGGGGAGGAACTTGATCAACCGATGATACGTACGTCTTTACCACTATTCGTGCAGGACTAGTCACTCAATAGAAGACTTTGAATCTGTGAAAAAAGGTTTCTCTCAGAGCTATTAGACGAAGAATTTGGGATACCAAAGCGTGATTGTCTTAGCAAGAAATGTGAATACAATGTTTATTCTGCTATTGGATCCAAATTCACTTGTGATGACTTGCATGTAGCATGTAATTTTAGTAGTGATATTTTCTTGAACAACGACTAGATAGCTTAAACAGGTCAACCACTAAATCTGAGACATACAGAACGCAAGCACAGCTTCAAAAATCGCGATCAGATGAGACATTGACATAAGATGGAGAGTGGAGACTGTATCGAGAGTATTTAACAACTGCATCACAGCGACCACAATAAAGACTATTTAGCATTTTTATTGATGACTGATTTCTAGCAGCTCAAAATATATTCAGATCTGCAAAATATGTTGTGATCCAAAGCAAGGTAGGAGTGTGAGAGATAAAACATATGATAAATAAATGAATGAAGTACCGATCGACATTGCAAATTGTGATCCAATGAGTTGACTAATGGGTGATGATTTATGAGCATGACTCATCATCAATACGTTCACGTTAAACAATCTACTTCATTGTTATGGCGTTCATGTTTGATTTGGACGCTATCGTCTGCTAATTCATACAATGCACTTCATTTCATTTCTCACACCAACGGTAGTTGATTGAAAATGAACTTTTTACTTCTTGTGATCGATGTACGTGGAAAATGTCTGATAACGGGTATTCAAATTCGTAGGGTTAAAATTCACGATCGATGCAAGAACATGCAAAATGATAGAGCGATAACTATAATTAATTATTTTGATAACAAGGTCTATAAATAGGACCTAAGTGAATTGAATCTCGAATGACAGAACTGAGTGGAGCTGACAGAATCAGCTCTTACAGAAGTATGTAGGACATATAAGCATTCACTGTCAATAAGTAAGAATGTGTCCCCAAGGAATCAACTCATTTCAACAAGTTCTAAATAACTCTCCATAATGTCAAAACGCCCCATAGCTGCAAGTCATAATTTGCTGTCGGGAGGACAACTCCTCTAGGTTAGTCATGTATCAATCCCGAAGCTTCTTCACTTGAAATTTTCTTAACTGTGTGAATTTAATTAATGTGTATAGAACCCATTGGAAAAATATTAAAGGGCCGGCAGAGGCCCAACACTTGCATGGGAACGTGTCGTCCGAACTAAGTGACGAAAGGACAATTCTGCGAAGGGGTACAAGCTCGACGAGCATGGGTAATTGGTCTCTTTAATTGCAATGGAATTCAAATTACTCCACTTTCATGTTTTCGGAACAAGGATTCGAACGCTAAACATGTTGTCCGTTTCGTTTCTCTGCTTCTGTATAGGAGCAGTGAATCGGGTTTTTGTTCCCGTGGCTGGTGCCCGCTGGAGACTCAATAAGAACTAAAACGGAAGCGTACAGTTAGCGGGTGATCTAACGTGGCGACAGTGCAATCGCGAGTCATAACGTGTTGCAAAACAGACGAATTTCTCAACTTTGAGGGATAACAATGCATTAGTAGACAACGTATTTCGATAAAAAACTGTAGACATAGAATCAATTCAATGTTTGATGAATATTAATATTCAGTTTTGAGTGACTAAACTGATTTCAGAAAATCACCTGCATCAATCTCTCATCATTACCTTCTAATATCAAATTACTGAGGAAATTGGACGATAGAAAGTAATGTCTTACTAAGAATGCACCAATTTTATGCTTGATAAAAAACAAGCAAGTATTTAGTTTCACTGAATGGCTAAAGCTTTATTCAATGTCTAGTTGTAATTATAATAATAATTTATGAAGCAATCTTCTTAAATATTTTAATATCTACAAGAAAAACTTTTATCGACATCGCAACGTAATGGAGTTACACAAAATTAACCTAAGTAAAAGTAGAGCTTACGAAGTGATGCATAAAATAGATATCCACTTTGGTATAATCTGATAAGTGGCAATATCTAGATTAAAAGAAGCCGCTGTAGACTGAATTGGCCTTAGCAGCAATTTGAAATATTCTTCAAAGGATTTTATTGCGTCTTTTCCTCCTTTCCGTTGCCAATTTATCATGTTGTGCTAGAAATGCAGCTGGTAAAGTTTGTTCCGTCTACTTTAGAAATGACGTCTGAATGCTTTGTAAAGGAGAAAACTTGAATCTTAATACATTTATGTTTGCATAGTTCCAAGCGCTTTGTTCAAAGGATATGTCTACAGTAATGTTTGAGCCGATCGTGAAATATGAGACGAAAACTATTACTTTTTGTGACTGCTACATTGGTCGGCAGCGTCGATGATGGAACTTGCAAATTTGTAACTGTTTAATATTCAGTGACAAATAAAGTTTTGATACTGTAATATTAAAATTGCAAAAATTGCTACAAGTGCATAATTGGTCTCCGTGGCACAGTGGTTAAGTGCTTGGCCTAGCGATCTTTCGGTCCAGAGGTCGAGGCCCGAAAGTGTCATTGGAAGTCGTCAGGAATGGCATCCGGACTAAAAGATCAGTGTTCCATATTAAAGTTTGACTGTGTCAGCACCGTCCAAGCCCCCAGTAAGAGGGAGTAGGGACATTAAGCCATCATTAATTTTATTGCAAGTGCATGTTATACGTGATTTATATTTAACAATTCAAACAATATATTTGATCAGATTCTGATTTCAAACAGAATCCTGAAATCAAAATTTTGTCTTCATGCATTAACATTGAAAATCGACTCATGTCAGCTGAAGGAAACTCAAACCCAGAGGTCGGTTTCAATTTTTCAGAGAAAGCATGATATGGTTCGATCATGAGAGATCATAGCATGCCAGTTCCTGTAGATTCGTAGACGTGAGCTGATTTAAGAACAACACGCCTTGACAGCATAGAAATTGATAACAACAAAACCTCTAGAATGGGAGTAAAACTTCATACAATCAAGAACAGTGTCACAAAAATCGCATGCATTTTCTCTTAGATACACTTGTCAACGGCTGTATCATTGGGTTAGAATCAGTCACATGTGCAATTCTAAGGTCTTCATTGGTTCGTCATGCCCAAACTTAGTTCCCCCTGGTGAGCCGCGACCTTGAGTCAATTTCCATTCTAGTCAGCTTCATATAAACAATCAATTTCTATGTTTGACAATCGTCGCCGCTGTCTTCTGTTCAAGCAAGTGCCTTCTGCTCAAAGGTCATCTTTCCTAAAATTCAAGGCCGCAGACATTGTTTTCAAGACAGAATGGTGTTTCAAATGACTGAACATGGTATATAGACGATGGCTACCTGTAGATAGATCTCGATTTTTGATGAACTTTTACACATGCAGTTTATTGCCTTCCTTTAAGCCTATATGTGACTAGATTAATTGAGTCAATTGCACGTAAATCACTGTTATACTATTTTGCGGCAACAAAATATAATTGATCAGGTTTTTTTAATTTGTATTACGCTTGAAGCTCTCTGACAGTCCGGATGCTTTTCCCGTTTCCGACTGTATTCATTCGGTACTGGTTGGTCTACATTACAGCCAGAAGAAGTCATTGATCAAAGTGCTGCTTGTTGTTTTAATACTGAGGGCTTGGATGGTGCTGACATAGAGACTCTTTCGAGCGCTGTGGTACTTATTGTTCGGGTACCGTTCCTGCCGAATTACAATAACACATATATCTAGACCAAAACTACTGTGCTACGGAGTTCCCTTTCAGGAAAATTCAGTTTCGAACGAGATGGATCTTTATCATTTTGAGATTTTAAGCGGCATATTTAAGCATCTATGTCAATACATGACATCAAAAAATATGATCAGAGAATAAAGCACATCATGAACAGTTCATGTAAATTAGTTTCTATTTTCAGGACTTCCGATTCAGACATTCTCTGTAATCAGGGAAGAATGACATTTTAGGTCATCGACAGCATACAATCTCTGCAGTCTGTCCTGAAAAAGCCACAAATCTAACTTGCTTAACCTACGACCATTAATTCACGAAGGAGACACTGAATTTCTGTTTTCTTACACTCTCCGATTGTTTCAGTCGACATTGGCCGCATTAAATGCATCGATTTCTGATTCGACTTAGAAATTATGAATTCCGTCTGCAATTTCAGGAATTAATGTCCAGCAAGAAAGAATTGACGTCCAAAAGAAATTCATCATAAAGATCCCTCCAGCGCAGAAATGTCGCATTTATGTCATCAATGACCTCTCCTTCTAGCTGCAACGGAATAAGCTATGGATCTATCCTACTCACTTTTCGAGAGCGGTTTGAGGGGAGCTCTTATCTTCTCCACACTTCCGATGAATTGACGTCCGGCATTTGGCGTTTGATCATGCATGCGATATTGAGACAGTCTGATCACGACCTCGGCTACAGTCAGATCCCTGGATGAGAGTTCTTTTCAGTCTTAGCAAATTAAACACGAACCTTTTTAGGATTGTGGGTGGCAAGGCGCATTGAAGTCCATCTTCCTACGATTTAGCGCGTGTTTATCTGTAATCATGATTTCAGTGAATACAATCAAAATGAATTTAAAACACAAAGAACAACTATTAGACATTTTGTATGAATGACTGCAAGTTGAAATTTATTCTGAATAAGAGTTTTGTGGATTTCAAATTAGTGCTATAATTCCGTTTTAAATTTTTATATCCTTAGGAAGGAGTGTCAAATTAAAATCTAGAATTCTAGCTGTTCTTGACATCATTCTGACACATCAGCGTGTAAAGGTATGTAATATCGATATAAATTTGACTTTCGTTTTGCATTAGTTAGCGTAAGACGCTACGTGCGCATAATGCAATTTTGAAACATAAGAAGCGTGTCAATCGATAACCGCATCAAAATGACCAAAAATACAGTATAGTGTAATCAAATTACAGTTTAATTGTTATGATGATAATAATAATATCCTATTTCTATTATCAATGCCTCAGTAATGTTAATCGTGAGGCTGGCACACATTTTGAAAAGACAGTTTCAAGAAAAGAATACAACAAAGAATATAAAGTCAAGAATTAGATCACCAAGCTTGAGAATCAAACACCACTGTTTGAAAGTCTTATCATTGTCACAATGAAGCAATTCGCTCTCATTGAAGGGTGACACACGGGTACAAAGCTATAGCAATTGCATATGCTTGTATTTTTCCATGTGACGTTGACATTTCATGCATTTTTGGGAGGCCGTGGCGGTTTCAAGTATTTTTTTCATTGTAATCTGATAGTAAAATTGTGCTGTTTGATTTATCATTGATATTAAATTGCTCTTTTTTTCAAAGGAGAACATTTTCATTCAAAACCTTGTGTCTATACCTTCGTGTCCCAACTATCCCTTTCAAATAGAAAAATATTTCATGTAGTCATGCAGATGTTAAATCAATCATATTCACTTGCAAATCAGAAATGCAGAATTGTGAGTCACCAGAAAAAAATAGGTTTGTCTCATTAGAAAAGAGGAGTTCAGAGCGCGTGCATGTTTCAGGATGGCGAACCGAGTTATTGTCTCTTCAGTGCGAGTGAGGCGCCAGCTAATCCACAACATTAGAAACTTGTGAGAAACCCCTAGCAGCAACCACAATACAGCTGAGAAATGACTCAATTTCAAACATTTCATCATGGACCAGTGGGATGTCGTTGAAGTTAGCACCAACTTCAACACCAACTTTTTGAATAGAGTTTGTACAGAATAGGAAACCACATGTTTAGGTACTACTGATGACGCAGAGTTTGTACAGCCAAAAAGTTTTCCAAAATTCGAACTCTTTCACCTTCAAAACTCAAATCTAAATTCGAAAAATTGGTGCAAGTATTGGTGCTACCTGGTTAGCGAGTTTGTACAGCATTCCGATGGAAAAATTTAGATACAAGAGCAAAAAACTGAGTTTGTACAGCAACTTCCAGCACTTTCCTTACACGAACAACCGGAAAAAACCGCCAAAAACCGATTTTTTCAAAAAATGATAAGATTTTCCAGAAAAGTCCTTGGTGCTACATGGAAAATGAGTTTGTACAGTGCTCTAACCGGTGGAAGAGTGTTCTACTAATCCAGTCTGAGTTTGAACACACACTTCTCCGACACTCCAGCACTCCTACGACCGGTAAATACCGGTTATTGTACAGTAACTACAAGAATACTGCCCATTTATGAACAAATCAATTGGTGCTACATGGAAAATGAGTTTGTACAGTGCTCTAACCGGTGGAAGAGTGTTCTACTAATCCAGTCTGAGTTTGAACACACACTTCTCCGACACTCCAGCACTCCTACGACCGGTAAATACCGGTTATTGTACAGTAACTACAAGAATACTGCCCATTTATGAACAAATCAATTGGTGCTACATGGAAAATGAGTTTGTACAGTGCTCTAACCGGTGGAAGAGTGTTCTACTAATCCAGTCTGAGTTTGAACACACACTTCTCCGACACTCCAGCACTCCTACGACCGGTAAATACCGGTTATTGTACAGTAACTACAAAAATACTGCCCATTTATGAACAAATCAATTGGTGCTACATGGAAAATGAGTTTGTACAGTTTGTACAGTGTTCAAACTCAGACTGGATTAGTAGAACACTCTTCCACCGGTTAGAGCACTGTACAAACTCATTTTCCATGTAGCACCAATTGATTTGTTCATAAATGGGCAGTATTTTTGTAGTTACTGTACAATAACCGGTATTTACCGGTCGTAGGAGTGCTGGAGTGTCGGAGAAGTGTGTGTTCAAACTCAGACTGGATTAGTAGAACACTCTTCCACCGGTTAGAGCACTGTACAAACTCATTTTCCATGTAGCACCAATTGATTTGTTCATAAATGGGCAGTATTCTTGTAGTTACTGTACAATAACCGGTATTTACCGGTCGTAGGAGTGCTGGAGTGTCGGAGAAGTGTGTGTCCAAACTCAGACTGGATTAGTAGAACACTCTTCCACCGGTTAGAGCACTGTACAAACTCATTTTCCATGTAGCACCAATTGATTTGTTCATAAATGGGCAGTATTCTTGTAGTTACTGTACAATAACCGGTATTTACCGGTCGTAGGAGTGCTGGAGTGTCGGAGAAGTGTGTGTTCAAACTCAGAATGGATTAGTAGAACACTCTTCCACCGGTTAGAGCACTGTACAAACTCATTTTCCATGTAGCACCAATTGATTTGTTCATAAATGGGCAGTATTCTTGTAGTTACTGTACAATAACCGGTATTTACCGGTCGTAGGAGTGCTGGAGTGTCGGAGAAGTGTGTGTTCAAACTCAGACTGGATTAGTAGAACACTCTTCCACCGGTTAGAGCACTGTACAAACTCATTTTCCATGTAGCACCAATTGATTTGTTCATAAATGGGCAGTATTCTTGTAGTTACTGTACAATAACCGGTATTTACCGGTCGTAGGAGTGCTGGAGTGTCGGAGAAGTGTGTGTTCAAACTCAGACTGGATTAGTAGAACACTCTTCCACCGGTTAGAGCACTGTACAAACTCATTTTCCATGTAGCACCAATTGATTTGTTCATAAATGGGCAGTATTCTTGTAGTTACTGTACAATAACCGGTATTTACCGGTCGTAGGAGTGCTGGAGTGTCGGAGAAGTGTGTGTCCAAACTCAGACTGGATTAGTAGAACACTCTTCCACCGGTTAGAGCACTGTACAAACTCATTTTCCATGTAGCACCAATTGATTTGTTCATAAATGGGCAGTATTCTTGTAGTTACTGTAAAATAACCGGTATTTACCGGTCGTAGGAGTGCTGGAGTGTCGGAGAAGTGTGTGTTCAAACTCAGAATGGATTAGTAGAACACTCTTCCACCGGTTAGAGCACTGTACAAACTCATTTTCCATGTAGCACCAATTGATTTGTTCATAAATGGGCAGTATTCTTGTAGTTACTGTACAATAACCGGTATTTACCGGTCGTAGGAGTGCTGGAGTGTCGGAGAAGTGTGTGTTCAAACTCAGACTGGATTAGTAGAACACTCTTCCACCGGTTAGAGCACTGTACAAACTCATTTTCCATGTAGCACCAATTGATTTGTTCATAAATGGGCAGTATTCTTGTAGTTACTGTACAATAACCGGTATTTACCGGTCGTAGGAGTGCTGGAGTGTCGGAGAAGTGTGTGTCCAAACTCAGACTGGATTAGTAGAACACTCTTCCACCGGTTAGAGCACTGTACAAACTCATTTTCCATGTAGCACCAATTGATTTGTTCATAAATGGGCAGTATTCTTGTAGTTACTGTACAATAACCGGTATTTACCGGTCGTAGGAGTGCTGGAGTGTCGGAGAAGTGTGTGTTCAAACTCAGACTGGATTAGTAGAACACTCTTCCACCGGTTAGAGCACTGTACAAACTCATTTTCCATGTAGCACCAATTGATTTGTTCATAAATGGGCAGTATTCTTGTAGTTACTGTACAATAACCGGTATTTACCGGTCGTAGGAGTGCTGGAGTGTCGGAGAAGTGTGTGTCCAAACTCAGACTGGATTAGTAGAACACTCTTCCACCGGTTAGAGCACTGTACAAACTCATTTTCCATGTAGCACCAATTGATTTGTTCATAAATGGGCAGTATTCTTGTAGTTACTGTACAATAACCGGTATTTACCGGTCGTAGGAGTGCTGGAGTGTCGGAGAAGTGTGTGTTCAAACTCAGACTGGATTAGTAGAACACTCTTCCACCGGTTAGAGCACTGTACAAACTCATTTTCCATGTAGCACCAAGGACTTTTCTGGAAAATCTTATCATTTTTTGAAAAAATCGGTTTTTGGCGGTTTTTTCCGGTTGTTCGTGTAAGGAAAGTGCTGGAAGTTGCTGTACAAACTCAGTTTTTTGCTCTTGTATCTAAATTTTTCCATCGGAATGCTGTACAAACTCGCTAACCAGGTAGCACCAATACTTGCACCAATTTTTCGAATTTAGATTTGAGTTTTGAAGGTGAAAGAGTTCGAATTTTGGAAAACTTTTTGGCTGTACAAACTCTGCGTCATCAGTAGTACCTAAACATGTGGTTTCCTATTCTGTACAAACTCTATTCAAAAAGTTGGTGTTGAAGTTGGTGCTAACTTCAACGACATGACCAGTGGGGCTAAATGAGTTCGGCTATCAAAACATTTAGGCTGTATTATGATAATGCACGTAGTTGATCAAACATCAATTGACTTCAAATTATATTACAAAGATATTGAATGCTTTGAACAGTTGATTTAATCAAGAACGGCTTCAGCTAGTGCGAATATTGATTGTTTAAAATAATTGAAATAATAATATGTTAAGTAAAATGCAAATAATAATAGTAAAATCTTAACTGGATGTCATCAACGATGGTCATTACGCAAACATGAAATGTAGCAAAATAAAAAAAAGTTCAAATTATGAGAAATCATTGAATATGTACGGCATACATGCTAAGAAAACAGTCTCACTGAAATG
The DNA here is from genome assembly GCA_907163375.1 of Prostheceraeus crozeri. Lineage (NCBI taxonomy): Eukaryota > Metazoa > Platyhelminthes > Polycladida > Euryleptidae > Prostheceraeus > Prostheceraeus crozeri. Next base: position 43,546 of record CAJQUW010013833.1, on the reverse strand, counting down.
TAAATCGATTGACTCAGATTTCCGCCACGTCTGCAACTTATTCCAATGAATTCCAAGAAGAGACAAAACCGTGGGAGAAATTAATTCAATAAACGACAGCTCTAACTTTCTTATGTGAGTTTTCTCATTGATTGGGATTATTCATTGGTGTTGATTAAACTGTGGCCTTTTTATTTTACTTGCAGGAATCTTGGCGACTGTGGTTAGTTGACCAGCCTTAGCGATTTGTAACGTTAGTTCAAATTGTTTTTCAGAATTTTATAAAGCTACTTTTCCTCATTCTAGCATGATTGTTCATCGTTACATTGAATGTCTGTTATTTTGTTGTCATTTTGAGAACACACACATTGTACGGACTCAGTTAATTAACGAAAGCAAACAGCAAACAATCTAGCTCAAGCGAGTCTAGAAAATACCACAGCAATATTCTATCATTTGACGTCAATTTCACGCATTTTCTATTTGTGTTATGGTGTCATCAAAGTTGATGAACAGAATCATTACAATTATGAAGTATATGAAATAAGGTCTTAAACAGCAGACATATTTAGGCATCTGGTTTTTTCAATATATTTTCAACAGACAACAACTAATCCTAAAGAATGCATAAAAAGTGGTTTTCTAGAATCAAGAGAAATCTGAAATGATTCTAAAGACATCACTAATCGTGTCAACACAAAACTGAGAGCAATGACCGCAAGGTATAATGCGAGTTGTATAAGAAACTTTCATTACAATGAGGATACATTAGTCGCCAGCTTTGTGATTGTATTCTGAATTTCTATCCCATGACTGCAGTTCATCACAAAACACAGAAATTACATACTGTAAACTTGGAAATGCTCGCGAATTTCGCCAGCCACTCAGTGTAGGAGAGGACAACGTTTCGAGAACAAATGATGTATACCAAAATGTTTCGGTATTGAGTATTAGTGTAATATAGTATTATATATAGATCGCAGATCACATGATTATGTTGACTACAAAACAATGATTCTATTCTCGTAAACAAAAAATTATCAACAAGATGGTAGAAGACACACCTGAAGGTGCGAAGTGGGATACAGGTTAGCAGGAATCTAGCCCAATCCGCCAGGTTCCAAGAGACACAGCCATCAAGCACGCGCTCTCGGACCTACGTGCTCCTAGAAATCCCTTTGTGCGGTCCTTGCCAGCTGTCAATGGAACTGTTCTCTGCGATCACCCTGGATACATTCCCTGGAGTCACCAGATCAACCCTTGGGGCCAGAGTTACTTCAGGTTAGAGGAAAACGAACAATTTCATGTGAATAACATACAACACCGGTGTGTACCGCATAACAAAGCAGTGAATGAACAAAAACTGAATGAAAGTATTTAGAAGAGTTTTGGTGTACCGCACGTATGTGGTTCAGGATAAATCAAGTATCAATTTTCTGTTCAATTTGATTATGCACCGCATAGGCCGACGAAAACCAACTTAATGCCAGTATTTTTCTCATTTTCTGAATATGCACTGCATGTTTCATCATCAGTCGTATTTGTAATGGCCACTAATACCTATGCAGTGTATTGAAATAAATCTAAAATATTCGTTAAAATCTACTTTATAGGCATCATTTTTGCAATGTAGCACTTTTCGCACAGATTCAGCGTTTGAACGAATTCGCGGAAATTCCCGGTTGAAGGTAGTCCATCCACCGACCGGAGAGCGCACCCACACTCAGCTCTGATCCTGATTATTTCAAAACTTTTAAGGTGCAGTTTTTGTTCATTCACTGCTTTGTTATGCGGTACACACCGGTGTTGTATGTTATTCACATGAAATTGTTCGTTTTCCTCTAACCTGAAGTAACTCTGGCCCCAAGGGTTGATCTGGTGACTCCAGGGAATGTATCCAGGGTGATCGCAGAGAACAGTTCCATTGACAGCTGGCAAGGACCGCACAAAGGGATTTCTAGGAGCACGTAGGTCCGAGAGCGCGTGCTTGATGGCTGTGTCTCTTGGAACCTGGCGGATTGGGCTAGATTCCTGCTAACCTGTATCCCACTTCGCACCTTCAGGTGTGTCTTCTACCATCTTGTTGATAATTTTTTGTTTACGAGAATAGAATCATTGTTTTGTAGTCAACATAATCATGTGATCTGCGATCTACATATAATACTATATTACACTAATACTCAATACCGAAACATTTTGGTATACATCATTTGTTCTCGAAACGTTGTCCTCTCCTACACTGAGTGGCTGGCGAAATTCGCCACTTGGCTATTCATCTCCACAAATTCTTCAAATTCAAATTTATAACTTTTAGCTATTCTCACTCAAGTAGAACAGTAGACCAGTAGGTCTAACTCACTTACCGCTTAATAGTTTAGGGGCCCAGGCACCACTGGCCCCCTAAATACGCTTATGCTCTGCATTAAATTCGATGCTGAAGGTGGATGATTCCACGCACCATTCGTGTATGTGGAATGCCTTAAAAAACTATTTTATGATATCGTAAACAAACATCTTCCTTTTTACATTTGCTTTCAGAAATTCTTCTGTGTATTTTCAGCATGAAACAAAATTCTAACATTCCTTTATATCAAAGACAAGAAAAGTAATTGATATCTCTGCACAGCGCCAACAGCTTCCGATAAGTTATGGTTTAAAATCGTGTTGATCAATCATCAGCATGACGCCCTATTGTTTGATTGATATCCTTTCAAACACCTTAAATAGAACAAATACGTGATGATTACTGAGTGTTTGGAATTGAATGATTATCACTCAAAATCATTCATCATTCGACCACTGCATGAAAACGGTTGTAAATTGAGACTGCAATTTTTCAATATCAACTGTTGTAATAAATAGCAAATCTTTGCAATAACTGATGATGCCAAAACCATGCAGGTTGCTAAGCAATGCTGTACAGTTGCCTGACAGAAGCGACTAAAGATTTTATCTATTCACAACATAAGCAAATGAAATACACATTATGCATTAACAGCGTAAGTAACTGAATAAATTTATCAAAATATCAAGTGGAGAGATGTCTTTGCCGGAGGATAAACACTCGGTTTTTCGGAAAGTTTATGAATGTTCGAAACGAGACAATACCTCGAAATGAACCACTGGAAATCTCATATTAAGATTATCAAATCACACAGAATATGTTTATCTTATATTAATTTTCATGTGCAGCTAAGCAATACTCTGGACTCAGAAATAGCTACTTGGCTATTCAATTGGCTAGAAAGGTGAAAGTACCAATTAGTGCTGTAGTAACAAACATTTCTCGTGCAATCTGTCTATCTCTCTCTTTCTCGGCATAATTATAGAACGTCTCTCTTTTTTGACGTTCTATTGATGTTCGTCCAATATTTCCATTTTTCTTTGACTTGATCCAGAAGAAAAACGTGTGTAATCTACTGATTCAATTTGCAGCTACCACATTGTGTCAACCACATTAATGAAAGAGTAGGCTATGTTGAGAAGAATATAATGCGAATCAAAAATTAAGGAAGAAGATCATGTATGTTAAGACAAGTAACCTGGCAATTGATGTAGCATGTAATTAGTAGCGCCTGTGTGAAGCGACCCAATCTCGGATGCGGTAGTAAGTGACTGCAGAATACAATCCGCCCTCCACGTGCCTGCGTTAGGACTCAGCCACACTACGAGCTTTTCCAAGCGTTTCCGACCAAAGCGTTTTGCAGCAAATATAGAGTCATCATTACAGCAGTTGTAGACTGCCACATTGCGAGCAAAGCAAACGAAAGCGATTAATAGCTTACGGACATACGTTTGCCCGAGACGCTCGGGACGCTCGCGTTTGCTTTGCTTTCAGTGTGACTAAGGCCTTAAAGCAGTGCTTTCCTGGCTAATTCACGCTCTCAACAGATGGTTCGGTGGCCTTGTGGTTATAGGGTATGCTTGCACGTCCTCTAGCTCCAACATCGCTGGTTCAAACCCACCCACGACTGATGAGGCCCAACAGGCCGAAACATGTCTCGTGGTGGCTACATCTGTTGAGATTTGATGAAGATCATTTATCTATTCGACAAATAAGTTGCCACAATTACTCCACGTTGAATTTTTGAAGAAGGGAATAAACTGGCGGGAAAAGTTGATTGTAAAAAATGCAAACCATTCCTCCAATGATCATTGTTGACGTTCTGCTAAAGCAGAATAGTTGTCTTCAAAACACATTTAAAAGCATTCTTTAGAATAATGAAATGATGCAAATACACAGTCTGAATATTCAATCGAATTGATCATTTCAGATAAACAAAAGGCAAACCTTAAAATTCCTTTTCATTCTCTAGATAAATAAGTTAACTTAAAAACACATTGTGGTTCATTACAATTGAAATATGCATAAGCTTTTGCAAACAAATACGTCTCTATACATTTCATTTGTTGATCAACATGCAAATTTGGTTATTCTGTGCCATCTGTTGCTCAATGTAACATTCACTGAAATCAAAATATAATTTTATCTACTTCAATTTCAATTTCAAAGCAGTTGCATATTTGAAAAATCTAGTCGAAATTGTGTGGCTAGATGTTTGTTGCTATCAATGTGCATTAGATGAAAATAGATGAAAAATCAAATCGTTAAGACATGACGAAAATCACAAAATCAGGTGAAAATTACATGATGACTTTTGCTGATGTGATAGACATGCGGGTGAAAATCCTCATCCCTATCTTCATTCACACACATGATACAGTTCAAAATTTTGTGCAATACGCACCTAAGGTTAATAATTATGGCATGTTTTATAGCGTCAAGTAACATGAAAACTTATTTTTGGCAATTTATAGATTTTTTCAAATAATGATGACATACGATTTACTCATGAAAAATAATAAATAATAGATCAACACTTTTCAAAGGTTTCTTTCACTGATGGAATTGATAGTTGAAAATATTGTGCAACCATTCAACTATGGCCGTGATCCTATAGAAAACGTGTGATTTATCACTCCACGTCAAGTTTTTCTGAATAATATAATGTTTAATAAATATTGAATAACTTATTGTCAAAAGAAAGATTTTTGAACAGGTTTCTTATAAATTAAATCCAATTATAAATCCGGGATTTAAGCATGACTATACGTAGTTTTGAGCGCATAATACACATACGAGACAGCAAGCTTGCAATTGGCTTATTATTTGCATTATATACGCTCTGCTTCACATGCAAAAGCTTTTGAGGTTGGTCAATTGAATAAAACGATGCAATAGCATTTGAATAGCAAGCTAAATCATCAGAAAACCATCAGATTTTGTATATTTATAAGCAACAAAAACATATCTTTTTCTAATTTCCATTTTTGATCTTTCAACTTATCTTGCAATGCAAATGTAATCCAGTACAGCAAAATGTTTCATTGCCTACTTACTCACAAGAGCTAATACGATACACAAGCATTGACTGACACCTATTTACTGCAGCAAAGGGATTAAGTTTCAGAATTTCATGAATAATTCATTTGTTTTATTCAATCAATTTCTTTTTCTGATACTGTGATATCGGTAGTTAAGTCACAATTGACAACTTGACAAAGTGCTTCTACATTTATTTTGTCTGCGCTTAAACCAATTACAATAAATATCCCAGATTAAATTCCGATATCATATTGCATGCTTCAGTTCATTGTGAACTCCAAGAAAATCATTTTCCGTCCTATCGTGATACACCGGTGCGACATTGATAAAGTTCGATATATTAGTTCAATTCTCATGAAATCGCATAAGTACATAATTACTTGACGCCCATTTGAAAAGATAAAATCCACGTCCATACATGTTGTAATTACGGCATTCCTAATCGAATTCCTTCAACAACCGCTCTCCAACTTTCATACTGCCGTTTCCAGGATTCAGTTATTACATGCAAGTAATTGAACATTCGATCGAAATTTAGCAACCGCAAGCCTGGAACGGAATGTCAATGGAAAACATTATTGACTTTAAACTTGATGGAGGGTTATTGCTTAATAGATTTCCGATGAAGAAAAAAAATAGATAAAATGTACTGCCATTTCTTGCACAAACTGGAAAATAGTTGGAAAAAACCTTTCCTTGGTGGTGATGGACTATTTGACAAACCAAAACTTCTTGAGAGAGCAAATATCATTGATCATGCAAATTCATGAATCAATTTTAAGTTTTCTTAAATCTCTTTCCATTATTCAATTATCTCTTTACTGCTGCAGTCAGGAATACAGAATCAGTACACTACATGGCTATTAAATACGACATAATTTTTCATTAGTGACCAGTCTATCAATATATTCACTAAATCTCAAAATTTTTATCCGCCAAAATCATGCTTTAGCTAATTGACTCCAACGTCAGATAGCCTGTTCTCTCGACCCTGAGTTCGAACCTATTAAGGACTTGGTTCAATGGAATTTTGTGAAGAATATTCGAATCTCCCATCTTAAAATAGCAATGCACCATCAGTTATATCATCACAGCTATCGAAAGTCAATCTTTCATCCGTTAAACATACATGTAGTTTCTCTCAAATACTCATGTGATAGTAATTGACTATAATGCGTGTTTGCATTCTTTTAAAATGAATTATTTTAAAACACGACATGCATGTACTTACTGCAGTTAAGACTGAGAATATCTGGGAACGGAAGAAATACACAGTTAAGCAAATTCCCTAACGGAAATACTCGAAGAAATCAGTTTATTAACAGTTCAGAACGCTTAATTGAAATCAATACTAAAACTATGATATGCGCACCTCGATATACGAGTAGAATAAGGCACAAAATACAAATAACCAAGCTAGAAAACCCAAAATGTCAGAAGAGAAGAAGAAACTAGCACTTCCTATAATCCAAAGGCGAAATGAAAGCTTAAAACCAAAAATGAGATGCGAGCCCAGATCATTAATAAAAATATACACACAACTAAAAATTGCAGTCATTTATAATCATCAGGGAGGAACCATGTGGCTGTAAAAAGCAATGCTTGGTCCCTAACCTACAACCCTCACCATATGACGGGGACACACTGATTTAATCGAATGAACAATTAGGAAGGCATCTTAATAGCTGAAGAAGCATGGCTAAAAAATATGATGAATTTGGACATTTTACAACATGAGGATAACAACAGTCAACCATACATTCCTATGATGGAAGGAATTATGTTGGGTGAAAAACAGCCAAACTTTCAGACGAGAGATCTATTTCTTAGGAAGGATTTAATGCAGGAATTCACAAGTGGAATAACTTTATAAACCTTTTCCAATAGTACATTGAAAATTCCGCTAGTTCTAAACAAAAAGGCAGATGCACTACAGAAAATCAGGCAAGATGGATATAAAAAGACATTCAACCCAGCATTAAGAAGCATTAGTTTCCGGAAAAGAATACCTATAGAACCACTGGATAACTGAACTCGTCAACCATGTATAAATCTCCTTGGTGAAAAGATGATTTTCTTGGACCTTGATCTTAACGTCCAAATAATTCACAGATTTGTCATTACTCCAGCTTCTGCTAGCTAAGAGATCATGGGGATGGATTTCCGTAAGACCTTTATAGAAGTGCCTGTTATTGAAAATTCTGGCCAAGCCAAATTTCTTGGCAGCGAAAAGATCCGACACGCACCTGAACTCCTATAAGGTAGGAGGAGTTCAGCCAAGAGGGAATTTCCATCCACACGTGGGATGCAGGTGGATGCTGTAGGTGGATTAATGTGATTGATCCACCGATAGGAATGCCACGAATTTGACTAAAAGCAAGTCCTCTGAAAATAATAAAAGTGTTATCCAGGATGAAATCAGTAGCAGTAAGAAATTGGGCTTTGGGCCAGTTCTGATAACCCCTGTACTTCTTGTTCGAGAAGAAATCTAATACCTAATGCAAATGAAAGTGGCTCAAAGTAAAGTTTCTATAAAGTGTGGAGAAATCATGAACCTGGTGGAGTGAGTGGCAATTAATGTCCGACATCCTGACCAGGCATTCTCCAGAAGCATTAATCAATGCTTCAAAATGCATTCACACCTGAATTTTTCCTGATGGAGCGGCATTAACTTCTAAACCGATTTCGGATTATCTGTAAGCATTTGCTCATAAAGTTGGCTAATTCCTTGGACGTGCTGAGCTAAGAACCTGCAATTATAAGGACTTTCGTGCAACTTGGGTATCCAGAAAAGATGAAGTAAAGTCACCAACTTATCCATGAGGATTGTGGAAATTGGCGAGGTGATCATGTGATTTTCGTCAGTTTACGATTCGAAATAAAATGAAAATATAGCCAAGGAAATTAAGTATCGTCAATGCTATGGCTCTTTCTCAATTGAAATGGGGGGGGGGGAGGGTCTGCATCAAATTTTGCAAATCAATCGATAAACGCTATTCCATTCTCTTGAATTGAAATAACGATAATGTCACAAAAATGCAAATTAGCAATAATGCTGAATATCACTAAGGCTTGCAGTTGCCACGCCGAGATAAATATTTTTACAAATACTTTCTCAGATGAATGTTCATGTTCCCATCCATCCATGCCATGCACACATGTAGCATAAGCTTCTACAATGGATTTGCTGAAATATTCAGATAACTGAAATGCGATTAATTGTCATGTAAATTTTGCTGTTAATTAAAGATATCCTACAATGCGTGAAAATCAGGAGTAGAATAGGCTTCGATCAAAAGTACTTTGTATTTTGGATGATATTAATCTGCTCGTTCATGCGTCGTCAGGGTTGTTCATGGAAAGACTTGGTTGAGGAAAGTCGATCCATGGACAACCCTGACGACGCATGAGCAAGCAGATTGATATCATCCAAAATACGAAAATTAATATCCTTAAAGGCCACGGAAAAATAGCTTCCATCCTAAGTGCACTGCGAACTTTTATTGATATCAAAGTTAATGCCTAAAACTAATTTTTCTGGCAATACGGTATGTCTTATGAGGGCAGAACGAAGAATTACAAATGCAGCATTTTAGCGCTCTGAAGAATAAAAAAGAAAAAATTGGTCGCACTAAAGTATGCTCAAACTCTTTTCGTGAATAAAATTTCTACACCATTTACATAATGATTGTGTAGACATTTATATCTCTTTTTTATTATTCTTCATTTTATAAAATCTGTATATTCTTTGCCTCAGGTGCAGGAACAGAAATATGAGAACCTATAGAAAAGTTGCATATATTGTTTTACAATATTGGCTTTAGTAAAATACTTCCAACTTTCATCAGTATGTCTTTGGTGTTTAGATAAGCTTGAAATCATTAATTTTCAGTGCATTATCATACATATTAGCTCAAGGTACGATCACCGCAGGTTGTAGTTTGCGATAATAGCATAAATATAATATAATAGCAATAATATAAATAATAGCAATAATATATATATATATATATATATATATATATATATATATATATATATATATATATATTGTCAGAGGAGCAAAAATATCAGTTTTAAAGTGGTGGTTTAAAACAGCTTTTAAAACCAGGTTATTAAACATGGCTTCAAAACCAAATTTTGTACTGAACATTTTTTTCGATGATGATTTTGAGAGGTTCCTGGTAATAATAATCTTTCAACAAAATGATCCTCAAGCTCGGCTTCAACAAAAAAGTCTTTCGGAAAGCATCGAAATAGAATTCAAACAGAAATGTTCCAATCAACATTTGATTCCTGTTCCTGCTAAATGTTCCTCTGATAGTTCGTGGAGGTAGGCCTACTGTCAGACTGTCAGAGGCCATTGTCCTTTCGGCTGAAAATTTTCAAATTGGTCCTGGAACTCGGTTTTGATAAAGCTGCCTTGGAAAGCCACGCCTTTGAACGTGATTTTAATACTCTGTTAAAAACATGGTTATAAAACCTTGTTTAAAGATATTTTGAATCCATGCTGTAAACACGTTAATTATGTGTGTTTTTAAACATGTTCATACTGTGGTGCCTTTCAAAACACCATGTTTTGATGCTTATAACAGAGATCCCAGTAATCAATGAGCATGACACTGACCAATTCATAGAGGCACTTTATGTCTGGTACAATTCCATGCAAATGAAAAACCAATTTCAATACTCTCCCGATATGTTTAATGCCGAATAAAATGAATAAAGAATAAAAATCGCCAGACGTTTCGGGTCCAGACCCTTTGTCAATGGCAGAACACTTAATTAAGGTCCATCAAGTCATCAAATTTTGCTCGATTCATGGAAGGTCCACTTGGCCCAAATTATTTTCTCGGTTCCATCCCCGGCCCTTATCTATGGACAATTCCGGCATTCTCTGCTTATTGCTGAGAAACAGGGTCAATTGCGCAAATGGTAATGGTGAAAAAATTCACTTTCTCTCCTTTATATTTAGACCGATGGTAAGTTAAAATAAGTATAAACAATAAAATGTCAACGCTTCGTGCCACTGACACTTCGATCGGCCGACTTCTGTACAACAGCATTTGATGACCAACATTAAATATGGAAGCAAAGAAACCAAAGTATCATATACTTACTTTGAAAGAAACAGAGTTCAAGTACTGCGTAGTTAGAAACTTGGGAGCTCGTATTTGCGGTTAATGGCTGGATTCGAGCTCCCAAGTTGCTAACTTCGCAGTACTTGAACTCTGTTTCTTTGCTTCCATATTTAATGTAGGTCATCAACTGCTGTTGTACAGAAGTCGGCCCATCGAAGTGTCAGTGGCACGAAGCGTTGGCATTTTATTGTTTATACTTATTTTAACTTACCATCGGTCAATAAATATAAAGGAGAGAAAGTGAATTTTTTTACCATGACGATTAGTAACAGCCTCCTGTTCCTGACCATCAATTCAATTGCGCAGTGGTGGGCACCACGTGGCCCGCGGGCCACTTGGTGGCGCGCCGACGCATATTGGCCGATTCTCACATCCAAAGTGGCCCGCGGACATTATTTGAATCGGTGATGTGAAAATGGCCAACTCCGACTTTGACCTTTGAAGCTGCATCCTAGGTTGAGGTTGATCTTCTTTATAATTTGCAAAAGCACTAACTAATGAATTAATAAGCAATGCGATGGCACAAAAATTTTCATTCGAATGCTCAAACCATGCTCCGTTCGCAATGAATATCTTCTCACTATGAAGGTAGGTGACAGCCATCAACTGCGTGAGTGCTAAATCACATGGTGTTCGATACTTTGTTGAGCATGTTTCACAACGTGATAAACAACATTGCAATTAGCCTATAAATACATAAAGTAGGCTGTGCATAAAGGAATCCATCCGCATAATGATATGCGATTTTTATAAGTCAGGTATTCTTTCTGCATTTAATTTGTATACTGCACCAATTTTTTTGTACTAAAATGGCATCATCGCACGAGCATCGTTAGGCGAGTCTATGGGCGGTTTTCGAATCCGTTTATGTTTGGGTGATGTTTTAGGCCTATGTACACTTAGGTACATGTAGTTTAAATAGCTTTTATTTATGCTACTTCATAGTGCACGTCATGTAGGCGAATGGATGTACAAGGTCATATTTTCATAGTTTCAGTAAGGTCATTTACCATCATTTAATAACACAAAAAAGTTCCGCAATTAGCTTAGCTTGTCAGTTGTCATTATTCATATAGATTTTAGAATGTAAAATACAGGTCCTTAAAAGACAACAGTTTAGTTGAATACAATGCTGCTGCATGCATTTACAAATACAATTATGCCGTGTTTTACCAAAATGTATATGTGCAGCAGTCATTAAAATTACGCTTAAAATAAAGGAATTTGAACATATCTCTGCCTTTCGAAATTGGTGGCCCTCGAACCCTCGCGCGGGCCATTTCTCTATCGCAACTCGGTTGTCCATCACTGGCGCAAGCTTTCACTACTTCCCTACACAAATTTCCCTTCATTAGAGTCAGCTATTTTTCCAAAGTATTCTTCTTTCATGAGCATAGTGAATATTTTCCCAGTACGCAACATGAGAGTTCTATTTGATTCTCGTGTTGATCACGGAATCCTTACAGCAGCGACATATCTTTATACAAAATACTTCATTTATATAGTAAGGCTAAACTATTGCAATAATCATTTACCATCTTTCATGTGTGAGTAAGCTAAAGGCTAATCGTCGTAATATGCTGTGTTTTACGCTGATGAATATGTGTACGTAGTTTGACCCACATATCAAGCATCAGTCTCAAACAGAAGTTCGCATTTATAGACTATTAGAGATTCTCAGGTTGAAGTATGGAGATGACTTTCATACTACTGCGTCTTTCATTCTGCTGTTGAAAATTTTGCAATTATTTCGCCATCAAATTTCAGAAATGCTTTGAATGCATTCTTTGGAGTCCCACTGAAATTATAAAAACACTACATGTTTCAATATAGATTAATATGCATGATTTTGACAACTTGAAATACAGATTGTTTCATAAAAAATGGATCACCCTTAAACATCGCCTTAACTTCAACTTTGTCTAACTTGAACGAATTTCTCTGAAATTTGGAAGATATGTCAGTTGTGATTACTAATATCATTGTTGGAAATTTCAAGCATGAATATTGAGTTGTTTTCCTGTTATAGATAAAAAAGTAGTAGATACAGTCCGTTTCATAAAAAGTGGATCATCCTAAAATTTGACTAAATAATGCATAAGTATGATACAGAAAGCATTTTTCATGTTATTTCATGTCCCTAATATATTTAAATGTCCTTATATAATCTGATAAGCTATGATACAGTAACGGTTCTTAAGAAGCTAACATTTTGTGGCCCTACCCTTATTGTCAATGACATTACCAATTCGTCTAGGCATTGATTCGATGATATCGTTGATTTTTGACTGATCTAACTTTCTCCACTCTCTTTTTAACAGTGACGTAAGTTGTGATACGCCATCTGTAGGTAGCAGTGAACGACGAACGTTACGTTTTAGAATACTCCATACATTTTCTATGGGATTCAGATCAGGAGAACGAGCTGGCCAAGATAATGTCCTAAGCCTTAATTGAGACTTGCATAAGTTGACTCTACTACTCCTGTGACACGTAGCATTATCATCCATAAATACCCAAGTCGATGGATCACCAAGTTGATCTGTCATTTGGCCAATGTTCATTCGTAAAACATTCACATAGCGTTCAGAATTCATGGTTCCTTGCTGTATGTGAAGTCTTCTACGAATAGTGGACTTAGAAATAGACGAGTATAGTGCAGCCATCTCAGTTAACGAGAGACTTGGATCAACTTTAACAAATCTCAAAATTAGGCGGTCTATACGTTTGGATGTTTTGCGTGGACGGCCAGAGCCCTCTTTACGACAGAGTCGAAAATCATCATTATGCCATCGATGCACATTTGTGTAAGGGACACTTAGTCGCTTGCTTATAGCTCGCAAAGAAAACCCTGACACTTTGCCTTTTGTGAATGCGACCTCGTTATTGTTCATTTGTGCTTTGTATTGTTTTCAACCGGTAAGAGATAGATTTCTAGCTGAAAGCAATCAGGAGTGCTGCCAACACCACCGCAACGAAGTCAGGAAGCTATGGAACATGAAGTCCAGTTAATCACATGTAGCAGTTACATTATTGTTGATGAATAATGCTGCTATACTGGCTCTGATTGACCGATTTTCTTTATTTTTGTTTTGCTGGATAGCTTTTGGCTTGTAGAACAACATATTACATAACAAAGGAAACAAATGTAATTTTATAAGAGTGAGGTATGATTTTGTGTAATATTGCTAAATGAAGATCAAATTATCCACTACTTTTTTTATCTATAACAGGAAAACAACTCAATATTCATGCTTGAAATTTCCAACAATGATATTAGTAAGCACAACTGACATATCTTCCAAATTTCAGAGAAATTCGTTCAAGTTTGGCGGAGTTAGACAAAGTTGAAGTTAAGGCGATGTTTAAGGGTGATCCATTTTTTATGAAACAATATGTAGTTTGATCTTCATTTTGCAATGTCACACAAAATCATACCTCACTCTTATAAAATTACATTTGTTTCCTTTGTTATGTAATATGTTGTTCTACAAGCCAAAAGCTATCAAGCAAAACAAAAATAAAGAAAATTGGTCAATCAGAGCCAGTATAGCACCATTATTCATCAACAATAATGTAACTGCTACATGTGATTAACTGGACTTCATGTTCCATAGCTTCCTGACTTCGTTGCGGTGGTGTTGGCAGCACTCCTGATTGCTTTCAGCTAGAAATCTATCTCTTACCGGTTGAAAACAATACAAAGCACAAATGAACAATAACGAAATCGCATTTACAAAAGGCAAAGTGTCAGCCTTGCTAGAACAACAAGCTACCATGAATTAAAAAGTACAGCAAGGAACCATGAATTCTGAACGCTATGTGAATGTTTTACGAATGAACATTGGCCAAATAACAGATCAACTTGGTGATCCATCGACTTGGCTATTTATGGATGATAATGCTACGTGTCACAGGAGTAGTAGAGTCAACTTATGCAAGTCTCAATTAAGGCTTAGGACATTATCTTGGCCAGCTCGTTCTCCTGATCTGAATCCCATAGAAAATGTATGGAGTATTCTAAAACGTAACGTTCGTCGTTCACTGCTACCTACAGATGGCGTATCACAACTTACGTCACTGTTAAAAAGAGAGTGGAGAAAGTTAGATCAATCAAAAATCAACGATATCATCGAATCAATGCCTAGACGAATTGGTAATGTCATTGACAATAAGGGTAGGGCCACAAAATATTAGCTTCTTGAGAACCGTTACTGTATCATAGCTTATCAGGTTATATAAGGACATTTAAATATATTAGGGACATGAAATAACATGAAAAATGCTTTCTGTATCATACTTATGTTTTATTTAGTCAAATTTTAGGATGATCCACTTTTTATGAAACGGACTGTAGAATTTATCAAATTATTTATGAACTGTTTCGCGATTAATCTTTTGAAGTGATCTCATAAATAACTAAAAACAATGGATGATCAATGTTTTCATGCATGGATTATCTTTCAATAATCTAGTGCGCTTTTTTCATCATCATGCACACTTCTTTGTCATTTAGTCTCGTAGGAGGACTATTGCTAGAATACTCGATGAGTATATACTTTATTCCAAGTTTTTCATCATTGTCAAATTGTACATAAACACAATAAATAATATAAATACGTTCAAGAGAACTTCAGGCTGAGATGACGTGCGATTGAGAACTTGAGACGATTTGCCAATTTCACACTGAATAGGGATCGGATAAGCGTCACTTGGAGGGGGTTGGTTCGATTGTATAAGCTTTAACCAACCTCTCCAAACTCTAACCATTGGTTCAAAGTACAGCTGTACCTGTACGCGAGCTAGATGTCTACCAGTCACCTGGGGACACAATACAGTACATCAGCTGCTGATCGTGCATTGGATTATCAAGCAGCAAGGGCAGGCCGATTGTGTAAATCAATTATCTTCCCATTTTCATCATGTCTCATGTCCATTGTAAGGTACTACATCAAAGAAGAGGCTATTTTTCACATGAGATTGAGATTGCGGAGTTCTGGTTCGCCGCGGCAGACAAGCATAAGCCGAATTATTATAAGGATGAGAAAATTAGAAGCAAAAAAAGAAACAGATGCAGAACAGCTTGTTGTGCCGTACATCATCTTGTTCAGCTATATTTGGGAGTTACAACAAAGTCTGTATCACCCATTTTGCTATAATTTACAGCACGACTTACAACGACATGGTTTGCACAATCGAATTGGTGGACAATCGATCCCCGCTACTTGCCTTAATGTCAGCGGTCACAATTGTGACGAGTTAATTATTCATTGATTATAATTGCTATGACAACTGATGTGCGGTGGTGAGGATTTGATCCTGCCAATTGACACAGACTTATAAGTGACTTGTAGCTCAGTCGGTAAGAGCACAGGTCTAGTTAACCTTGGTCGAGGTTCGAATCCTACCAGCCGCACTTCTTTTGCATGGCAACTTGATCTATCGTTTATTTAATTTCATTGTTGTTAATTGCATTCACGACATGTTCAATTCCTTGTAGAACGAAGCGCAGCACTTTAACAATTTTGTGGACTATTTTCTCTTTTTTCATGCAGTGTAATAATCATGCATGGACTAAAAATATAAATGTGATCTGTTCTCTTGATCTTTTGAAAAAACTATTTTTTCGAGATGTTCTTTATGTCCCATTGAGTCTATTAGAATTCAAGAACTGATAATACATATGGTTGGATCTTTCATTCACTCGGGCACTCTCCGTGACGGAAATTCATTGATCCAATATTGCCTGGCACCTACACGTGCCTACGCATGCTGGCTAGACCGAATCATTGTGAATTAACCAGTTAAGTAATTTATGACCGATACTGCGGACGCAGTAAAGTTTGCAGTGATTATTTTGTTGAACAACTATTTTATCCTTTAAATTAATAATCACTAATGCCGATAGGACATACTAAATTCCTGGTTAATTCGCGATTATATTACAGAGAGATTTCGATGTCAAAAAGACACTACAGTTTATCGGCAATCTACAAATAGCAATGCTGAAATAGAATGTCGCTGACAAGTGATCTAAATAGTTGTTATCAGCTTCCAGTTCTCACTGACGCACTGTTGATAGAATCAACTTCCAAAGACTGAACCAGTATACCTGAAATTTTCCAAGACACAGATAACATCCTGAAAATGTCAAATTCCGTTTCTAATTTCTTGCAGATCTGCAAATTTTGTTGCCTTTTTATACACCGACAGTAAACTAAATGTTAAGTCAAAAATCGATCTCAAATATCACTGCAGGGTGCATATTAATTGGAACATGAGTTTACCATAAATTAGTATATTGAGTTTCAGGGCATAACTTAATTACTTCTGTTCCAGTTTAGACTTATCTATTCGAGATAGGCATGCAGATCTGCAAGCATGGTCGTCACGTGATGAAGTTTCAGATAGTGCGCACTGAACGATCAAATGTAGTTCAGACGCAAAAGTTCCCTTTCCTTGTGACATACATGTACATGTAGGTTAAATCCTTCCTTGCGAAAACGCCATCAAATCTTCAACACTCCGAAAATCTTCAAATCTTCACACATACTCTTCAAGCAGAGTAGTACTATGTTGCACTTGGTTCACCATAGGTCACTAGGTCATCCACTGTCAAAGATCACAGCTCCTGAGTTATTTTTCGCGCAATTTATTGGGATGTTAGATTGGATGGACAATCTGATGGCAGTTATACGATTAACAGGGGCTATTGCACCAAGACGCGCAGATTCGTAGCTGTAGGATGTAGGCCTATATCATTCTGTGAAAGTCTCATTCTCGGCCCCGCTCCCTGCAGAAACTCGTTCGTTCTTTGCCCACAGAGATGAATTACCTTGTCTACTTCTATCGCTTGCGACCATTACATGCAATGGTATAGGATTATGTCTTCTCTAGACTATCCCACACGCAAATGAATATTAGTCCGGCAGCCAGAACGAGCTTCTGCAGGGAACGAGGCCGAAAGTGAGACTTTCACAGAATGATGTATACCCTATAACTACTGCGAATCGGCACGTCTACCGAGTTCTAGTGAGTTCCTCTTCTTGTCAGACAGGATCAAGGAAAACATATGTAAATCCAATGGGACGCAGATTGCAGTTTTTGGCTAAAATGAAATTTTCTATGTTGTCTCTCATTAAACGGAAAGTACTAACACCAGAGTCACCATTTTTGACATTGAATGCATTCAGGTCATTTCCTTTCATTTTCATGCACCCTTGTCTAATGCGAGTCTCTTAATGTCCGCAAACACAAACATTTTGAGAAACTTTATCCACATTCAACCACATTCTCACACACATTGCCGATTGGATGCATGATAAAAGCACATGCACATGATAGGGAATGACCTTAAGACTTTCAATGTCAAAAATTATGACTCTATGGGGTTAGTACTTTTCGTTTAATCAGAAAAAACATAGAAGATTCCATTTCAGTCAAAAAAAACTGCAACCTGCGTCCCATTGGATTTACATGTTTTTCGTTGATCCCGTCTGACAAGAAGAGGAACTCACTAGAAGTCACTAGAGTCTACATCATTCTGTGATAGTCTCACTTTCGGCCTCGTTCCCTGCAGAAACTCGTTCTGGCTGCCGGACTTTCACATTAGACCGATAACGATAGATTGAAATAAAATCGTTGGAGCATGTGTCACATAACTGCTACTCACTTTAGCGCGACTTTCTCAGAGATAAAAGGTTGCAGTGTGAACAACGGAGCTCAACGATAAAATATTGTCACGATTTCATCGTTGTGAATGCGCCTTAATTATTAAGAATCATTCAAAGAATGAATGTGGAAATATGCAATTTATGTATGCATGTAGATACTAAGTATAATGTCTCCTTCAAGAGGTGCAGATCGCAAATGCATCTTCATCAATCAATGACTGATCAGTTGTCTTATAATCCGAAAGTGCTAAGCAATCACACTATCATGCACTTATACTCATCAAGATGTAAGCCTGTTGATGATCTCATTCGTCAAGGATTACTTGACAAATTAGCTGAATGACTTGTAATGAGTATTATAATAATAATAAGACTTTATTTGTCGATACGAAAGCGGTATGACACGTGAGTTTCAGAGATACAAAATGGCATTAGAATAATTAAGAAAATCGAGAATAAATTATTGATCACGTAATTCTTGCAATGTAGTTACCTGAAGGCATTCCATGCCAAACATTATGGTTTTAGACTTAGTGCTTTTCACTTAATCAAGAAGACATTTGAACACCTATCTTGATCCTATCTAACAAGAAGAACCGGGTGGAACTAGGCAGACGCGCAGATTCGTTTCATCAGGGTGAAAATCATTACGCGAGACTACTTTTCGGCCTCGTTCCCTGTAGAAACACGTCCGGAATATATGTCGCGCACTAACATTGGGCACTGCGGATCGGTTCAAACTTGCTCCCTAAATTAAATGAGCTCAAACTAGCTTTGAACCAAACTTTCCAACAGAATATACATTTTTGATTAAAAACGAGACTCAAGTAAAAATGTGAAGAACTTTATTAGAATCCATAATTGGCGGCGTTTGTCAGTCCTGATTACTGGATAAAAGTAAGTACAAAAATACAATATCTTCTCACAAAGGCAAATCAAACAAATTTTACAATCGTCATGCGCTTATCGAACATTTCTGGCATTAAGAAATACTGATTTTGATCATCCTTGATAACATGGCAACGTTTGAAGGCACAGAGGAAAATCATTCCAAAAATGCAAAACAGCGAATATCCCAAACAATTTTGTGCATAAAATTTTTGCTTGACGTGCATGTTAGAAGAATAGAAATAACGACAGCTGTCAAGAAAAACGCTTGAATGTTGAAAAACTGTATTACTGAATAAATCGAGTGGACGGCTCCATGAGCATTGCGTGTGCATTAATCGGTAAGAAAATATGCAATTTCACTCTACCAGAGGCATGTAAGAATGCAACAAAAATTCTGTGAGCATTGTTAAGAAAATAAATTTGCATCTTTTATCAAACAGTTTACTGCGTGCTATCGCTAGTCCTCCTATTGAGGAAGGTGAGTCAATACAAACTAAAAATTTGAACATCCGTGTACTGTATAAAAATGAGGGATTGCATAGTTCTTTAAAAATCATTCCTTCTCTTCCTCCGAAGAATGCGGTTGCACAAATTCGTTTTGCACTGTGTCAGTCGCATTGTCAACAGGAACATAAACATTTTGATCCTGAAACAGCAAAAGAAAAAATGCATCAACCGAAAAATCGGACGTACATTCATTGATTCCATAACTAAGGATGAAACAATTAATTTTTATTCGCGCTAGTAAAATCGTCGTGGCTATGATATCACTTGGTCACATATCTGCTTGTAATTCTTTCTGTATAATATTTATACTCAAATTTAATGTCACTACACAGAATAGTTTCTTAATAGCACAAATACAATAATCACAAAAGCATGTCACGAACTTGTTACAATAAACTGAATATTTGAATTTTAGCTAAGTGAAGGTTTTTTCCTAATATTAATAAAGCAGAGAGAAAATCCATCATAGCCGCAAATGCGGATTTTGACCACTGAGCATTGAAAAGTAAGTCGATAAGAAAAAAGAATCCGTGCAATCTCATCGAGATGCATTTTCCCAACTTAGGATTCTTTCAACATTCATTTTAAAGTAAGTTATGTTGGTTGAAAAAATCCTTTTTTGATTTTCCGACCCTAAACCGAAGCTAGTACATTCTTGATCACGCTATTCGGCTGCATTAATGCGAATAATACACATTAATCTTAACCACCTCCATGAGCATTGAGGAGTTATTCTATTCTAAAAAATATTGACACAATTTTACAATGTGGCAATGTTGGAAGTAAATAGAAGTAATTTCTTCCTTTTCCCGTTGACACGAATTCAAAAAGTTATTTTGTTACATGTTGCATGTTAATTCATTAATGGAATCAAAAGAGAAAATGCATCAAACAAGCAAAGCATGTCGCCTACTCATAGACGAGTCAGCCAAAAGAAGTCGTTAGGTGTGTAGCCTACAGGAGAGATCCTGCAGGGTCAACCACATAACAATAGCGCCTCTTAAATATAGGATTGACAAACGAGACGACGAAGGTCATGTAATCGAAAGATCTGGCCATTGAGGAGCAGATGCTTTTGGCTGGTATAAAACAATAGTTTGGCCTAGAAGCTCTTCTTCCGCAAAATTAAAAGCAAAAAAGCTAGGATTTCATCATTCACAACTTTTCATGTTCAGTTTTGTCAAGGGAATAAATCAGCTGTACCATAAGAAATCATGTCAGTTGATGTTTTGACAAAGCTGAACGCGAAAATATGGGATTGATAAAATTCTACCTTTTTGATTTTAATTTTCCGGAGAAAGGGCTCATTGGGTCAAATCATTACTCAAAAATTAGCAAAAAAGATGAAGCTTATCTGACGCGTCCCTTCTTAATGTCAAAATTAATGTCTGGCTGACAAGAGATCCTTAATGTCAGTAGGTTTGAAGAATTGGGATACATAATTATTCACGGCAATGTTCCCATAAAACCCATAAAAAGGAGACAAGAAAGCAATTGGTACTCAATTTTCTCCTCTCCCAAAGGACATTTTCATGTGCTTGTTATGGCCAGTGCATCACATCAGCACGAACTGAACTGAGGTCCCTCCTACAGATGGAAAAAGTGAAATTGTCTATTCTGTTTCCAAGGTGAGGAGGGAGTTTCCGTTCGAACATTGTGATGAAATGAATTGTCTTGTCCCACAGGGTACATAATGGAAGGCAAATTTACTCTTTCAATTTCGCATATTGATACCAGAATCGTTGGAATATGCTCGTCATTCATTTTGCAATATAGGTGAAAGGACCGCGAAATGAGGTCGTTTTTTTCTGTTTTTTGCACAATGCTCCACGAGGCGTCCGAAGCGCTTCGTCAGGCGTTATACTTAAAAATTCTTTGATGAATTTCTTTAAGGAATCATATAAAGACCGGAACAGTGGCCTTGTGGTAGAGCGCCTGCTCTGCGTCCGGGAGACTCTGGTTGAAGCCTAAGTCGGGTCAAACCTAAGACAGGTACACTCTGCATTCTTGCTTAATACTCAGTACAAAAAGAATGGGATAAATAACAACTCGGCCATATGGAAGAAAGGCTCCGTGTCTAATGTGCTTCCGAGTATAAACAAGGTTCATTTATTTTTTTGAAAGTATTTGATTAGTTGGTGGTGTTTGGCAGTGATCTCCGTGGCACAGTGGTTAAGTACTTGGGCTAGCGATCTATTGGTCCAGAGGACAAGCCCCAAAAGTCAGGAAGGGCATCCGGAGTAAAAGATCACAACGCTCCAGATTGAAGTCTGACTATGTCAGCACCGTCCAAGCGGGGAGTAGTGACGTCAAACCATCACTTTTTTATTAGTTTACCTAATTTCATAGGGCGCTCTAGTTTAAACCGGTGTTAGAAGTGCAAAATAAAACAGTCAGAAGATGCCACCATGATACAGATTCCAGATTGTGTACCTATTCGCATATTATTTCATTTACAGGAAGCTCCCCAAATGCAATTAGCTAGCAAAAGAGGAATTACACACTTTCATTTCACAAAATACAGAAAACTTACTGAACTACGATTTGAGTCAAATAAGATTTCAATTTCATGACAATGATGCAAAGGTATAAGTGAAACTTTTGAACTTTCTGAGCATTTATTCATATTATCTATAGCTACCTTTTTTTAGCGATACGATAACTAGAAAACATCAGTTGATAATTTTCAGTCAGGGCTGAACACTATTCTGCTTATTATTCCAATTCCACTGTATACTCTGTGCCTGAAAATGAAACATTTACTAACCTGATGTGGCCACATTGGTATGAGCAGAAACGCCACAACAACCAATAGCGATGCAATACCCGTCAATACATAAATGACAATGTATGCTATCTTTCTTGGTATGAGAAGCATTGATTTCACCGTATCAGACAGTTCATCGTTAATCACCGCGCTCTAAAATGTCAACATGACGATTTCGATACAAGATAATGATGGGGGATTGTCATCACTCACTTCGTTCAGCCACATTACAGGAAAGAAAAGCGAGCGCACTTTGCCAAATCGCCTGCAAGGTAAAATATAATGATAGATTGAAGATTCATTAGCAGATAAGCATTGGAAGAGTAATGAATTTTACTTAGATCATGTGTAAGTAAAGTGAGCCAAACATAAACAGTCCTTCTTCACACCAAAATATCAAATATATTATTGTTTTTGCAGCAGAGTCACATCACAGAATAGATGTTTGAATCAGCGATCTATTTTCATCGATATAATTTCATGACGATAAATCACATTTTTGCGATAAATGCACACATACACATACATGTAAACTGAATTGGCGATCAGCGAAGACATACACATTCAGCATAAAGTTTCAGCGTAAAAGTCAATCAGTAAACACGCATGTAGCATAGAATTAAAACCAGGACAGATCGAGCAATTTGAATTAGAATACAGATGGATAATTAGAAACTGAATTAAAATGTCCAATTCAAAAAATATGAAGCATACATTGTATACAATGAACAGAGCGTGTGTATACGTGTTGAGTAGCGCAATTGTACTAGCGATAAGTATACATTATATCAGTCTATTGATATGTCAGGTCATTAATATCACTTTCTTTCAAATTCAAGGAGTCCCAAACTAACATTATGCGACAATTTTGGAATTTTCTTACAAATTCCTCATCAGATTGCTGATCATTTTGATCATCAATTATAAGGTTAATATGGATATATTGCTTGCTGCATGTACCCCTGGCGCCGCCACGATGCTTCTTAAATTCAAAATATTATTTTCATATTATGCTGAAAGATCTCATTGCGACTATTATAATAAAAGCAAGACTTTCGGTGCATCTCAAATCCGTAGCGGTATATCATGGCTTGATATCCGTAGCGGTATGTCATGGCTTCACATGCGTAGCGGTATATCATGGTTTCATATCCACAGCGGTATATCATTGTTTCATATCCATAGCGGTATATCATGGCTTCACATCCATAGCGGTATATCAATCATGGTTTCATATCCGTAGCAGTGTATCATGGTTTCATATCCGTAGCAGTGTATCATGGTTTCATAGCCGCAACGGTATATCATGGTTTCATATGCATAGCGGTATATCATGGCTTCACATCCATAGCGGTATATCAATCATGGTTTCATATCCGTAGCAGTGTATCATTGTTTCATAGCCGCAACGGTATATCCGCTATATCATGGTCGCATTGCCGTAGCCGCATATCATGGCTTCATATCCGCAGTGGTACCTCACAGTCCTACAACTGAGTGGCATCACGAGTAAAATACCAAAAAGTTAAGATATCATCATAAAAATATCGCCTTCCGATCAGTGACGATCACGGAAACACTCCTGTGTCATAATCTATAAAAAGTCTGTGTAGCAGCGCCAGAGTATGAAGACGTTTCAGTACAAATAGTGTTGAGTGTTTGTCTCCAGCACATTAAGGGACCGAATTGTAATTGCTAGACTACCCTTTTTCTCATCTGGATGAATTTTCATTCTGATGAGTACCGGATATTCATTTTGTACATGCATTCTGTCTGTTTTAACAACCATAGTCACCAACAAATATCCGATTATATCAATTCGCATATTTCAAATCTTTTGCACGGTTTTTGTGATATTCATTTAGATACAATAACTTTGAAAATTGGAAATGCAATCTGATTGTAGGAGGTCATCGCGATGATGCCGTGAACAATTTGATCCCTAGCTGCGATTACAGACAAATGAGAAGCAACTCTTGTGATCGTCGATGTCTGCGTTGACAGGCTTCAACAGTGTAAATATTATTGGCAGTGAACAGCAAAAATCAACAAAATGATCGTATTTATCAATCACATCAAATGGCATTGAAGCAGAAGTGGCAGAAAGTGGTGGGGTGAATTTCATCCTCATATTAACAGCACATTATGACAATTTGTTTGACGAGACTGTCTGGTTTCCTGCAAACAAACTAATGACAACTCAGCAATTACAATTTTATCCCTTTAATAGTTGATATCACGTATTTCTTTAATACATGTAATTGAATTTCAGTTTTATACCCGAATTTTTTAATTTTTTTGTTATCTCAACGCAATCAGGCAAAATATAAATAGTTATTAGATAAAATATACATTTACCACTAATAATTCAGAAATCATTCGACGCACTGGCTATATTTCAGCTAGAAATCAATTTCGACGTTCGGGCTGTATTAATATGCTTATGTAGTAATTATTTATGCATGTTCAGCGAAATCGAATTTAGTGCTTTAATTTTTGAAAACATTTATTAATATTACTTTCTATACTTTAATTCATAATCATTTATCGATCAATCTGTTTACATTCCTAAATCGTAAGTCACATTGATATATAGCTCAGAAACAGAATATTTTAAAGTTAAGGTACGAAATTACGAGTTAAGGTACGAGTTATTGTGTCTCTTCTGCTCCCCTAACGACCCTCAACAACATGAGCATGCTTTTTCACGTACCAACTTTCATTCCAGCCATGTGCAGATTTAATCCAAATATGATATTTCTTTAGAGTAAGCTATAAGACATAAAGATTTGAAAATTCTTGCCTTAAACAGTAAATTCCTGTAAGTGATTTTTCAAAAAAAGTGAAAAGAAATTAGTTAAGAATTCAAATTAATGGATTCCAAGGAGCTCAAAATTTTATGGATCCAAAAAATATCGAATGGCTAATTTGCAACTTTCGTAGCTTTGCAAGAATGACAGAGATTGCACAATCTCCCTAAATCGTTCGTAATCGCTTGTTGAACAGTAAGTGGCATGCCATATCGCATCATGCTGTCTCAGGTCTATCTAAGGATGTTTTCTACTTGCAAATAGACCAGGCATGTTGGATAAATCATGTGACAAATCAACGAGTGGTGACACGGATGTACTCTGCATGACACGGACTCTATTTATTGCATGCATGGTGCGATCGATAGTAGTCTTATGGCTATTATTTCTGGCCTCGAATGCTGGCTTTACATGAATAATATACTATATTCATAATTTCTCCTTTATAGGTTTGCTGCCGGAATTATGCTTACGATGAGGCAACTGTTGAAAACGTTAAAGCAACATTATTCAGAAAGCGACCATGCAAACTGATATGACAAACCGGGCTGCACAATCAAAATGTCACAATTTAATATATAGAAAATCATCAATTTACAAATTACAGAAAATCGACTAATTACCAACAGCGTGGCTAAAAGAAGAAGCTGCGAGCTCGTCTCCACCGCGAACTTCGGTTCGATTTCCGGGTCAGGCTAGTGCGGTCTGGGAATCATGGGTGTTGGTGACTTTTATTGGCTTAATCATTGTTATTCTCTTTCTGACATTCAAAGAAAATCAAATACATAATGTTTCGGACAACCAGCTGTGTCCCTTGCCAAGTGAGAGTGAACGTAACAATGGACACAGCTGGCT
Source organism: Prostheceraeus crozeri (assembly GCA_907163375.1). NCBI lineage: Eukaryota > Metazoa > Platyhelminthes > Polycladida > Euryleptidae > Prostheceraeus > Prostheceraeus crozeri. Next base: position 17,537 of record CAJQUW010013833.1, on the reverse strand, counting down.
GTCCGAAACTATGTGTATTTGATTTTCTTTATTAAATTGTGACTTTTGGATTGTGGCTTTTTGACTCAATAAAATTTCGAAAAAACATTTTTTCCACTCCATCGATCATGAAGCAGGATGTGTTTAAATTCATTTGGATATAATTATGCGATATTGAGTTTCTTGAAATGTTCCATATACTAGCAACTAAAGGAAAGGCTTCTATGTTGTACAGATTGCATCTTATATTAATGATTGTGTGATAAGCTAGTTAATCCACCTCATTTTTGCGCTTTGAGCTTGAATATAAATCCTGATGCAGTTAACTTCAAATTGCTCATTGAAATGAACACACATCAACACGCTTCAACATGCAGCACAAGGTTTAATGAGAACATCAGTGTTTTCATCATTGATATCTATGAATTGTAGGTGCACATAAATGTAAAGATCTCACCATGTCTATGTCTATGATAACATGACATACCTGAATAATCATTCTATTAAATTAGCATTTCATCTTATAAAAGTGAGACATTCAAATCACTTACATGCAGAATTCATTTTGAATTTTTGGAGTGATCCCTATCAAAAGTTTGAGTAGCATACACGTAAATAAGTCAAAAAGAGTAAAACTTCTAATTTCAGGCCACTTAACAAAGAAATTCAGCTCTGAAATGTTTTTGCAAAGCTGTAACCAATGAAAGGCGTAATAAGTTCATAAGCTGACATTGACAACATTGATTTACAATGCCAGGAAAGCAGAAACAATTATCAAAATCAATTATTCAAACACTTTAAAGAAAAGAGATTCGCCATTAAGACCTAGGGTTCAATTTAATCTAGGAGTTTTATCATTTATTAACAAGGCTTCAACTATACGAGCTTCAAATTCGCTACGTCCCATGTATTTAACTTGAAAAACAAAACTTTATGTCATTACTATGGTTACAATACTTGAAAGCCAAGAATTTATAAAAAATGTATGATATTTTTCCTGCCGCTATATTCATATCATAGAAATTATGATTCATACCCCAACCATCCAGCAGTACTTCATGTATTCAGTGAAAGTTGGTATACGAATGGCTATGTGTAAATGTCATGCTTCCTATGAAGTATCAATCATAAGTTCCGCATTAAGCAGCCATTTTGGCTATGGCTATGAATAGGTCAAAAAAACACTGATTTCAACATAACTCAATAATTATTTTCTATCGAAAACAAAGAACTTGCAATTGACAAAACAGAATATGTGTTTAATACGGTTTTTACCGACCTTCCTCGAATTCTGGGTTCCTCTCTAATTGTAACCCAATAAAATTTCTTTCATTAAATATTGCATCGTAAATAGCATTTTCATCGATGAGAATTTTCGAAGACAAATACTGCAATCATGACCCACATACCATACACAATGGAGCTCCAAATAAGCTTTCAGACTTTTCTGCACATGTCATCTTTGTAATGGATAGAGGATGGCTATGCGATTAGGCAGGGAAATTATTTGATGAATCCTGTGGGCTTTAGCGCAAGGGATATATCAAATAACTTCACGAGCAGGGCTGGGCACGGTTAACCGGTTCAACCGGTTGAACCGCGCGCCGGTTGAACCGAGCCACGGTTCAACCGTGCGGTTTGACATTTTGATAGTATAACATAGTGTTCGTGGCCACGTGACCTGACGTGGTATGACAGCGCGCTAAAATTCAATTCCCAAGCATAAATCGGTTAGCCTGTGAGCCAAGGACGTCCTTGCCTGAGCCTCTTGTTTCCAATGAGATTTACTTGTGTTATTGTCTATGAGGTAGCTATGGTGATTTAGATGGGTGAATGTACAGCGCAATGCAAGTAACGTAGACCATACGTCATGCAAACTCGTATTGTTGTGGGTGTGGGTAGGAGTGGGTGACCTTGGGAAATTCTAGTGTTAGCAGATGCGCTCATTTTCAACGAACAACCATGTCGAGTAGCTGGAATAGCGGCTCGCGCAGTGCAGCCTGCTGGAAGCAATTTGACATTATTGTCAAAGACGGAAAGAAAATGTCACAGTTCAAGTTATGCCAGAAGACTTACGCATACTCTGGGAGCACAACAAATATGTTGAAGCATTTGAGTGATGCCCACGAATCAATCATTAATACCTCCTTTGACTTAAAACGTGACGCCGCCGGCCGACTCAAGAAAACGTCTGTGAATGTGGACATTGACAGCAACGATTCTTCCTCCGTGAGTTATGTCTCTTCAAAGACAAAGCAACCAAAATTAGACACTTTTTTTCATCTAATCGGAATCGCCCATGCTCTGAAAATAGAGCCAGAGCAATAACTGAACATATAGCAGAAACGGCCGCGTATGACCTCCTACCGAATTCCTTCGCCGAGAAACCAGGAATGAAGCGACTGCTGAATTTGCTCGAACCAGGTTACATAACTCCATCTCACAAGACAGTTGCATCGCATATCAATGAAAAGTATGTGAAAGCACTACAAAATATCAAAACTTACGTAAAGGACAATTTGGATCATGACGCTCTGTCTTCAATTACAACTGACATCTGGTCTAACTTAAAGATGGATACTTTCATAACAGTCACTATTCATTTCATATCCACTGGATTCAAGATTCAAAATGCTTGCCTTGGAATATCGTACTTGAGCGAGCGTCACAGTGCAAAAGTCATTGGCCAAGCTATTGATGAAATATTGGAAAAATTCCAGATATCAAAGGTGAGACTTCATGTAATTAGCTTTTTGCCAGACGTCACGTAGCTACATGTAGTAGAGTAGACATACTTTAATACTACCGTATAAAATCGAATGATGCTTTCATCTCCTTGACAATACTGTACTTTATTGATGTTTATGAAACTGTATGTACATGTATATATTGGCTTCTTTTTTAATTGACATTCGCACATATTCGTGTGATGAGCCAAGGACTTGGATGAGCATATGATACACAATGGATACACGTATTATGATGATACACGTATTAGTATGATGTCCATTTTATATTATGCACATGTATGGGATGGTTTTATAAGAGATCTACCGGTATGCATATTAGCTTGAAACTGTGTTATTTGCGGTTTATTATTGATGCCCATGTGCTTTAACCATTTTCACCCTTTCGCACCCGAATAAAAACGGCCGAGGAATGAAGATACCTACATATTCATCAAAAAGTCATGCTCTTGCTTTAATAATGGCTAGGCTGCAAATGAAATCACTGCTTAGATATTTTGAATACAATCACTGACATAGAGAGCGCCTGACTTGCCAGTTTTCAACTATAGCGACAACATTTTCAGGTCTTCAACTGTACTAGCGATAATGCATCGAATATGCTCGCTGGAGTACGTAATAGCGAGAAAATAATGTACAATTGCGGATGTTTTCTCCACTTGTTTGACTTGGCAATAAAGGACAGTCTCAAAGCATCTGGATTATCACTGATGTTGGACCGGCTGAGACAAGTTGTTGTGCAAATACGTACTTCAACGGTCCTGACATTGAACTTAACGAAGGTATGCTTCTTTCATTCTTGGGGATTGTGATCCGCGGTGGTTAATGAATGATTTTTGGTTTTAGGCTATCAAGTACCTGGTTGAAAAGGGGGAACTAAGCGCGTCAATGCAGGAGCGCAGACTGCAAATGAATTCTACGACTCGATGGAACTCATCTTGTGAAATGATTCGTAGTTTTCTTGACTTGAAAGAGGCCATTGATCTCATAGAGCGAGACCTGAAAGGTTCAGAAACCATTCGAGTGGACGATGTGAACATTCTTGGAGAAGTGGTCAATATACTGGATATTTTGTGTGATATAACGACTCATTGGCAAACGTCAACATTCATTGTCATAACCGAAGTATACCCAGTGCTTTTTGCACTAATTCAGAAATTGCAGTCATCTTTGACTGAATTGAAAGAAGAAGTTTGTCTGAAATTCATATCATGCTTGATTGATGAGATCAAGCAACGATTTTGCATGGATGATTCCGAATTTTTGGGCAAATATTCGGTTCACTCTCTATCATCAGCCCTTGATCCGCGATTCAAGGATCTCTCATGCTTTAGTAATGATGTCAAAAAAATGATTTGGGAACGCGTCATGAACGAAATGAGTACATCGAAAGTGAGTTGATCTGTAACTGTAGGCTAAGTAACATAGATGTGCCGCTACTGAACACAAGGGAGAAAAATAATAACATTTGCTTGTTGTACTTTAGGATTGCAAGAGCTAAATCTGATTACAAATTTACTGGGTAAAAAGTGAGTAGCTCTGTGCTAAGTAAAATTTTGATTTAAGAGAGTTGCTAGGAAATTGATAGGGCTACAAAAAGAGTTTCGCAAAGGCATGACGTATAGGCCTATATTTATATATTTTTCTTGGCCTATTCATCAATAAATGCATCCTTTACACTTACGCGCACATTAACGACTATTGTGCAGGTAGGCCTCGTGTCTATATAATTTATAATCTAGGTAGTTTGAAATTTTCAGATTTTTGTACACCTCTGTGTGGCTTATGTTGCAGATCATGTAAGCTTATAAACAAGAATGTACAGCATGACCTATAGAAAGGGCTAATAGAAAAATATTTGATATAGGTATATTTGAAAAATGATTATCCTCTATGAAATCAGTATTCACATGCACGCGTATGCCATGTACAATTTAATCGTTGTAAGCACATGCATGCTTTTTACTGTAATTCTTTTTGTTTGTAATCATTCATATGCTGACTTATAATGTTATGAAAATAGTTTAAGATGTTAATAACAATAATCCCATTTTAGCGAAGTAGACCTATATTCTGCGAATATACATGTATATTTCCTGCCAACATCAGATTTGTTTTGAGTAGGTCTCAATGCCTTCACTTTTTAGGCTGCCTCGTCATCAGAAAAAGAAACTGACCCACATCAAAGCGATCGGCCAGCTCATTCTAAACGCGTTTCCGCGAGGGATCGCGTCCTGGACCTTCTGCCGTTTCCGCCACCTTCGACACACATGCAGAATGATGGGAAATCTGTCGAATCAGAGCTGGAGGCTTACAGGAATTTGGATTCAATCGAGATCTCCAAAGACGACGACCCACTACTTTGGTGGAAGGAGGAGGAGAGATTTCCGACACTTAGGAAAATTGCTAGAACAATCCTTGCCATACAACCGAGCAGTGCGGCCTCTGAGCGTGTTTTTAGCACTTCAGGCAATATCTACAGTGCCCAGAGGTCGAGCCTGTCCCTCAAAAATGCTTCGAATCAGTTGTTTTTACATGCAAACATGAAACTTTTGTTGTCACTGTAAAATGAAGAATATATTTAGAATTTGTTTTGAAATGGTCCTGTGTTAAAAAACCACGATTACATATTTGTATGTCGGGTCCTGCTTCTAATGTATGTACCGGTACATGAAATTCATAATTTACTTGTACATGCCTATTTTCATGTACAGTACATTCGGGTGTATAATGCGGCTTAACTATTTAACTAAGCTTATGTGGGCCTATCACAATTGAAACCATCACGATTGTAACCGTATATGCCTTTAGTCCGATAGCCATAGAGCATAGCCTTAATGAGACATCACAGATCATAACCTAGAGGTTGTAGGCAAAAGTGCAATTGCAAAGTGTGTAAAATAGCACGACAATAAAATGAAAGAGAGTATCATATTTTACAATTTTATGCCATATATGCTGAATGTGCTATCAAAAAACAGTCAGGTAACAAAATAGGCTATGTCCTCTCCTTGTTGGCCTTCGATAGATAGGCCTACGTAGGCTAATTCGGTAATACGATGCTACTTATGTAGATACTACTCTTAAACCGCGCGGTTCCGGTTAACCGAGCGCTCAACCGTGCGGTTGGTCAACCGTGCGAATGGTTAACCGTGCCCAGCCCTGTTCACGAGCTATGTCAGAGAATCGCATAGCCATCTTCTATCCGTTACAAAAGTATGCCAGATTATTAGGACCATAGATATCCTCGATGGAATCCCTCTCTACCAAAATTTTCCCTGGGAACAAAATTTATCAAATATAGAAGGGATTCTGAAATGCGATTCTACAACTATGTAATAATCTGGTATACTTGATGTTTTAGAGAATAAAGGTACGTTTATTGATATGTTTAGCGAGTCGCTTGTACTAAAATACATTTATTAGTACGAGGATTCCGGCTGCACCAAGCGACCATTACCGTGTAAATTAACAACAACAGCATCGTCATGAAGATTACAGAGTGCCAATGCGCCGGGGTAATAAATAGAAAGATGTCCTCAGAGGTAAACTGGCACTCTGCAATCTTCGTGATTATTAGCCGCACGGCAAAGCCTGGATAAATATACGCATAGTAAGTAGCCTGTTGTACAGTCCTTCGGCTTGTTCAGTCATTCTAGATATTTGAAGCTAGTTTCGTCCATGCCGAGTCGTACTGACGAGCCCTTGTAGGGCGAAACGCAGCGTCTGCAGCTGTCAAGGAATCGATGTGCTTGGATTGTTCAAGTCGGAAGACATCAATCTACTAACAATATCGTGTTATAATATCATCATACGCTTGTATTTCATGCACAGTAGCTGAAATGCTAATTGATGAGTATCAAGTAAATCCGATCACGATCTAAATTTTTGATCCATAATGCACAGGGTGATATCTCGTGAGAACAGCTGCTTTATCTGATTAATTGAAGGAAGCAAAATTGATTCATAAACATCAAGAGTTAGTTATCATGTCAGTCAAATGTAAATATAAAACTTGGCTACGAAAAAACACTGAAAGAATATTTTTTCAATCAAGTTTAAATGATATGATTGACTTAATGAGTTTGGCTTGACATTCGAAGTTACCATCTGCGAAAGTTTCCATCCATACTTGAGATAATATTCGAAGTAAGTCTCTCCATCGATGACTGTTGATAACCAAATCGTTTCTTCAAAGTATACAGAAAAGTGGAATTTGAGGTCAAAGCCATTTCATCATCTCTTCATTGTTTTCATAGAGGTAGTCGAGGGAAGGAAATATCTATATTTGTATATGATAAAATTCGAGGGTGTATGCCAACTCTTCCTCTGCGAGTAGTTTTTCATCTTATTCGAGCTTCAGTTTACAATGATAAAACAAAACCTCGGCTTTCATTCCCTAAGAAGTGAACGCAAAATGCATAGATATATCTCTGTTTCCTAAAAATTATTTGAATAATCAGTGTTACATACATCCACGTTCTGAGGGTGAAGAATGAGATAATTGATTATGTTAGTTAATAAATTAGAAATTAACCAATCACATTCCGGAGCAAATATAAAGGTTTCCTACCTGGAGATAGGACAAATTATGTACACAAATACATGACAGTCTCAGTAGGAAAACATGACTTCATGAATTAATGGTAGAGAGAATTTAGCAATCTCCTTTGAGTTAAATGATGCCATAATGCCATTTTCACTTTCTTAAAATGCTACTATGAATTCGTAGCAGTTACCGACCTAGAATTACAAATATTTCTTTTTTAAACAAAGATCATTGAGTAAAGATAGCACTGCTGTTCCAGCATTTGCAAAATCGAAGTGAACAGTATACATTACACAGTGTATATAAGGTGACCCAGTAGAATTATGAAATAATGACTTGCATCCTCAGTCGAAGATTTGGAACAGAACTGAATAACCATTTCATCATAGTCTCAATGGCGTGTTTATCAGGATGAAACTCAATATTCAATAATTCTGCTCACAAAGTGGACGAAGAGACCGACTATTTTGCGAGGATAGCATCTGTAGCAGGGATAGCAATTCACCCAAAAAAACCCGGAAAATCGGGAAAACCAGGGGTTGAATGCATAAATTTGAAATATTTACATTAGATTAATTTCGCAAAAAAACGGAAAAACCGGAAAATTGCGATCCCTGATCTGTAGTCTAAGTTATCAATAAATATATACGATACCAGAGGAAAATTCACTTAAAATGCTAATTGCTAATCCTTTGGTTTCAACAGTGTGGAGTAGTTAGTGGGTCACTGTCGAAAAGCATTACAAAATCTGTCCGAAGATTATCCTTCCAGACACCGTCGGATGCATCTGACTAAGCTGTAGGGTGGACTATTGGCCTATGAGAAAAAACGGAAAATAGTCCACTCTGCTGTACTGTGTTGATCATGATGTTCTATTTATTTGGCTTGATGGCTATAGAAAACATTCCTGATGACACAAGCGTAACGGCAATCAGAATAGAAGCTTCTCCGGTCGTTTTCAGTCATTATAAAGTATTTTACGGATCATAAAGCTTCAGTGTCATTGGAAATAGTGCTATGCAAAAAGAAAATAACTCGTACACAGACAGTGGGACGGCAGATAAGAATTATTCTGAAGATAACTGTAGGAAACCAAATCGCTGACTAAGAGGGAAATCGTCGTAACTGACATTGAATGATTCCAAAGTTGTGGTCCTTATGAAAATCCGTAAAATGCGACCATTATAACCTAAAGATATAGAATCGTTAATCGCTATGAAAATTGGAACACATCTGAATAGCTGACATTTGATCCAATATCAAGAATCATCAGCAGGCCTAGTTCACATCGTTAAACATCAATACGACTCCATGTTTTTAGTAACAGCTACATCCGGGCAAATTTGAGATACAAATTATTACAAATTAATATTCAAAAAATAGTACTTCTAACACACAACTGACACTACTTATTCAATACTCGTCGAAATTTCATTTGATTTGCTAGTTGCGTATTCCTCTAATGACGTGCTCCATATTAATGAATTCACAAATTTAAGATAGTAGAATGTGAATCCTGCATAATTTGATTTTTAATGTATTTGCTTTGGTAACAATATCTAAAATGTTGCGGTAAAATAAAATTGAATAAAGGAGATAAATAGAAATAGAAATATTATTAGAAGAATTTATTGGTCAATACGAAAGCGGTATATGACAGGGAGGGAACGGAAACATGTACTATTAAGATGACCATTAATTGATACATTAGCAAAGCGCATACTCTGAGACTTAGAGTGTTTATCTGACGACTATATTGCACAAATGCAAAGAGATAAAGTACAATTTATCAGAAACAAGATATCATTTACGCATTTACGTGTCATTTTCAAAATAATCAATTGAGAAACAAATAAAAATGCTGTTATGGCAACTATCACACGCCACCAAAATGGTAACTTCCTCTCCCTATCCATCCAGATAACAGTTATGCACATAAATCAGCAAACTACATGATGCATTGAGATTTTTTCTGCTACCCTCCTGACGATCATTTTCCTCGATAGAAATATAGAAAACCTGAATTTACGATCGTCCTACATGTCTAGTCTTGAATACTAATAGCCGATTATGTCCATGACAAGCATGAAAATTCATTACCGCACGTCTTTAGATGATTCAGTAAATACCAAACGTGAAGAGGTTACCACAAGTCAATACACTGATATCCAAATTCAGCCTCAGTCTATCATGTGATCTTACAGTCAGTCACAAGACAAAACATATCCTTCAAATTACAATTTCACTCGAGGATTTTATCACTAAATGACAGCTACTATCATGCAAAATGTGTGGGAACATTTGAAGTCCTAATGCCACATAAGCAGCTGTCCTCGTAATCATAATGAACTATTTAATCCAATTTTTTTCAAGTGAATGCATGTATAAGAATTAATCAAATATCAACAAATGTAACCACCACGAGACATGTTTTGGCCTGTTGGGTCTCATCATTCATGGGGAGGTTTGAACCAGCGACGTTGAAACTAGAGGACGTGTAAGCATACCCCCTACCCACAAGGCCACCGGACCATTTGTTGAGAGCGTAAATTAGTTAGGAAGGCACTGCTCTAACGCAGGCACGTGAAGGACGGCTTGCATTCTGCAATCACTTAATGCCGCATCCGAGAGAGAGCGAGAGAGGCGCTTCACGCAGGCGCTACTCATTACATGAAGCCGGTGGTCTTGTGGTTAGAGGGTGTGCTTACCCATCCTCTAGTTCCAACGTCGCTGGTTCGGTCTGCATTCTGCAATCACTTAATGCCGCATCCGAGAGGCGCTTCACGCAAGAGCTACTCATTACATGAAGCCGGTGGCCTTGTGGTTAGAGGGTGTGCTTGCACGTCCTCTAGTTCCAACGTCGCTGGTTCGGTTTGCATTCTGCAATCACTTAATGCCGCATCCGAGAGAGAGGCGCTTCACGCAAGAGCTACTCATTACATGAAGCCGGTGGCCTTGTGGTTAGAGGGTATGCTTGCACGTCCTCTAGTTCCAACGTCGCTGGTTCGAACCTACCCACGACTAATGAGGCCCAACAGGCCGAAACACGTCTCGTGATGTCTACATCTGTTGAGATTTCATAAATTCATCAATTGCCAGGTTACTTGTCTTGACATAAATGAGACTGTTCGGGAACCGAACTTTTCTGCCTCTAATTCGAAGTTCCTGCTAAAGCGGAGTGAAATATTTTCACCCAATTTTATACTCAATTCTGTATTTGCTGTTGCATGATTTACGGCATATGCTGTAAAACAACAAATTTTCGCGAATTTCGCGAGCGTCAGTGTCTCAGGAAATTTTCATGCCATGGATATTGTAAGATCCTTACTGTGGACAATCTCTAATGAAGTCAAGCTGAGCGAGGTCAAAGCACACTTATCCCTGGCTGCATGCATCGCTCTGATTAGATATATTTTGCTTTTCACATAAGCATGCTAGTAGGCTATATTATTCTAGTATTTGCATCTGCATATAAAACATAAATACAGTGTAAACAAAACATCAATTAACAAGACACAAATATGAATAAAATTCTTAAAACTCTCAGAAATCCTACTTATACTGAGTTTGGCCGTCGCCACTCCACATAATTTACAAACGGTGCATGAGAAGTTCGTAGTCAGTGGTTTTTGCACGCAAATGGTGCACAACCAAGAACTCGTGAAATTAAGTAGCGGCGAAAATTTGTTGCTTTACAGTGACTCATATAATTCGATATCTGCTTCAGTTGGAGCTGAGTGAATGCTGCCTAATGGATAGGACGTACATACATGTAAATAGGAACTTGACTAACCATAATCATAAAGATTGCTGAGTGCCAGTTCGCCTGGACAATTAATAGAAAGATGTCCTAAGACTTGAACAATCTAAGCACAACAATTCCTTGACAGCTGCAGACGCTGCATTTCGCCCTACGGATTCGTCAGTACGGCTCGGCATGGCCCAATCTAGCTTGAAATATCCAAAATGGCTGAACAAGCTGAAGGACTACACAACAGGCTGCTATGCGCTTGTTTATACTGGCTTTGCCGTGCGCCTAATAACCATAAATATTGCAGAGTGCCAGTTCGCCTGGGCATAGAGTAAAAAGATGTCCTAAGACTTGAATATTTTAAGCACAACAATTCTTTGGCATCCGTAGACGCTGCTTTTCGCCGTACTGCGTTTCGTTCTACTTTCTACAACTTGACTAACCGTTGGGCACATGCACATGCAATTTATGCTAGATGTACAATAATCGATGACATTGCGCACATCTAAGAGTTGAAATAACAACAATTCCTGCCAAAATAACAATGCCCCTTACACAATTTAGAGTTGCTTCTTAAAGTAAATTGATGGCTGCTTTTTGAAGTAAATTTTTCAATCACAAGAAGCGAAAAAATCATTTGGGCAGTAAATAAAGCTTAGTTATTGGTGAATGCAAACGCAACAAGCAAGACTACTCTCAGTTTATACTGTTTTGCCTGTTTTTATTGAAGCTACCCACCTCAAAGATTGACCCAGCTATGCAGTCCGATGAGCCGTTTATTGTTCAAGCTAAATCAACGCTGACTTGTTCATTTTAATTTTCTTTGTGAAATTTCTACGCCGGTAGGTCCTGTACATAGAAATAGACTGTTTATCTGAAGTTGACTAGAATTGAAATTGACTCAAGGTCGTGGCACATCCGGGGGAACTAAGTTGGGGCATGAACCACCAATTAAAAGCTTCGATTTACACATGTGACTGATTCTAACCCAATCATACAGACGTTGACAGGTGCATCTACGTGAAAATGCGTGCGATTTATGTGCCGTTATTGTGCATTGCATGAAGCTCAATTTCCATTCTAGAGGTTTTATTGTTGTCAATTTCTATGGTCCTGTATATAGAAAGCTATGACTTGTTATTGGCTGAGAGATTGTGCACTTGTTCTGTACTTAATTCTTGATTGTGCTAATTCTTACAATGTAGTGCTTGACTATCTTTTGCGTGACTAAAGCATGTCCATGCTTAGATTACAGCACAGAATTAGACAGGTCGTCTATTCTTCCGTGTGACTAGAAGGGAAACATTGTAGTTGGGGTGCTAAGTCGACAATAAGGGCTGAACCGTGCAAATAGAGGGTAGAGGTCCAGATTTTTGCTCAAATACAGATTAAGGTATGAATGCTTTATCTTGATATGTATCTCTTTGGACACTTTTATATTTAACGCATAGTCATCAGCCAAAAATGCTTGTTTTACATGGAGAATCCCTATCTAGGATATTAATTGTTTTAGTCCGCCGCAATTCACTGCTGCTACATTTGCAAGCGTCACTATGGTAACAATAATCAGCGAAGTTTAATTTTAGTCAGCTGCAAAATATTTATCTGAAATGACACGTGCTCTAATATAATAAACAAGTTGAATGGTGAAATTGTACTTCAGACGTAACGAAATTGATGATATAGATATAATTTGGTGAACTTAATGTGTTTTAAGAACGACATCAGCTGGTGTAATGCAAGCCGGATAACAGCATCGTTATAATCGATTTTGAACAATTTGCGGTTATTTATGACATCGTGGAGATCGTCTCGGCATTTTTTAGTGAATATAGCATTTCGTTAAATAATGTATCGACAACAATTGAAAGTAGGTCGTTCATTCAACTATTTCTACAAGAGAAATGCATGTAGGGGCGGCTAAAATACATCGAAGGTCAAAATGAAAACAAATAAAGTACACAAAATCCAAAAAACTCATAAAAGAGGGTATTCTTGCGTTAAATAATTCATGTACGACTCGCAAGTGGAGCGAGCGTACAAAATATGTCACACTTGGAGAGAGTTCGATTTTTTCGGCTGACTTTTAGGACAAAATTAATAGGTAATGGCTATTACACTGGCTGAGCTGGAACAATTTTAATCTGGCGACTGTTACACAGAATTGGCCAGCAAGACTGATTACCTAATAGATAAGTTGGACATGGAGAGCATCTACATTAAATAAAGCACTAAATTAAACTTTGTTACATTAATAAGAGTTTCCGAATCACCGTAGGGAAATAAGTTTGCTTCGCTTAAGAAATCACTAAGTATCTCAGAAAACATCGAAGACGAAGATAAACCAAGTAAGGCTAGGCAAGACAAGCAACGAGTCAAGACACATTCTGATGCAATTTTTTGTCTTATTGAATGATCTGCAGCCATGCTTGTAGCTAATAAACATGAGGCGTGTTGATAGATATGGAAGACTTTTGTACAGGCTTTAATACAGGGTGTAATAGCCACTGCATAATGAAAAAGTTCACTGAATAAATCATTCAATACCCAAAGCATTCAAATTATAGATAATTTCGTTTAAAATGTTGATGCATCCCTTCTTAGTGTCATTCTCTAGATCGCATCAAACAGGAACACCCAACGGACAAATCTGTCCTGAGAAACATTTTATGCAATAAATACATGTTTTCACCAATTTTACAAAAAAAGATTATCACCATCATTACTTTACAGCACACCGACAGTCAAATTGACCAATACTCATTTGTGTGGAGAAATATAAGACGTCAACTTCCCTTAGTAGACTGAATGTTTCAATAAAGTAAGGTAAGTCAAACATAAGGTCTAAGTTTCGACAGTCTCTGTCAGCTTCAGGGTGCAGTAATTTTTTATTGCGACTTGAAGTTGACAGAGACTGCGAGAAACGTTGGCTTTGTATATGCATGCATATTTTGCCTACCGTACTTTATGAAAACGTTCGTCCAACTAAAAGGAGTTCACCTTTAATAATTTTTCCCCACAGATGACCATGAACCTCCTGTGTCAAGCAAAACGTTCTCAATGCTGCTTCAATCACCACCAACCTAGCTCACTTCACGCATTCTAAGCAAGCCTTCACCAATATGACAAGAATATCTTTAACAACATAACTGGTCTGTGTACACTGACAGACAGAAATACCTCAATCACAATCAAACTTGTCCAACATCTTCTCAGTGTCATTCAATAGAGCGTTTCAAAATACAGCGGAAAACGGGAACTCTGTGCGGAAAAGCGGTTCTATGAGTAAAAGTACTTGGTCGGATGGATGCATTTCCGGCTACAGTTTCAGTTGTGGATCTGTATCTGAAAAGGCAGCGCATCGACACCAAAGGCCTTGTCAATGCTGCTTCAATTCAAACCAAACGTGCCCCACATCTTCTCAGTGTCATTCACTAGATCAGTTTAAAAAACAGTAGTCAACGGGCGACTCTGGGCATAAATAATTCTCAAAGTACAAGTACTCCTCGGATTAGATGCACCCTCCGGGTGCAGTTTTCAGTTGTGGATCTGTATCTGGAAAATGTGCAGTGCAACGAAACCGAAAACCTTGTCAATGCTGCCATCAATTCGAACCATTCAAGATTTCTTTGTGTTGGTTTTAATAAAACTATTTTTTCGCTGGTAAAACCGTTAAACAAGGGTTATCACTGTTTTAGTTTGGAAATGTTGAAGTCCGCAATTAAGTTTGTTATTTCGGAAGTTTTTCGTTGCTTTTGGTGGCTTGGCATTCAAGCAGGTTAGAGGGAAAACATTCCTATGGGGGGAAATTGCAGCCCCATGTTAGTGAGTTTATTTTATGTGCCACTGTGAATTCGTCTTTTATGAAATCGTTAGTGTCGAACAAGAAATTCGGATTAGCTAGATTGATTGGTCTTGCACCACCAACGTTTACATCGATGCATATATGTCTTTTCAATTAATAAACATTTTGACACTTTGTTGACTAAGATTTATCCCGCGGATTTGAAGGACCTGAGGCGAAATGGTGACGGATAACACCTCAGTAGAATATCTCGATGTCAAGCTTAATATGTTGTAGCGATGGTTTAACATAACATCGGTTTTTCATAAGGTTTGAGCAATTTTGTTTTGATGTTATTGTTTTCACTTTTTCAGCGACAGTCTTCTTACTCTTCATATGGGTGCGAATGTCTTTGCCAGTCAAGTTCTCTTCGTTACCTTAGGATGATGTTCTCATCATGCCGTATGCATTGTTAAAGTTAAAAGCACGTTTTAAAGTTTTTGTGAAATGCGGATATGAAGCCTGCAAGTTAATCAAAATGTATGGGAGAGACTGTTGAAAAGTAAAGCATTTTTTAGTTGTTTGGTTTTAAATTTCGTTTTGCAGTCTGCCAGAGAATTTTGTATTTTGGGTGGCTTTCATTTAAGAGTTGGTTATCATTGTTAAGATTCTCATGTGTGGGGTCCGCCTTTTTGGCGGGAGGTCCGCCAGCTAGGGTTTTGAGCGCTTAACAAAATGGTTAAAGGACCCGAAACGCGACCTAGCTGGTCGCATTTTGCTTGATGAAACCCCCGTTCTATGTTTATTCTTTTCTGGTATGTCCCTTGTATAAGGAGTGTGTAAATATCGTTTTTTTGTCCGGTATGGCCATCTAAGTTATTATTTCTTTCTTTTATATTACTCGATGTTCCGGCGTGAACGCTTTCAATCAAGCCACTTTTCAGGGCTACACTTATTAAAGTATTTTTATTGAGTTATCTATTGTATATTATTGTTCGATTTCGAAGTGCAACTAACCTTGACTTTTCCCATAACCAAACCTGGCAATCAGACAGGGCTATGCGGAAGCACCATCAGCGCATATCAACGCACGCACCTTTCACCAAATTCTGCAAAAATTGTATTTTTTCTCCACAATTCTTTACACTGGTCAGTCAAAACCGTTGATAGTATTGTCTCAACCACAACCAAACTCATTATCATTCTGCAGAGCACATCAAAAGGACAACAGCGCAACTCAGTCCGAAGCGCAACTCAAGGCCATGACATGCACTGCAGTGCTACTCATCCCACATGTTGTCACCAATTTTACAAACACTCATAATTTTTTTCGCTAAAAAAGAACAACTTTACAATCTAGACAGCGAACTACTTTGCGGAATTTGCCTCATATTGTAAACAAGATCTACTTAACCACTCGTACATTGCACAATTTTTAAATCTGCAGAGTATCAAAACACAAGCGTTAACCGAGCAAATCTGGCCGGAGAAAATTTCAACCGCAATCATCACACATTTTCACCCATTTTTTTACAAAAAATTGTTATTGCGATCATGTCTTCACGCTGTCAGCCAATAAAAATTTGTTAGTAGGCCTAACTAAGCTCAATCCAATACTGGGGAGTTTGCCCAAAACCTCAAAAGTGATCAAGTTCTCCGTAGCGTTTCAAAACACAAAGAGCAGAAGGGGAATGAAACTCTAAGCTTGAGAACACTTCTACAGATAGAAGTACCTTCGTCAGTGCATGTCGATCTATGCTCACTAGCTTCATTTTCAATTGTGGGATCTGCATTGAAAATGTGCAGATTCATTCGTGCGTTGGCCAAAAACTTTGCGATCCTTCCTACAATAGCGTAACAACTAAGATCACTCACACAACTCCTGACTAATAGGGGCGACATGAAGCACTTGTATTCTGAGATTTCGAATGAAATGAGCAATGAAAAAGATGTCAAGCGATTTGGATCAAGTGAATATCACAGATTCGTGTGAAATATACATGTGCATTGATATGTAGTGACACCTCTCAGAGAAGTCTTCCTTTGTAAAGATATCCGCAGTTTGAATATTTGAGTGAATACAGATGAAATTGTGTGGGATGACCGTCATGAGCACAGCTATGGATTCGGATTTTCTAGATATGATGGATTGATGTATGTTTCTTGCATTTCCCATAACTTTTCTATGTTTGATCACACTAATCAATGCCCGAGGCCTAGATTCACAAGCACGAGTAAGCCCGCCGCGGTCTAGATTCATGCGACCGAGCACGCACAAGTACACCCGCTCGAGGTCAGAATTCACACCACTGAGCGCATCCGATGTCTAAATTCATACGCCGGAGCACACGGAAGGTATACATTTGTGCGCCTGAAAACGCCCGATGTCTGAAATCAGGTGTCCAAGACAAGAATATAGACAACCGGAGTAGAGTGCGTGAGTGCATGAATTCAGACTACGGGTGTTTTCGAGCGTCCAATTTTCGTCATCGGTCGCGCTCCGGTATATGAATGTAGACAACGGGCGTGCTCCTAAGAATGGTCATGAGAAGGTGTGGACCTACTTTGGTTGCAAGTGAAGCAGGATAATTTATGTTTTGCCGACGTTGTGAAGTTGGGTTGCAAAGAAAATGTCGTACAATTCGCATATTGCTGGAAACATTCAAGGATTTCATGAGTTGTTTCTCAGGTCATTGCTGTCCGTTGCTTGTTGCGTTGTAGCACCCT